>OY787661.1:66542075-67136136 GCA_963678985.1 Spisula subtruncata
GACTTAAAAGTGTTTAATTATTTTTGTGAACTCTAGGCAAGGTGAACAAGCTGCTGTTCATGCGTACATATATACTCGTACAAACTGACATAGCCACATTATACAATACAACACATCCTTGAGGTTACCAGTAAAATCTAGCAAACGCCGTCCTACTCATGGAATGCGCCAAATTAATAACTTTTGTTTTTGTTAGAAAGCCTGTTTAACCTATCTGTAAGCATGTTATTGTTGCAGCGATGTGTTGCTGTCAATAAACCGTCAATTGTTTCTCTATATGTAACATCTTCGTTGTTATTGCTTCATAGACAGAATAAAAGTCACATGGTAATAAATTCACTTCAATTCCAATCAATTGTTGACACGAACATTTGCAATAAGCTGATTAATTGCTCGAGAATAAGAGCCGATCTGTATAATAAAAACGTAATTAATTATCATATACAAGTCTGGCTATGTGACAAGCATGGGCATGGTGGGATCATTTTGCGTACTCTAGTGTCTGGACTGGATGAAACACGTGAATTAAAAGCCGATAACAATACCGTCCGTTTAACATGCCGGTATTATTTGTCAGTAAGTCCAGATGAATTGGTTATTTAAACAGTTTAATTTAACATAAAATACACTGAGGATAAGGTCGAACCAATCATATACATTGAAGGACGTTTCTTTTTTAAAATAATCAACGATCTTAGGTCACGCGAAATGTCCATTAATTCAAGAACACTTTAATTAGTAACGGGTTATATTTTGGTAAATGAGACAGTATAATAAGGCCATTAATCATTAAGTTCGAAACTTAAGTATTATTGAAAAAGGAGTTAAAGTTTCAGTCCAGGGAATAAATTATCGCTCTATCACAATATCGAATATTCTTTCAGGATTTCTGATACTACAAAACATATTTGTTTTAAATAACTATAACCATGAACTATAACAGCAATCTATGGTTATAGTTTTGTGCATGGAACAAATAGTCATATGGTCTTGGGTTATCAATACAAATCATTAGTAACGATGTATACTCTTGTGTATGACCCATGTACATTGTATATGATTATTATTACTATCCGCAGGTCTGTGTGAATATTCGTTTCTAGAAACTAGCCTGTAAACCTGCACTCAACAGTTGTTTTCGGAACAAGTTAGACTTAGATCGGCTAGCATTGTATGATTATTCAATACAATTGTTGATAAGGCAATATCATTGGTCTTCAGTATGATCCTTTGATGGCTGTTGAGAGATCTGTCCAAAATACATTCTCATGGAACTTCCGTGCTTACTAGTGAATAGTTTATCAATTAATTATTCTTCAAACAGCAAATACCGATAGGTAATGATACTGTTGTTGTTTTCATATAGGGCCGGTAAGAATACACCCCTTACATACAGACATGTACAAAACACCATAACATGTGCTGCGGAGTGTGCCAGTCATTTTGTATATATATTTCAACATACAATACTACTTGTATCTATTTAATGACCAGACGAGTGGTATCAGGACCAGACGAATGTTTAATAATTACTTTTAAATGAAGCATATGCCTTACCCATCAAAGAACCTGTTAGAATCATCAGGGCATGGCCAGAGTCTGTTTAGATAGACACATGGTAACATCATACTACGGTGTACGTATATTGGGCGTGACGTGCAAACAGTTCACCAACTGGCGAGCTCAATCAAACAGGCGGTGTAGCAATTTGTAAGTTTTATACCAGATACCTGTATACATGTATCAAACCACGAACTCTGCTCTCTGTATACATGTTTATGTGCACGCTGACCCAGGTGCTTCTTTAATGGACACAAGATGAAACGATTTAATTGACTTTAAACTAAAATCTTAATTAAATAAAAGAAATTTATTTATAACCAGAGACCCTTACACAGGGAATTAAACAGCAGATAGTCCCGACAGAACAGTATTCACTGTATACGAGCGATAAGGTTATCCGAATTTCGGATACGCGTGATGGTGTGTTTCTTTTCAACCATTAGTAGTAAAAAAGTCTGGCTCCCCGACTAGATAATATAATTCATTTAGTTATCAATCTCCAAGCATAACATGTTTAACTTTAGCTATATTATTTTCTGGGCTAGATTATCTTCTATGTTTGAGGGAAATACTTTCACGAGAAAAGAGTAGATTGGAGACATGTCTGTATAAACATATGACATGTTAGACAGACTACTAGTAAACGAAATAAAATAGTATTAATATCATTCATGAATTGGTCTCTATCTGTATTGTATTGTATAACTCTAACTAGAAAAATGTTGTCGCAATGTTGTATAACATATTTCACTAAAACTGTAAGACATACAGAGCACTCATTTATGAAATGAATTTGACAGAATATGTTACACTCGTCTAGTTCTACGCTAGACAATATACTTATTGCAGCGATTTCCACATACAACGCAATTCATGCTTTTACTATGTTCGTTCCCTGCCAGACATTTAATCAAAATACAAGATCCGGGGATATACACTGATCATGTAAAGTTTACAAATACGGGGGAATAAATGTATTACACTAAATTAATTAGACTGGTGAAATGAATGATTTAAAATTGATGGTTATCCAAGCGTTGTTATTTGATATAATGTGATGTGATGCGTGAACAGCATGATACGATGTCAGAGGCTGGTGTAGATGTCAGAGGCTGGTGTAGATGTCAAAAGCTGGTGTAGATGTCAAAGGCTGGTGTAGATGTCAAAGGCTGGTGTAGATGTCAAAGGCTGGTGTAGATGTCAGAGGTTGGTGTAGATGTCAGAGGTTGGTGTAGATGTCAGAGACTGGTGTAGATGTCAAAGGCTGGTGTAGATGTCAAAGGCTGGTGTAGATGTCAGAGGTTGGTGTATATGTCAGAGGTTGGTGTATATGTCAGAGGTTGGTGTAGATGTCAAAGGCTGGTGTAGATGTCAGAGGTTGGTGTAGATGTCAGAGGCTGGTGTAGATGTCAGAGGTTGGTGTAGATGTCAGAGGTTGGTGTAGATGTCAGAGGTTGGTGTAGATGTCAGAGGTTGGTATAGATGTCAGAGGCTGGTGTAGATGTCAGAGGTTGGTGTAGATGTCAGAGGTTGGTGTATATGTCAGATGGTAGTGTAGATGTCAGAGGTTGGTGTAGATGTCAGAGGTTGGTGTAGATGTCAGAGGCTGGTGTAGATGTCAGAGGCTGGTGTAGATGTCAAAGGCTGGTGTAGATGTCAGAGGTTGGTGTAGATGTCAGAGGTTGGTGTAGATGTCAGAGGTTGGTGTAGATGTCAGAGGTTGGTGTAGATGTCAGAGGTTGGTGTAGATGTCAGAGGTTGGTGTAGATGTCAGAGGTTGGTGTAGATGTCAGAGGTTGGTGTAGATGTCAAAGGCTGGTGTAGATGTCAAAGGCTGGTGTAGATGTCAGAGGTTGGTGTATATGTCAGAGGTTGGTGTAGATGTCAGAGGCTGGTGTAGATGTCAAAGGCTGGTGTATATGTCAGAGGTTGGTGTATATGTCAGAGGTTGGTGTATATGTCAGAGGTTGGTGTATATGTCAGAGGTTGGTGTAGATGTCAGAGGCTGGTGTAGATGTCAAAGGCTGGTGTATATGTCAGAGGTTGGTGTAGATGTCAGAGGTTGGTGTATATGTCAGAGGCTGGTGTAGATGTCAGAGGCTGGTGTAGATGTCAGAGGCTGGTGTAGATGGCTGGTGTAGATGTCAGAGGCTGGTGTAGATGTCAGAGGTTGGTGTAGATGTCAAAGGCTGGTGTAGATGTCAGAGGCTGGTGTAGATGTCAAAGGCTGGTGTAGATGTCAGAGGTTGGTGTAGATGTCAAAGGCTGGTGTAGATGTCAAAGGCTGGTGTAGATGTCAGAGGTTGGTGTAGATGTCTGATGTAGATGTCAGAGGTTGGTGTAGATGGCTGGTGTAGATGTCAGAGGTTGGTGTAGATGTCAGAGGTTGGTGTAGATGTCAGAGGCTGGTGTAGATGTCAGAGGTTGGTGTAGATGTCAGATGGTAGTGTAGATGTCAGAGGCTGGTGTAGATGTCAGAGGTTGGTGTAGATGTCAGAGGCTGGTGTAGATGTCAAAGGCTGGTGTAGATGTCAAAGGCTGGTGTAGATGTCAAAGGCTGGTGTAGATGTCAGAGGTTGGTGTAGATGTCAGAGGTTGGTGTAGATGTCAGAGGTTGGTGTAGATGTCAGATGGTAGTGTAGATGTCAGAGGCTGGTGTAGATGTCAGAGGCTGGTGTAGATGTCAGAGGTTGGTGTAGATGGCTGGTGTAGATGTCAGAGGTTGGTGTAGATGGCTGGTGTAGATGTCAGAGGCTGGTGTAGATGTCAAAGGCTGGTGTAGATGTCAAAGGCTGGTGTAGATGTCAAAGGCTGGTGTAGATGTCAGAGGTTGGTGTAGATGTCAGAGGTTGGTGTAGATGTCAGAGGTTGGTGTAGATGTCAGAGGTTGGTGTATATGTCAGAGGTTGGTGTAGATGTCAGAGGTTGGTGTATATGTCAGAGGTTGGTGTAGATGTCAGAGACTGGTGTAGATGTCAAAGGCTGGTGTAGATGGCTGGTGTAGATGTCAGAGGTCGGTGTATATGTCAGAGGTTGGTGTAGATGTCAGAGGTTGGTGTAGATGTCAGAGGTTGGTGTAGATGTCAGAGGTTGGTGTAGATGTCAGAGGTTGGTGTAGATGTCAAAGGCTGGTGTAGATGTCAAAGGCTGGTGTAGATGTCAGAGGTTGGTGTAGATGTCAGAGACTGGTGTAGATGTCAAAGGCTGGTGTAGATGTCAGAGGTTGGTGTATATGTCAGAGGTTGGTGTATATGTCAGAGGTTGGTGTATATGTCAGAGGTTGGTGTAGATGTCAGAGGTTGGTGTAGATGTCAGAGGTTGGTATAGATGTCTGATGTAGATGTCAGAGGTTGGTGTAGATGGCTGGTGTAGATGTCAGAGGTTGGTGTAGATGTCAGAGGTTGGTGTAGATGGCTGGTGTAGATGTCAGAGGTTGGTGTAGATGTCAGAGGTTGGTGTAGATGTCAGAGGTTGGTGTAGATGGCTGGTGTAGATGTCAAAGGTTGGTGTAGATGTCAGAGGTTGGTGTAGATGTCAGAGGTTGGTGTAGATGTCAGAGACTGGTGTAGATGTCAAAGGCTGGTGTAGATGTCAAAGGCTGGTGTAGATGTCAGAGGCTGGTGTAGATGTCAGAGGCTGGTGTAGATGTCAGAGGTTGGTGTAGATGTCAGATGGTAGTGTAGATGTCAGAGGCTGGTGTAGATGTCAAAGGCTGGTGTAGATGTCAAAGGCTGGTGTAGATGTCAGAGGCTGGTGTAGATGTCAGAGGTTGGTGTAGATGTCAGAGGCTGGTGTAGATGTCAGAGGTTGGTGTAGATGTCAGATGGTAGTGTAGATGTCAGAGGCTGGTGTAGATGTCAGAGGCTGGTGTAGATGGCTGGTGTAGATGTCAGAGGCTGGTGTAGATGTCAGAGGTTGGTGTAGATGTCAAAGGCTGGTGTAGATGTCAGAGGCTGGTGTAGATGTCAGAGGTTGGTGTAGATGTCAGATGGTAGTGTAGATGTCAAAGGCTGGTGTATATGTCAGAGGCTGGTGTAGATGTCAGAGGCTGGTGTAGATGTCAGAGGTTGGTGTAGATGTCAAAGGCTGGTGTAGATGTCAGAGGTTGGTGTAGATGGCTGGTGTAGATGTCAGAGGCTGGTGTAGATGTCAAAGGCTGGTGTAGATGTCAGAGGTTGGTGTAGATGTCAGAGGCTGGTGTAGATGTCAAAGGCTGGTGTAGATGTCAAAGGCTGGTGTAGATGTCAGAGGTTGGTGTATATGTCAGAGGTTGGTGTAGATGTCAGAGGCTGGTGTAGATGTCAGAGGTTGGTGTAGATGTCAGAGGTTGGTGTATATGTCAGAGGTTGGTGTAGATGTCAGAGGCTGGTGTAGATGTCAAAGGCTGGTGTAGATGTCAGAGGTTGGTGTATATGTCAGAGGTTGGTGTAGATGTCAGAGGCTGGTGTAGATGTCAAAGGCTGGTGTATATGTCAGAGGTTGGTGTATATGTCAGAGGTTGGTGTAGATGTCAGAGGCTGGTGTAGATGTCAAAGGCTGGTGTATATGTCAGAGGTTGGTGTAGATGTCAGAGGTTGGTGTATATGTCAGAGGCTGGTGTAGATGTCAGAGGCTGGTGTAGATGTCAGAGGCTGGTGTAGATGTCAGAGGCTGGTGTAGATGTCAGAGGCTGGTGTAGATGGCTGGTGTAGATGTCAGAGGCTGGTGTAGATGTCAGAGGTTGGTGTAGATGTCAAAGGCTGGTGTAGATGTCAGAGGTTGGTGTAGATGTCTGATGTAGATGTCAGAGGCTGGTGTAGATGTCAGAGGCTGGTGTAGATGGCTGGTGTAGATGTCAGAGGCTGGTGTAGATGTCAGAGGTTGGTGTAGATGTCAAAGGCTGGTGTAGATGTCAGAGGTTGGTGTAGATGGCTGGTGTAGATGTCAGAGGCTGGTGTAGATGTCAAAGGCTGGTGTAGATGTCAGAGGCTGGTGTAGATGTCAAAGGCTGGTGTAGATGTCAGAGGTTGGTGTAGATGTCAAAGGCTGGTGTAGATGTCAAAGGCTGGTGTAGATGTCAGAGGTTGGTGTAGATGTCTGATGTAGATGTCAGAGGTTGGTGTAGATGGCTGGTGTAGATGTCAGAGGTTGGTGTAGATGTCAGAGGTTGGTGTAGATGTCAGAGGCTGGTGTAGATGTCAGAGGTTGGTGTATATGTCAGAGGTTGGTGTAGATGTCAGAGGTTGGTGTAGATGTCAGAGGTTGGTGTAGATGTCAGAGGCTGGTGTAGATGTCAGAGGTTGGTGTAGATGTCAGAGGCTGGTGTAGATGTCAGAGGCTGGTGTAGATGTCAGAGGCTGGTGTAGATGTCAGAGGTTGGTGTAGATGTCAGAGGCTGGTGTAGATGTCAGAGGTTGGTGTAGATGTCAGAGGCTGGTGTAGATGTCAGAGGCTGGTGTAGATGTCAGAGGTTGGTGTATATGTCAGAGGTTGGTGTAGATGTCAGAGGTTGGTGTAGATGTCAGAGGTTGGTGTAGATGTCAGATGGTAGTGTAGATGTCAGAGGCTGGTGTAGATGTCAGAGGCTGGTGTAGATGTCAGAGGTTGGTGTAGATGGCTGGTGTAGATGTCAGAGGTTGGTGTAGATGGCTGGTGTAGATGTCAGAGGCTGGTGTAGATGTCAAAGGCTGGTGTAGATGTCAAAGGCTGGTGTAGATGTCAAAGGCTGGTGTAGATGTCAGAGGTTGGTGTAGATGTCAGAGGTTGGTGTAGATGTCAGAGGTTGGTGTAGATGTCAGAGGTTGGTGTAGATGTCAGAGGTTGGTGTAGATGTCAGAGACTGGTGTAGATGTCAAAGGCTGGTGTAGATGTCAGAGGTTGGTGTATATGTCAGAGGTTGGTGTATATGTCAGAGGTTGGTGTATATGTCAGAGGTTGGTGTAGATGTCAGAGGTTGGTGTAGATGTCAGAGGTTGGTATAGATGTCTGATGTAGATGTCAGAGGTTGGTGTAGATGGCTGGTGTAGATGTCAGAGGTTGGTGTAGATGTCAGAGGTTGGTGTAGATGTCAGAGGTTGGTGTAGATGTCAGAGGTTGGTGTAGATGTCAGATGGTAGTGTAGATGTCAGAGGCTGGTGTAGATGTCAGAGGTTGGTGTAGATGTCAAAGGCTGGTGTAGATGTCAGAGGCTGGTGTAGATGTCAGAGGTTGGTGTAGATGTCAGATGGTAGTGTAGATGTCAGAGGCTGGTGTAGATGTCAGAGGTTGGTGTAGATGTCAAAGGCTGGTGTAGATGTCAGAGGTTGGTGTAGATGGCTGGTGTAGATGTCAGAGGCTGGTGTAGATGTCAAAGGCTGGTGTAGATGTCAAAGGCTGGTGTAGATGTCAAAGGCTGGTGTAGATGTCAGAGGTTGGTGTATATGTCAGAGGTTGGTGTATATGTCAGAGGTTGGTGTAGATGTCAGAGGTTGGTGTAGATGTCAGAGGTTGGTGTAGATGTCAGATGGTAGTGTAGATGTCAGAGGCTGGTGTAGATGTCAGAGGTTGGTGTAGATGTCAAAGGCTGGTGTAGATGTCAGAGGTTGGTGTAGATGGCTGGTGTAGATGTCAGAGGTTGGTGTAGATGGCTGGTGTAGATGTCAGAGGTTGGTGTAGATGGCTGGTGTAGATGTCAGAGGTTGGTGTAGATGTCAGAGGCTGGTGTAGATGTCAGAGGCTGGTGTAGATGTCAGAGGCTGGTGTAGATGTCAGAGGCTGGTGTAGATGTCAGAGGCTGGTGTAGATGGCTGGTGTAGATGTCAGAGGTTGGTGTAGATGTCAAAGGCTGGTGTTATATGTACACCGGTAGTACATTTTCTAATAGCTTCATCAAATACGTCTAGTGGTGGTTATGTAACTTAGAAAGTCTTAAGGTACGGGTGGACAAAACATATGCAGAAAATATATTAAAAGGAATTCTGCCTAAATTTTAAAATTAATGTTGTTGGTTTTTTTTCAAATATATTGGCACCGTATTTTGCGGCGCATTGTTGTTTGTAGCCACCAAAAAAAGTTGCTACATGTTTTGATTTGATTTTAATACTATTGGTATCGATGTATATTAAAATTAAATGTGCACTGTCTTTAGATTATTATAATTTCCGAGGCGTTATGGTGATTTCTATCGGCTTAGGTAGGAATCTCTTGGGCTGTTACCCGTTTCTGATATTTCCGCCAATGATAAGACATGTTCATGCTGATAATGTTTAAACCATCATAAACTGACGGCTCCCACCTTGAACGCACTCAACCCACCTCAATAAATAAACACTACATTTGCTTATACTCCGTCATGCCCACTGACTCCATTGATTTAGTGTACATTATTTCTGTAAATGTACACTTTTGTGAGACATTTTCTCAGAAAATGATTGGTCAATTTAAGCTTCAAACTATTTCAGATTTGCATAACCACATTCACAGTTAAATAAATGTCACTGCTGATTGCCTGAAGACTAAAACTTGTAAAAACACACAACGAGGGATTAACATGACTGTGCTACTGTAAACTAATCAAATTTGCAGCATTACATTTTAATTAGTGTCTTTTGAGAAACTTAATAATAAAACAAAGAAATGTAGCGTTAATTTTTTAGATTATATTTTTTAGTCTTGGTTGAACTAAATACTAAAAAAACTAAATAATCACAATTTATATACACTCCAACAATAAGAGGACAATGGCTAATCCTTTAATATTGCTGTCCACAATGTTGGGAGCAGAATCCATCAAGATTGAATGATTTTACTTTATAAGCTATCAGGAGGAATACAGCAAACCTATAAACAATGTATAAAAAATATACATTGTGCAACCGACAAGAATCCTGAATTATTATTATACAATGATCGAAAGCAGTTATAACTTTCTACTTGTTTTCATGAGCACGCGTGATGCCACTTAAAATCACTCAAATACAACATTATATCAAATTGTGTAGCCCTATGAAAATGAATGTTTAAATTAGAACATGTGTCAATTCATTACGGCGCTATTATAATACCAACATTTTTTTAATATCTATGAAATAAAACACACTGCCTTAACATCAACTGAGCAATTTTAGATATATAAGAATCGGCTAACATGGTCCTGTTTGAAAATAAACATTAATTTTATTAAATAATTCCATGACAATCGTCTATTTAAAAAAAACAAATTAAGACAAATAATATGCTATATACCTTTGTGCATCAAGCCTTAATCCATGAATGTGGCAAATAATTGCTTGTGTAATCTTAGCTTTTATATGTTGTATTAATAGTTTCTTGATTTTTACTCGATCTATATGACAGTTAATCCCTCAGATGTGTTAGGCCAAGGTTATTATGTTACATAGAGTCATATTTTCTTAAATTCAATATGTGTTCTGCTCATGAATTGTGCCTGAATTGGTTGTGCTAATCATTGTCTCTCTGGACATCATTTACTTTTTGCCGGAGTATAAGTAAGATAAAGTACAATATTTTGATCAAAAGTGTCCTCTTACAACCGTTATAGGATAGTTTTGTAAGGACGAACAACAAATTATCCTCGGCTTCGCCTCGGACAATTTCTTGTTAGTCCTTACAAAACTATCCTATAACGGTTGTAAGAGGACACTTTTGATCAAAAACTAGTACTGTATCTATTACATAAACGTAATAAAATACTCATTATGTAACACGAGTCGTATTTTAATAATACTATTATCATAAAAGAATATTGACAAATTTGTCGCAGATGTGTGCATAACATTTTATCAAAGCTGTCTAACACTGGGCTATTGTTACATTGGCATTGTGCCTGGTTTGTGTTTAATATCGTATGTTTACGTAACGTGCGTTTATTTTCAATCATTACGGCAGGTGTGGCGTTAAGTTATAGCCAGCAATACCTGCCGGGATTGCCGGCTGTTGCTCATATCGACAGCTGGTTATAAAACTACCATACATTTTACCGTAACGCGATACATGTTGAGGTTGAAGTTTTCGAATAATTCTAATTGATGCAGCGTATTAATGCATAATAGCAGACATCATGTCAATGTCACGCAATTAATAACTCAATGTGTTGCATTAGGCTTATTAATCAATATACATCAAGTTACTCATTTAGATTTTAGCCGTCTACAATATTTGTAGTTTCATTCTTGTATGTAACTATTGATTTTTTTTAATTTCAAATTGGTTCGATTTAATAACAGTGAAATAAATAACTAGCACATTTGTGAATTTCGACAGATAATTACACTACGCCCTCGCGTGTGATAGTAATTTTTTTTCAGACAGTACAAATAGTTCAGCTACGATGAAGTTTGATTTCATATCAATTAAATTTGGTATTCAAGTATTGTGTTATAGACAGAAATCATGATTTTGGCCGTTGAAGAAATGGTGCTCACAACTTTTGGAATTTTGAATTCTTGCCTGAATCTGTCATAAAAAGACCTGCCAATTAAGTGTTCTAGTCCGTAGTGATTTTAAATACATAAGTGCAGTCGAACATACATATTGTTACAATAGTACGGCTCTGATTGAGACTGACAAACGTTTGGAATACAGTAAGCGTAGCATTTGATAGGCCTAGTTGATCGTGGAGAATGCGCATTTCGTTGATGATAATATTTTTTGCTAAACTCTAACCTATCACACTACCGTGCGTATAATTATATATTTTGGCTAACCATGTATCTGTTTAATATGTAATTTTGTATTATATTAAAGTGTAACACGCGTGTGCTTTCTAATTATGATACGTTTATGGAGAAATATCACGATAAAAACAATCACCTAGCGCGACTGCCTGTTCTAGTTTAACTCTAGTAAACCTCAATCTTTTTTAAGTTCCCAGGACACTATCTTATTTCAGTTATTGCAAACATATTGACTATGTTAACCATACGTAAGGTGATGTTTACAAGTTTATAAAAATTGAAATTTAATTGAAACCACTGCCAACAAATTAATGGAATCAATTACACGTTAGATAAACACACCGGGGTGTCTGTTAACACAATCTATTAACCAATAATAGTCTGTAGTATTTCTCCATCAACAATAAACATGATCAGAATGTTTAATTAAGCTGTAACATATATAAAGTGAGGACATGGTGAGGTTTTATGTCTGTCAAATTACCGAATTGAATTGTCTAGAGGTCTTTTAAGCTGTAAAGCCGCCCAAGCACCTTTTGACATTTTTTAAATTCATTTTCATTTTGGACTTATGTGTCGTACATGGCTACGACAGATTGTTTACGTAACACGTTTTTTTTTGAATTACTAAATAACCATTATCTGTGATATTGTGTATTGGTGTAACGGACAGTTATTAGTCGCGCGGACTTACAATGATAACCAACACCAGACAGAGAAGACAGTTGTCTATAAAAACAGCCGAACACAAATGTGGCAAAACAGAAAACACAGACAATACGACAAACAAGCTCACTATAAGTATTGGCTTATGAGAGCATACAGAACCCCTCGATGACTAGAGTGGTCATTTACAATTCAAGAAAAAATCAGCCCACAAAGAAATGTTTACCAATAAACTGTTTCAAGTGTAATTTGCAACCATCAATTTTGAAAAGATAACACTTGATACAACATTTTACTTGATGTTCATGACAGGTTCAAATGCATTTGAATATCTTAGTAATTATTGTGCCAATATTCAAAGGTTATGATAATAGAAACAGTGGCAAGTCATCGACATATACCTCGCTTCTTCATGCAGGAAAATTATTCCTCACATTTAACTGACAATAACCATGTAACTTTCTTAGAAAACCTTTTACAGTTCAGTTGTTGTGATGGAAACGTGAACAATGACCTTTTGAATCAATTTGAATAATACACCATAGTTCCATCACAAGAAAATACTTTAGATATTCGTTCGTGACGAAAATCACCTCGTACTTATAGGGACACACACACAGATCGTTCACAATGAATTACGCTCAAGGAATCTATACGTGTTTTATACAATTACGCTATTATGTTCTGTGTTCTTCTTCCATCTGTCTGTTAGAGAAGAAGTTGTCCAGGAATATATCTCCAATAATTGCGACATGAATTGTTAATAAAGACCTTTCCTAGAGAGAACTACTCAATATTCATCTAATTATATAAGTATAGCGACAAACCATGCCAGGAATCCAGCTTTATGAGACGCACTATTTATTGTATTATACGAAAACAAGTCCAGTTTTTCCCGACGTACTCCGTGTATAGAAAATGGATTAAATCAAGAAAACAACCATATGTAACACACAATCAATACTAGATTTGTTTTTATAAGAAGGCCTTTTAGGACGGAGCATCAAATGTACTCATGATTTTCCGTTAAAGTATTTCTTTTTTCACTTCTATTTTAACTAGTAAATTTCTTTGTATTACATTATAACTTTTGTTGAGTGAATTACTGTTCGTGTTTGTGTATGATTACACTGAAACTTGTAATATTCCTTTAATTAGGGCTAGATAAACAGTAGAGGCATTCTAGATTGCTGGTACGAGCCCTTACATACGTTCCAACATCCTAGACTTTAGGGGCGGTTATATCCGTGAACATAGACTGCACTATACTGTATGTTGGTTTGTATCGATCAGGTTATATACTATTGCACAACTAGATGTGGTATCATCTACGCCCAGAGAATCTGTCCATTAATAACCATGTTGTTGGCCGTATACCTGACTGCTGTAAGCGAATTGCGAACATGCCGCAAAGTGGCACAAACCCCGGAAATTCAAACAACCACGTTTTTTCCAGTTGTATTTCAACACCAATATTATCAGTTCCGGTCGAGATGTCGGTTTAATGACACTTTAACGATATCCAAATCATTAACACCTTCTTGAGGGTTTAATGGTCAATTGGAGACTCTTTCTCGGAGCAAATTGATAATAACATGAAAACCGCTCATCAAGTACAACAGACGTGTGAAGCGTCTTATCGTGTTATATATCAAAGAATTTCAATTCATGATGCTTATCGGCTTTCCATTGGTACCAGAAAAAGACGTTAACTATTCTAATGGAGATAAGAAACAACGATGAGGCCACACATGATGGAAACTGTATTTGCTCTAGACACGGTGTATGTTGTTTTCATTTAATTTATTTTCTGGCGTTTCTATAATTAGAAACAAATAACTAGTGTAGTGTATACTCTATTTATTTTACGTTTCGACATAACATGATACCCTTTTCGCAAAAACACAGTGGACATTCTTACACTTCATCTCTGTTGGCATTTAGGTCGGTCATTTAAAAATAATGTTTTATGCCATTAATCTTAAAATGGCCAACATAAATGTCAGCAGAAATGTAGTGCATTAGCGTTTAATGTGTCTTTGAAAAAAGCTTATTCCTGAACGTATAATCTATATTCGTGTTTAAATAACTATTCTCTTTGGAATTGAATCGGAGATGAATGATTAATAGTGATACTATTGATATGAGGGCTACATGGTTATACTTTAGATACAAGCGACATCAAAATTGAGAACGAAATTGTAAAAATGCATAATTGCATATTAATAAGATTACAGAAACACTTGCTAGGCGTAGTTTTGTCAGCAATTTCTCAACCTTGATTATAGATGGTTTATGAAACCAGGACAAAGAGAGAAGCATCATGGGTCAGTTAAATGTTTCAGGTATTTACGGTAGTGTATTGCTCAAATTACAGACCGACGAACTTATATAACATACTGCAGTTTTTTATTCCAACTTGTTTTCACCCATTCAATAAAGTTCAGTCTTTACTACACCGAATGTGTGAACAATTCTGAAAGTAAATAATAACTAAGGCATATGCACGAATATACAATAAAATATGGGTTTCGATAGCAGAAACCGATAAGTAGTTGGTGTAATATATGCATGCCATGATAAAACAAGTTAATATAAATGTACTAACATTGTTCTGTTTCTATAGCAATGATTTGAGATGCTGAAAGAGCAATGTGAGTGAATACATTCTCTTAAATGTGCAACATTTAAACCCGATTGTAAGCGTATTGCCTATTGACAATGACGTGTAAGATTATGTTAAAGCGTTCACAAAGTGATTTTAAAACAATGTCGATTGTTTACATTAAAACGTTCTCAACTGGTAGGTTGCCAGGGTTAATACACTAACAGGTAACCAAATACTGAAGACATACATATAACAGGGCACTGTATATAGGTGACCAGTAAACTGCTAGTAATTACTTTAATGAGCCCTAATCAATTATCATTGGGTTGGTCTAACTGCATTGCAACAATGTTATTATGATCGCAATTTTCTTTTAATGACCTCAGTTATATTTACATACATATGTTATACGTTACCAATTAGTGTTAATTACTGTTTATATACAACAGCATTATCTCCAATTAGTAAACACTTGGCTATTACGCACATGCAGAAATGAAACAATTTTCACGTCGCCGCCGAGAATGTTTCGAGGGAAGTGATGGTACAAGAATGCACGCCTAGAACATATCATTGCTGAATTAACATGTTACATTACATGGTTGTGATAAACGTGGAGCAGCGCGGTGATTCTGGCATTCTTATTCATTATAAACCGATTCACTATTATCAACTACAATGTTTGTTATTAATAAAGCACACTGTTAGTACGGTAAATCGGGATATAATTATCTACTCATAGGCCTGTCTAACATAATTCTAAACGGTATTAGTTATCGTCGCTAAGGTGCGAAAAACAGAGTTCTTGAAACAAAGGTCGTATCTGCATATGGGTTTAATGCAATTATAAAAGAACCAGAACTCAGTCAACATAAGGCAATTCCATTAAAAATGGCTCGCCTGTATAATATTTCTATGATGTAAGACATGTGTGACATATTCGTTGTTATTGTTTCATAGACAGGAATACAAGTCACATAATAATAAATTCGCTACTACTTCAATCAATTGTTGACACGAACATTTGCAATAAGTTGATTAATTGCTCGAGAATAAGAGTCGATCTGTATAATAAAAAGTCATTAATTATCTTAAACAAGTCTGACTATGTGACAAGCAAAGAACAAGCAACTAAGAAACGGTGGGATCATATTGCATACTCTTGTGCCTGCCAGGACTCGATAAAACATGTGAAATGAAAGCTGAAAACAATAGCGCAGTTTAACATACAGTCATAATTTGTCAAATGGTCTAGATGAATTGCTTATTAAAACAATTTAATTCAACATAAAAGACCCCAAGGATAGGGTCGAACTTATTATACACATTGGAGGACACCAAATTTCGCTTTTTTTAATTCGACTTCGAGCTAAGGTCACGTAAAATGTCCAAAAATGTAATTAGAAACATGTTATATTTTGGTAAATTGAGACAGTATAAGCATGTCATTAATCAAGTTCACAACTTAAGTAATATTGAAAAAGGAGTTAACGTTTGATTGAAGGGGAATAAATTATGGTTCAATGACAATATCTCACATTTTACCGGAACTATATAACAGACCTATAATAATTTATTATAAACTATAACAACAATGGCAGTTGAGAGATCTGTGCTGGAATACATTCCCTGGAACTTCAGTTCTAAATTGTAATTCTTCACCATTACTACATGTATATACCAGTAGATACAACCAAATGTTCGTCCCTAACATAATGCCAGAAATACTTACTTAACAAAATCATGTAATTCCATATAAGCAGGATATTTGGGGGTAATATGCTGAAAATGGAGCCAACAGCAGACCTAAAATCGGGCAAGTAAATGACACGGAATTTAGTGTTTCCATTTATCAGACAAAATACAGAACATGTACTCTTACATGCCTACATGTATGTAAACAAACACAACATGTCAGTATGTCGAATATATCGGAAGTCAAAAGTGTTCAAGCTTTGTAAGCTTATATCAGATGGTAATTGTCAAATGATTTAATTCAATCAATTAGATTAATATTTATTGTAAGGGATAAAACTTGTATTTTGTCTGGAAATCCTATCATAATTACACTCCTAGTTGGTCATACAATGTAACCAATGTTTATATATTCTTATACATAGTCTTCAATAAAAGCTTATGAGGGTTTCGTAAAATTGACTTCCGAAATGATTGCAATAAAACATATCACATCCTCGTCTGGTTGTAGTTATCAGTAGTTTAATGTTGTGTTTAAAGTTTCGTGGACTAAACACTGGGAGATATGTATTGATAAAATCATGATTGAAAACCCTGCTTGGAAATCATGGCTGAGAAACAAGTGGTTCTGCATTGGCAATGATGTTAACCATCTCTTCCTTTGTAGATAAATGTCTTTATGTCATCACTCATTCCAAAATGATTATTGATAGATACCACTGACATATGCAATTATCAAGCAGGTGATTGCTGCTTTCGATTATAATATGTGCCAGCAAGCCGGGAGTTTCGTTAACTGACTGAGTTAATGTATGCTGTGTGTGCAACGTCACTCATACACTAAAGTTTCCATGACGACATGAAATAGGAAATAAGCCATTATCATTACAGCCTTGGTAATATAATACTGCAGTTATCAAATAGTGCGTGGCTTCACACATGTAATCAGTTAATGCAGGCATGACATCAATTGGTAAAATAACGCTGATTATGCATTTCATTAATATGAGTTCTACTTATGGGATTCCAGGTGCTTCTGTTACACGTCATATGTCATTAAGCGGTATCATAATATCGGTGCTGATAAGCCGTTTGTATTGAAAAAAGCACATTAGCAATCACCAAAATCACAAACTAGATAAGAGAAAGTCAAATTGAAAGATATAGATCGATTTTGCAATGCATCACTCTTATTCGAATGTATCTGTATTACAACAGTTTATTGTTACATGCAGATCATGATCAAACGTTTGGTATAATTCTTGGAACAAACACACAGACCAAACAATCAGATGATTTGTCCCATGTATAATTTTATTTAGCAAGGTAATTACTTAGATGGCGAATTGTCATTATGTGTAAAATAACACATTACAAACACCATAGCCACAAACCAACATGTTACACATAATGGCCAGATAATTGAACTATTAAATAAATCTTTCCTCAAACTGTGGAGGTGAACCCTTTGGGAAATAGATTTACACGTAAAAGGTGACAGATGCAATTAAACAGAAACATGAAATAGTTTTACTTCGCGAAAATCCACATTTTCTCTGTAACTGTTTGTCTCCTACAATGTAAATACACATGATACATTGGTTATTTAGAAGTATTATTGCTGTTAATAGTAGGGGAAAATATGTCCAATTTTGGCTGATTTTGTTACCGGAATGACAATGACTCAATATTTTACATACACATACCTAACACCTTACTCGAACTTTTAAGGATGGGAGCAGCACTGACAAATAGGTATGCTTAGAGAAATCAAAGATGGCGTCCAAGATGGCCACCAAAAAACGAAAATATCAGCGTTTGCCTATATATAGCCCCTGGGACATTAGAAATGACATTTTTTATGAGAATAAGTCATTTTAACAGTGTATGGTATGTTGTTCTTGTCATATTAGGTGAGTTTGGTGGATAATTGTGAACATGGAACGTTTTAAAGTTGTTTTTCATCATATTTATCATCAAATTGAGGCAAAAATTGGGAGTAGGGGTAAGATTTTTAACCACCCATGATTATTCTTACCACATTTATAACAATTCTTGTGTTAAGTATATGCTATATAGTTGGGGAATTACAAATACTAACAAATGTACAAAATAAAAGTACTTAAATATTGACAATACACTATAAAAGTGGGTGGGGTACGAATTTCTTAAAATCTACGAAAAGCATCAATATTTTACTTAATATACATATTTGAGACACTATAACGTACAGAAAACAGTTTGCTTTATTTAACTATTAGAAAAGATCGAGTATGCTGTAATTTATGCACCTTTCAATTAAATATTGGAATACTTTGTCAAATTTTCCTATTTCGGCCCAAAAGTTACAATTTTCTCATGGTCTGGTGAGAATTTGGCTAAAAAATCAAGGGGGTCTGCCATGAAAGGCAACAAGAGGCGTTATATACCAAAATGTTCGGAAAGGTATGCTGATTCAAAAAAGGCGGAAGCCTTTCGTGGGACAATATAGCGTTTTGCGTAATCCAAGATTACGTCCAAGATGGCCGCCATAATTTACGAATACACCTGATAGTATACTATCTGATGTGATTTTTATTTATGTATAAACTGACAGGTATTAGCCTGGATATTATTCATTTGATGATGTACATTAACTGGACATGCTGTACTGACCACTTAAAGATCAAGGTCAATGCCATTCCAAGGTTAAACTATGAAAAATAGCTGAAAAATAGATATTTCCATTCTAACTTTCTTATTTTAGCAAATGTTTTGTATTTAAGTTGGCATTAAATGTGATAAAATAATTTGTACAAATATATTCTTTAATTATTAGTTCAGTTTTCAATTCAAAATACTAAGACTGACAATATTATGCGTGTACACGTTGACTGAGAAGGTATTCTTAGGTAACTGCATCCGTAATTTGAATTTTTAAGTTTTCTTATATAAAGTTGTCATTCTAATAGTACATATATAAATAAGTATATTATCCACATTGCTCATATCTACTCTATACTATTCTCATCAGGGGTAGGACCGTAGGGGTAAAGTTGATAATAATGAAACATGTTCCAAAGATGACATGATTTGAATTTGGTTATTAATCATTTGAAATGATGAAGTTGAATATTAGCAAATATGTACTTGTTACAATATTTGTAAAAATTTGCTCCTCTGTCAACCTTGATGTCAATGTCATACAGGGTGTTTCATAATATCTGTCCACATTACAAATTAATGCCATTAGAACATGCTTGATCTTTTCTGATATCTTCATATACCATTTGAAAGCCAACATTTCACCATTTTATTCGGTATATTACATGACAATTTTGCTATCATATCAATCCAGAAAATAAGATTCTTGCAAAATGTCACTTTTTGATAATTGATAAAATGACGTTCAAAATGATTTTTATCCCAAATTGATAGCATAGCTTGTAAAGTATTGAACGATATAACACTGTTTATAACCCACGTAATATATCAATTACAAAGTTTAGATACTATACAAAAAGTTCAGATAAGCTAGTGGTACAGTTAGTTTTGGTTTCTAGTTGCTAGGCAACGAAAGAACTTAACCACACAGATGATTTTTACTTGTAGCCAAGTAAACAGGTGACTGGCTTTAGACGAATATTTTTTCCAAATGGATGTGATAAATTCACAAAGAGTCGTATTGAGTCTACAATACTGCCATTAAAAGCAATTGATGACTTTAAAAACATGATTTTGAAAGAGAAACAACCAAAGATCAGCAAGTCGGTTACCGGTACTTTGTATTGATTAAAGCGAGAACGTAGCGTTTTGCGTTAGATTCTTGCGTCGCCTAGTAACTGGTAACCAAAACAACTGTATCACTCATAAGTGGTTAGATTACTACAAATGGATGAAACTTTCACATAGGTATAATATTCATTTTTTTAAACTGGTTATATCATGCAATACTTTAAAATAACATATTATTCAACTTGGGAAACAGATTAAATATGGACGTCATTTTGACTTTTATCGAAAAAATGACTTTTTGGGGGCATTCTTAATTCCTACCTTGCATTGATAGTAACATTGTCATGTTATATACTGAATAAAATGGAACAAAGCTGGCTTACCATTGGTATATAAATATATTAGATGAGATCACGTATTTTCTCATGGTATTAGTTTGTAATGGGGACAGATATTATGAAACAACCTGTATTAGAGGTCAACTGTCAAATTTGGAATTTCGTAATTTGCATTGTAAGTATGAGCACAATCAAGTAAAATAATACAGGAATAAATAGTATATTTTATGTTGATTTGATTACTTTAACAAAAACAAAACGAATATTCCTTGATTCTTTGATAGAAAATACTTATTGTAACCATGGCAACTGAAAATATGGTTTCCAATATTGCTGTCATCATCTTCACTCATGTTTATAAAATAATTTTTTTAGTTCAGTCAAATTAGCATTGAAGGCAAAAGTAGTTGCTGCAAGAGTTACTTTTTTGGTCACCCCTCTTTTTCTGTGCATAATACTGACCTTGGTTTGCTATTTTATACAGTCATTAGTCCTTCAAAGTCCCTACTATGCTTGCTGCCCACATCATAGCCCTTAGGGCGGTTAGTGACTACTTCGAAAAGTCTTGAGTCATTCTAATGGCCTGGCCACAACCCGACGTGCGTGTTTTGCAAGGCTGTGGCCACTACGTTTTTTTCGAAAAGGAAGGAAGTACGGATGCAGTACGTCGATGATCGCTTTTTCTGACTGTAATATAAAAACTGTGTAAATCGTGCGTTGCACACTTGTCAAAAAAGTTTCCTCGTAAAATAAAGTCTTTATTATTATTATTATTATTATCTAGAAACAAATTAATGCAACACTCTAGCAGTCCAATTGATCCTACAGCACCGTGCTATATCGTCAAACATGTCACTTGATTCATTACATGTACCATGTCATGTTAAACCACTTTATAATCCTGCTAATCAATACTGTTGAGTACCTCCTGAATCAGGGCTATAAAAAACGCGATGTAAACAGTTCTCCCATTTCATCTCAATGTTTCACTCAAACTACATGTAATTAATTGTCAAAGTACAGACCACTTGTTAGATCGACTGTAGCTTTTTTATGTTTGTCAAAGTTATGTTTGTATTAAGAACAGAATATATTTTAAAGTACTGTTACAGCCTTAGCAGAGAGTCGAACCAATGGCATATACCACATCAATAACATGTAGATTGTACCTGATACGCAAAGCATATCCTGACAATGTAAAGCCCATACCATGTGACCAAGCGGTATGTAATTACATGTATATACTCAAAGTAATGATATTGTATCTTTGAGAAATGCCTCAATGTACTCTTAGATGTACTACTGTAAGATTTCACAACATTGAAATGTATCCTTGGCATAACTATAATATGTTGAAATATGAACAATATGTGAACGGTCGTGATTGTTTACGATAAGCGTTATGTTTAAGTTTACTATGGTTAATTCATGACCTTGTGGTAGTAATCTTGTTCGGGCGATGAATCTGCATGTTTGTTGATGTATCTTACTTTTACCAAGAGATTTCTAATGGGAATAATTATATTCTACAAGTTGTACTCACCAGGGAAATCTAATTAAACACCCTAAAGGCTGTGCTGAAATATGCATCATTCCGAATAGACAGGAGAAAATTGGTAAATTCTAAAATTGATTAAAATAGAATGTTATACATGTATGTACGACAGCGATAAACTGTGGCCTAAATACCTGGAATATTTATTGATTTCTCAGAGTTGTCTTGTACCAACTTTACCTTTTTATCTTCTCATCTGTCTATCAGAAACACGCCATTTCGTTAATTCCCAATGTAGTTGGAGAGGTTGAATTGCAACATGTGTGACTATGATGTTAATAGTACGAGGTGACTAAATACTTTGAAAGGCTTTTAACCCCTTTCAACATTTTGTTTATTTTGTTTTGTTTGTAACACATGTTCATCGGTGTTAAATGGCTTTAACACTACAATAAGCTTCATTTAATGCGACATGTAACTGTTGCGCGTAAATTACCCATAACGAGTTTCAAAGTGTTATCAACATACGCTACGTTTGATAAACGGTAAAGTTGCATGATCTAACCTTCGTAGGCATAGCTTAGCTGATACTGTTTAAATACACTCTCATTAATGTTTAATGTTGATATTAATACGGAATACAGACGAGGACATATTTAGAGGTTCTCGTGCATGCATCGTACATAAAGAAATGTGTACCAACATTAAAATTTAACGGAATAAAATCATGGATAGTGTCTTTAAACGTATCTCAAAGCAATCCTGAATTAAAAGAATATGCAGGTTTTTATCGCAATTGATACATTGTAAGAACTACGCATTGCTAGTTTGTTCAATCCAATATTACTTTCTATCGAAAGTATCTATTACACTTTCAATTGTGAACAGTGTTCAATGTATATTGTGTATTGGTGTTATTGTAATGTGTATTCTAGTTTGCTTCCATGAGATACTTGGTACCAAGTTATGTCTTCGTTTGAAAGACAATAAACATAAAGCTATGCAAGCAAATACATGCCATTTCAAGATTCATGGGGTTAACGCTCTTTAAATATTCTCTCAGATGGCTCGGTAGTATTTTTAAACAAACACCGACATTGTGGATAACCATAGCAATAATTATAATTCAAAATAATCAATGTGTCAGGTGTGTTTACTCCGAAAGAGATCAATATTTTCCGAGAAGTATTTTCACGATGTTAAACCATTTTAGGTGCCTATTTAATTATGTCTGTCACCTTTAACGTGTAATTCTATTTCTTACGAGTTTCACTTTTATGGTTTAAGGAAAGATTCATTTAATCGTTCAATTGTCTGCACATTATGTGTTACGGGAAATTTGCAGCTATGGTGTGTTTAATGTGTTATTTTACACATTATGACAATTGGCCATCTTAAAAAGTAATTACCTTCCTAGAATTATGAAGTTACATAAAAAATTATCGGTGAGTTTGTTCTGTTTGTATCCCAATAATTATATCAATACTTTTATCAGCAAGTGCATGTGTCAATCTGCTAAAATCGATATAGATAATCGATACAGGCTGGTAAAAGAATGATGGGTTGCAACAAATGTATCAGTCGTAGAATTCGACAATCTTTTATCTTGTTGTTTGATACACAAATCTTAATCGAAAGCTAAAATCACCTGCGTGATAATTACATATGTCAGTGGTATCTATCAATGATCATTTTGGACGGAGTGATTGCTTTAAAAGATTTATCTACAAAGGAAGAGACGTGAAACATCATCGTCAATGCAGAACCACTTGTTCATCGGGCCATTATTTCCCAGCAGGGTTTTCAATTATGATTTTTATCTGTATATATCTCTCAGTGTTCAATCCTGGAAACTTTCAACATGGCATTTATATTCTGATAGAACAACCAAGGAGGATTCGCTACTGTTTATTGTATCCATTGCAAAAGTTAATATATAGAAATGTTCATAAACGTTTATTGAAGAATATGTAGAAGAAGAGATAAACATTGGTTATGTCCAACTAGAAGTGTAATTATGAGAGGATTTCCAGACACAATACAAGCTTTGCCCCTGACAGTACAGTAGTCGGAACGTCCGAGTTGTCACACGAAGCGCACGATGGACGAACGATGCACGCACGATATACGGACGTTACACGCACGGTTCCCATTACAAAAATACACGATGGGCGATACGATAGGATACACGATCCGTACGTTATACACGGTATACACGGTCTGCACGATGGGCGATACGATATGATACACGTACGATCCGTACGTAATACACGGTATACACGATACATACACGATAGAGATACGGAACGTGCGTTAGATACACGATATGTACGATTCGCAAGAAGATTCCGAGAGAAAATTCACCTTAAAATTTCGTCCACTCAGACTCAAAATTGTGTGTAATCGAAGCAGAAATTAATACGACTAACAATATGTTGTTGTATCGTCGTCAAGACGTCGAGTCCGACTAAATACTGTTGCATTAAATAAGTCGAGTAACGTTCTTGCGACTGAGCGTTTAGCCGATATTTATCAGTATTTGTCAAAAAAATTACAGGGTGGCCGAAGGCCGCTTATTTGGACCATTATTATTAAAGCCTGGCCTTTAACCGACTAGTTTTACTCACTAGAAGTATAGGCCTTCATTAGGCGTGTCTGTAGGAAGGAAAAGGGAAGTAACCGTTGGCGTTACTGATCATCGGTATCTTTCAAGCGTTTGTTGATCCAGATTTTTATGAAAATACAGAAAGATGGATTTTCGATTTATTTTAAGGTTTTTCAACTTATTTAAGTACTCGTTACTATAAACGAGGAATTAACGTGGTTATGCAATGCACCCCGATGACAGAAATCTATTGTAAGTATCCTGTCACTCTCGATTCCATTTGTTAGCCAAATTTTGGAATGACCCTGAACACTTTTTACACTGTGACTTTTTGTCAGTCACTGACTCATTGCTCTTGTAATAGCCTTGTTTATGAGATAATGCACCCACGACCCCACCAACCACTGGGGATGGGCTCGATTTTTACTTTCGTGTTGTCGAAACCGCCGCCTTTCCTGTTCCATGGGCCGGCCAAGTGGAACAGCTATAAATGGTAAAATTACCATAGCATAAGCACTCTGGTAATTCTTCGGCCCCTGGCAACTAAATATTGTCCCCGTGGTATTGGTTCGGAGAAAAAATTCCCAACATTTTCCTGGCATTGCGGAGGAAGGCTCCTTAAATTGAAGGTAAAAATCTAAAACACAACTGTTTCCCCTGGCTATTCCACTGCCCGTCCACAGGGGTGGGGTTGTGGATGCAACTTACTGGTGTGTCATTAATGCATTGTATTACTTAGTTGGAGAAGCTTACCGAAGGGCCAGCTCTAAGCTTAGTGTATCATGTCCCTCGGGTAGTTTGTGTAATTTCTGACAAGCAATAAGTTTAATACAGTACATTAAATGATTAATGCATAGCTACTGGAGCCCTTTCCGTATTAAACCAACGCTTTATCAATTGCTTTTTGGTAGTGCTTTACGATGTATATATAGAACAACATGCAACCAGGGAGCATACCATTTATCCGCACTGCTAGGTAAGCGCTACAAAGTGCTTTCGTATGAAACGGGCGCCTTGCAAGAACTTAAAAAATTCAGCGCTACGTAACAGTCTGCTAGCCACGAGCGCTCACCAAAATAATATATATGTTCCATTTTGTCTGATATGTAGCGCTTATTTTAAGCAAGCTGTTTCTAAGCATATCCCTCAATAGCGGCCGGACTACTGTAAAGCTTGGCTGCTCTGCAATGTTTCCCTAAAATCACACATTTCTGCGATCATCATCAGGGTCAAAATAAAATATCACTTGCATCTCTGTGTTGCCAGAATGTTTACCCAGCCGCAAAGCCTGTAGTGAAATAATTTCACTCGCATTATTATGAGTGACATTAAATCGCCGTGATAACATCGCCATGTCTACTCATGTTGAATATTTACTCTATCCGCTTGGGTCAGTTGGTCTAAACCTTAATTGTGACATTGTCACGTTGTGTAGTCACTAGGTCACTTTAATCAGATGGATAATCTCTACAAAATCTAGTTCAACCTGGGGTAAAAAATTGTGTCACTTAATATATAGGTCAAATCCTGGAAATTTCTTGTATAGACAATAGAGATGAAAAAAATTGGTCTTATCTTGATGAAAATTCTCCAGAATGAATTATTTCATTATAATCTAGGTCAATTTCAATAAATCAGTTCATCCTGGGTCAAAATATAGGTCACTTGGTGAAAGTGTCCGAGATGTTTTGGGCTACCAGACTATAACCGATAGTCGCTTGCGGTCTGACAGACTTCGATAAACTGTCAGACCGTAAAGAAATCTGTCAGACTGATTTTTGTTTCGCTTAAAGGCAGACAGATACTGGAATTGTCGGATTCGTCCAACAGCTATTGAGAAGTCTGGCTACCCTAAGTACCCTTTTAATACAGAAAAATATGCCCTCTGACAAATGTGTCACATGTGTGCGGTGAACATGTATCAAATTTGAAATGAATATACGGTGAATACAGTCTTAACGCATTCATTTTATTTTAGAATATTCACTTTTTGAATGCCAGTTATAGGTCTGCAACAAATAAGTGTGACGAATAGGTGGCGTACACTCGGTAAAAGATGGCTTTGAGCTTTTCTTTGTTTCCAAGTAATTTCATTTTGAAATCAGTTTTAGACTTTTTGTTTGACGGCCATCCGCATTTTTATGCATACATTTTTCTCGGGGAATGATAAGGAGACTCTTCAGAAAAAGAGTACAAGAGCGAGGAGATAATTAGATTGTTTTCCTACTTTGCGACTGGCTTACAAATTTATAATTGACCAATCAAGACATGTCTTACAAAAGACATGCGGTCATGTACAAAGGAATAAAAGCGAACCATGACGGTTAAGAGTCATCGGACAGGCAGTCCTGACGGAAACCAAATGCACCTGATTGAGACCATAATTGTCGGATTTGTCTGACGACTATTGTGAAGTCTAATCATGTAATGTCATTTAATTTATAGCTAATTGTCAATAATATGTAATATTTATTAGGGATTTATTGACAAAAACATAGCCTTGTGACATTGCAACATATATATACTACTCATCCAAATGGTAAAATGTACGGAATCCGGTTAGCGCCATATGAATTATCGTGCCTCGCAAGATAGGGGCCTAGCGACGGTCAAGTTCGACTACCGTCAGCCTAACCTACATCTACATACCTGGTCATCCGGGGCCACAGAAACTGGTTGCCTCGGTACGCTCCTTTTTATCATACCATGTGTCGTGTCTCACGGTTTGTAAATTTTATGCGACAATCGGGCAATATAATTTTGGGTGTCGCCTAATTGTTGCTTTTTGACTCGCTTCGCATCTCGACCTTGGAATGCGAGGCACAAGAATCGCACAACATGCGAAACGAGGCATGATATTTCAGCCCGAGAAACGAAGCGACATTCGAGAATCTCGCGACACAGGAGGCGAGGCACAATATTCTACTGCGAAATCTCATGGTTTTTTATACTGCGTTAGAGCGAGATCTCGTGTTTGAAAATTGTGCCTCGCTTCTTGTATCAACCGATTGTCGCGCGTCGCTTCATGTGTTGCGCAATTCTCGCCCTCTTAATTGATAATTCATATGGCACTAATCAAATTCTGTACAAATGTGAGAGAACTGGTTGTGTACCATTCATTATGGGTTCAAGTGAGTACTTAATCCCCATTTAGGCGGTGCCTTAGTTCATATTATTGAACAACTTAGGCCAAAACATATATGAATCAAATACCCCAATATCCATGTTGAAATAAAAAGTAAATACTGCAGTTACATGCAGTGATTAGAAATGCTGGTCGGCCGTCTTAAACTAAGTCGTGAACTTTGATATTATAAATTATTATAATTTATCATTATGCATAACACATCTACACCTCAATATTACCATTTAAATGTTCGATTCATGAAACCAGAATTAGATCATGAAAAAAGTTGGATTCTGCTTTTCAATAATAGCGGATAACTACTAGCATAATTACACGTACAGAATGTACATCGATTTATAATAAGTCGGCATTTCAAATACATGGAGATAGTTGGTCGGAAAAAAACCCAACATTTAAGACATTTTCATTACATAAATTATGAATTATCGATGTGCAATCAATTCTTTTCATGACGGTGTACATAGTTTTGGATGTCAATTTCGGACATACTTCCGTTGCGTCCCGGAAGTTATGGTCACCAATACGATATATACTTAACTGATGAATGATTTGATTTGGCATTAGTTTAAAAGGTCCTCGTATCGTCCCATACCTTTCGGTAATTTGGATTTTTTATAGGACCCCCGACATGTACCCCTTCATGTCGGAAAAAAGTGCGTGTGTTTTTATTATTTAATGTACATGGACGATTCACACGATACGATACGATGCACCATTAAGCTTTTGCTATCGTGTTTCATATACTTATACTGTACCATACACGTTTCACACGAAAGACACGTTGTACACGATGTACACGATACGATGTACACGCTATACACGATATGCACGATGGGCGATACGATACGATAGACGATGCACGTTACTAAAATCACACGATGCACGCACGCATACGATACGCACGTTATACGCACGATGCACGCACGAAACACGCAAATTTTGACAACTCGGACGTTCCGACTACTGTAAATACTAATCTTATTGATTGTACACAATCCTTTGACAATTACCATCTGATATCTGCTTACAATGCCCGAACAATTTTGACGTCATACATTCTTGACATAATGACATGTTTTGTGTCCAGTTATACTTGTGCAAGATCTGTAGATTGTCTGATAAATGGAATTACTAAATCTCGTGTCATTAACTTGCCCGACTTTGGTCCGTCGTTGGCTCCATGATCTGCATATTTCTCCCAATAACCTGCATATGTGAACACACATGAATTTGTCTTGTTGAGTAAGTATTTTCTGCCTTATTATAGTGACGGACATTCAGTTGTCTCTACTGCTATATAGTAAATAAGAATAATTGTAATTTAGGACTGAAGTTCCAGGGCATGTATTTTGCGATGATCTCTCGACACTGCCATTGTTATCATAGTGTATAATAACTTATCATATGTGTGTTTTATAGTTTCGGCAAAATATGTGCTATTGTGATTGAATCATAATTTATTCCATTTACTGTTACTCCTTTTTCAATAATACTTAAGTTTCGAACTTGATTAATGACCAGATTATACTGTCTCAATTTACCAACATACATGTATAACCTGTTACTAATCAAACTGTTCTTGAATTTATGGACATTTCGCGTGACCTAAGCTCGTTGTCGAATTAAAAATGCGAAACGTGTTGTCCTTCAATGTGTATAATTGGTTCGACCTTATCCTTAGTGTATTTTATGTTGAACTAAACTGTTTTAATAAGCAATTCATCTGGGCTATTTGACCAATAATGACGGCAGATTAAACTGGCGGTATTGTTTTCGGTTTTTAATTCACGTGTTTCGTCCAGCCCAGACACTAGATTTTGCAATATGATCCGACCATATCCGTCAGACGTGTTTAAGATAATTAATGACGTTTTTTTTATACAGAGCGGATCTTATTCTCGAGTAATTAATTTACTTATTGCAAATGTACGTGTCAACAATTGATTGAAATTGAAGCGAATTTATTACCATGCGATTTGTATTCTGTCTATGAAGCAATAACAACGAAGATGATCAACGCAGTGAATCAAAATGATGGCTTATTGATAACACATTGCTGCAACCATAGCTTGGTTAGTGATGGGTTAAACATACTTTCTGGCTCATTCGATGACGGTGGTTGCCACATATTACTGTAACCCTAGGAGGATGTGTTTTATTGTACCATGTGGCTATATCAGTTTGTATGAGTATATGTCTCCGTATGAGAAGCACATTGTTTACCTTCCCTTGAGTTCACAAAACTAATTAAATACTTTTAAGTCTGGTTATTTACTTTAAAATAATTATTACGGTACAACATATTACATTTGTACAAAAGATTGAACGTTAGCAATGACGTATAATTACCGTTGACTTCGCAGTATGGTATGTATACCTTATCTGTCACATTCAATGATGTCAGGTTAGACTCGTTATGTTCCGGAACATATGAATATGAATAGAAGCATGGACAAACAAGTAAAAGAAAATATAAATACTGGTTTCAGGCAAACATCCGTTGAACCAAATATACCCCCTCCCCGAGTATTGAGTCAATTATAAGTAGACAGTTTTATTTGGTGCACACATAGCAGCCAGAACATATTTCTGTTAGTAGTCAATGCAATTTGTATCAATTATTGATTTTGTTTTAGATATTTTCTGAACTGTCGTTACATATAACGTTTAAGTAAGCATAAACCTAAGTTTGCATATGGTATTTCGTTATTTACACCATGACGTACCGCCTGGTATACGTTTATAACCTATTTCATTAAGCATACATCTAGGTTCCGAATGGTATATTGGTGTCTACACCACAAAGTACCGTCTGATATTTGCCTGTCATCGGCAGTTGAAAATGTTTATATCTAATAACAGAGAACACCCGTCGTTGTTAATACGACTACGTTTGATATAAACACAGTCCGTTATTGACGAATGTATTTGTATTTTATGATATTTAAAAACCTATAAGTTGTATGTTAATAACGTATGCATGTTGCGATTCATCATCTAAGTTTCTCGAAGGTGTTACATGTCATTGGCTGGTAGAATTTGTATGATACCCAAAATATGTTCCCTAATGCCAAACGATATCTCAATTATATGTGAAATTAAAATTGTAACATAAAACAAATTTGTGCCAACAAGATTACACAAAATGCACATTGGATTTTACCAATTTTCGTCCAGTTTGTTTGTTCAATTTTAGTACCGGTTATTGACTGTTTTACCATCTTGTCGAAAGTGTTTCCCATAATTGTAAATGAACATATCTCACATAAACAGACTTAATATATATTATATTGATAGTCTCTCATAGGAAAAAATTGTTCATGTTTAAAAATAACTGACTCAAAATTCTAATTGTCGGTCCCATGCCCTTCATCAGGATTTATTTCTATTTATTTATGTTTACATCTATTTAAGTTATATCCATCTTGTTTTGAAAACATGATGGATATACATTAAATTCATGTACATATAAATAAACAGAACAGAACAGAACAGAACAGAACAGAAAGTTAATTTCAGACAAAGCATACATAGCTTATAGCCCTACATAATATATACATATATGCATGCAAAAGAAGAAAAAAAAACAGAAAAAAAACGAAATATAAAAAAAAACATATATAACACGTTCCTGAAGACAGAAAATAGTAAATAGTAAGTGAGAATGTTTTGTTATTGTCAATGAGTTATTACGGAATCAAAAAGGAGTATACATACTGCAAACGTTTAATGTAGTAACATATTATTATATTAATTTCTTATTATGAAACACTGAATATTGTTCAATTATAGAATATTCCTCCACATATTACACAACTTTATATCATTGAATAGTCTGACTGTCACTGCCTTATATTCACAAATAGTGTAACTTATCTGTCGAATCCAAAAACTGATCTTTTTTTCTAAAGTCGCCTTTGCAAATATTTACATTGTTTAGTAGATACGGCCGATGAACTCAGAAAACTAAGGTATATAAATTACGGTGTGTGGAAAAGGTCAAACTAATCTGGAAATGTAAAATACCTATTTTAGATATTACATGTCTTGAAGGCACGAGATGCAGCATTTAAGTGTGCATTAAAGTTCGGTATTCAATTTAAAAGCAGAGAATTGCTTAACTCAAAGCAAAGTTTAGTGTACATCAAAATACGGAATATCGTGCCTTGAAACATATAAGAACACAAATAATGATTGGAGTTGAACTATATAATGTTAAGTATAGCATTTCATAGTAACTACATATGAGACTGTATCATAAATTAAATCTGATTCAACAAATTGGCAAAAACATGTTTTCTGTCTAACTTTCCATCATGTCGTTCTTACCAATTATTTCGAATTCTGTGATTGCTCCCGACGTACAAGTCCCAATAAGTAGGGTTTCTTGTTAATGGATTGTCTGCATGTTCGAGGAACATTGAGTGTCGTATTGCCAACAAATAAACAAAACATGAAACTTGAGATTGATAGGCAGCGAGGCACAGAATATACATACATGTATGTATAAAAACTCATTGGTTAATATTGAAGTAAATATATACAGTCCAATCTCTGTTGAAAATCCGCTGACGCGATTAACGAACATGGCAGCGAAAATAGGCATATCGATGATTTAGTATTAGAAGCTCGTAACTACCAAATCGATATTTTGAGAAAACACGTAAAAACTGTCTGACATTTACGCTTTACTTATGGTAAAACAAACTTTTACAACTTTATTTTGGTCAACATGACAAGTTCAGATTTTTATGAAAATGAACTCATAAGAAGCGCCTTGTGATATTTATTCTAAATATGTATGAATCATAAAAGGTCGTAACTGGCACTAACAGCTTTTCTGGCTTTTGTCTTCATATAACTGGAATCCGGACAAGTACAGGAATCAATTATAAGCTACATTAAAATATAGAGGAATAATTTAATTATAGTTTGTATTTTCTTACCGGTTGTATTACAATTTTCATGGCAAGTTGTCTGAAATATAAATTTAATGCGCGTTATTTATCCGGACTGGGTGGCTAATAAGAAGAAATAAATTTCTTTGAAGGCAAAAACTAAACTTCATTGTAATTCATCGGTGAATAAGATATTGTATGTATTGACCTAGCACGAGTTAAAGAACTTTGTCAAGGATGGTCGTTATTATTAACACAGAGGCATGCTCATCTCTATGCGTATGTATTATATGATATTGATATATGTTTAATTGACAGCATTTCGCATTCTGCATTTGTTCAAATTCCGGATTTCAATTTGTTAAAGAAGAGGGGTAAACGATCACTGAATATAGATTTGAGTCATAGTTAAAAAAAACAGACAAGGCCATTACAAGGTGTACCATGTTGCTAAACCTACCATGTACATATTCAACGTTATTTATATATTACTTTTATAGGCACTTTTAGAAGCAGTTCAAATTAATTGAAAACAGTATTCTTATATTTTATGGTTTCATGGTTTTAAGGTAGCAGAATTGTTTATCGTAACAATGTATCCAACTAATATTATAACTCATACTAACCCTTAGACGGACACACATACTTTGAAGATCTTAAAAATAATCTGGTTGGTACAGTTGTGCATATCTGTGAAATGATATTGAATCTGGTTCAACAAATTTTATATTTGATATATTCTAAACAGTGTCATCGGTTTTTGAAGAAGGGACATTTTGTACTTTTCGACTGCTGTCTGTACTTGTATTGTGACCTTTCACATACGCACATTCTATGAATAATGTGTGATTAAAGAACTCACCTGGGTAATGTATATTCTAATCGAATACAACTAACCCAGCATAGACTATGTTAAGATGACAACATAACGAGGACATACATTAGCGTATTGAGCGGCCATCGGGAGCATGGTTCTAACAATAAAAGTACATTTATTTCAATTATTCAAATGCGTGCGTTTCTAGATGGAGAACATAACTAAAATAATATTCCCAGGTTTTATCAGGTTGTGACATTCGTTTGATTCGTACCAAAGCAAAAGCAAGATAAGCCATATTAATGTATAATTACAAACTTATGGCTAGTTATCATCTTCGACCGACATACATGAGCACATTATAAAATTCATATTTAATTTTTAAGTATATTTCGAGCAGAACTTCACTAATACGAGTACCCAGGTGGTAACTGTTTCGATATATGGTAAGGACAGTTACAACGCGCTGTGAATACAGTTATTGTAGTTTATCCTTTTATGAAAGAACAATATCATTCAGACTTATGTACACCTGCGCTTTCCTTAAATAGTATTGAACGTCTTTGACCGTCACGAAAATTGTACAAGATAGATAAGTATTAACGACAGACTTGTCTTATAGAGTTAGGAATTGTGTGAAGATGTGAAACCTTTATCAAGTATTTGTTAAGGAAAACGTCTTGATAAATTAATGCTATCTAGATGCGGTACGCTAATGTAATTTCAATTTCCTGGAGTATATACTCGATTAGACGCGTGCTTAATCAAATGGCTTACTTGCATGTGTTGTGTTTGCTGACTGTACCGATACTACCACGTACTCTTATGAGTTCTAAACACGCAAACGGATAAAAATATACCCTACGTCTGTATAATTTAAAATGCTTCGGTATATACATTGCCTGTGTTGTAGATTTCTGAGGATAATGTGGAATAAATAGCTTTCGAGAATTGTCGACTTTGCATGACAATAGTTAACCAATCCACTGTATTTTAGAACAATGTTATGTAAAATCCATCAAATAATTTACCCGGACCAAGGAGCAAAGGTATCCGTATTTGTAAGACTTGGGTAGCATGCTTGAATGCTCGTACTGATTTACAACAATCCCACCACCTATTTAACTTGTTGATCACTGATCTGTAGAAACTGGTTTGCGCAATTGATGAAGTTATGATGCTACACTGAACGAATGGTGGATACTATAAAATTACTTCCAAGTTCTAGAAATTGCCACACGGTTTAAACACAAGATGTGAAAAACACCACTACAGTTTTTCTAGTTTTATTTCAACAGCAATCTTATCGGAGACTTCCAAGATGTGGTATCAATGACACTATAACGATTTCCAAATCATTAACACCTTCTCAAGGGTTTAATGGTCAATTGGAGGTTCAATGAGGTTTGGAGAACATTGATGACAACATGAAAGCCGCTCATCAAGTAGGACGTACATGTAAAGCCTATTATCGTGTTATATATCAAACAATCTCCATTCATGATGCTTATCAGTTTACCAATGGTTCAAGACAAGATGTTAACTATTCTAATGCAAATACATTACAATAAGGAGGCAACACTAGAAGGGAATTATTTTGCTCAGCTTTGATACGTTATTTCCTGTTAATTTTGTCTTTTATAAGAATTATTAGTTTGTTTACATAAATATCAACGTACAATAGATTTTTTTTAAACAACACCTGTGTGATTCTATATCTTTAAATTGTATTACAAGCAATTATGTACTTTAGTTATAATATTTGTGTTTATATGACATGAGTTCACTTACATTAAACCGATCGTGTACATTTAAACTGGTTAATCATTAGGGTTTATATAAACGTGTATTTGAAATTATGTACGCATGCAACACTAGATAGGTGTTACAAGTCTACCAGAAGTAATATCCTAAATGAGCTCTAATCAATTCACATTGAGTTGGTCCAATTGTTTACCTACAGTGCTAATATGATTGCTTTTGATTTCCTCATGTGCATACGCTATATGTTTCCAATTTGTTTTAACTACTGCATAAACACAATAACATCATCTCCAATTCGTAAACAATTGGATATGGTAAACATGCAGACTTGAACTATCTGTCTTGTTGCAACCAAGAATGCTTCCAGTGAAAGTGTTGGCACGAGATAAAACGTCTAGAATAATATTATCATTCCTGAATCAGCATGTTACATTATATGGCTGCAATAAACGTGCAAAAGCACAGTGATTCTTCCATTCTCATTCATTATAAACCGATTCACTATCAACAGCGTTATTGTAGCTAAATTTGTACGCCGTTCTTACAGTTGATCGGTTCTTATATGACTGAATAATGAAATCATTTTCTTAGTTCATTTGAAATATTTTGAACCAAACCATATTGAATCGTCTTTGCAAAGTATGCATTACCAGAACTAAATTGAACTAGGTAATAATAGTTCACACCAGTTACACGAGTACTAGGATATAAATTGATCACCACCATTATGCATTACTTTAACGTCTTTTGTTTCTGTTAATGTACTTAAATTGTAATTAAACTTATAAAGTTCATTTAGGTACTGTGCAATATATTCCCTTATGTCACAGTGCTTATCGTCTAATTTCTAATTCTCCTTTGCTCAATCAGAATCGTAATTGTCTGGTGAACACATCAAACTTCCGAGCTTCATTCGTTTTACTTCAGTCAATATGCGCTAAATGCTTCTTCAACATAAAAATACATGACACAATGATTGTCGCTCAAAACATTACGTTTCATCTGCACATGCGTATACGAATTGCTTAAGACTCTACAAGTCTCGTATGAATTTCTGAGACGTGAGTTGTTACAAAATCTACAAATAGGATTCCACAGAATTATATCAATATATTAAGAGTTTATTTGCGCGGCTATTATTGTCTAATATCTATCATTGGGAACTTATTGTGTGATTATTACAACAGGGGCAAAAATGTGTCGCACTTGATAACACTTCCAGCAAATACCTAAACTTGTAAATTACAAATGTGCAAAGTTTTTTAAGGATAATATCGTTCTTGCTTTTGATATGATTGCACTTCGTGTGATGTTTTAGATTATTTTGCACCAAACCAACATTATTGCGTAATTGTGAGTTCGTTTGGAGTGAGGAGTGGGTGTTCTTTGTGATTGAGTTAATCAAATCAACGAAATCACATGAATAACATAGCAGCGAGTCGAACCGTGTGCCATAAACTACATATCTACATGTACCTAGTCGAGTGTACCGGATACATCGAACACATTCTAAGAATGTAAAGGCCATACCTATTGGCCTAGGAGGATGGACAGAATCGTTTAGATTATATACAAGCACGAAATGCCACAAATCACTTTATTGAACATAAAGTAAGATACATTGTAGCACATAATTCGATAAAGGCATAACTTTATGTTGAAAGATGAACACATCGTTCACTTTTACTATGATTAATTTATGGACTTATTGTAGTAATCTTATTCAGTCGATGTAGGTTATGTATTTTACTTTGACTATCAAAAGTTTCCCAGTGAAAAAAAATTATATTCTACAAGTTGTATTCACCAGGGAAACTTAACAGAAGACCCTGAAGGCAAACATGTGTTAAAATATGCATCAATCTGTATAGATAGGAGAATATTGGTAAATTCTAAAACTGATTAAAGTAGAATTTTATATGTATGACTACGCTAAATTGTGGCATACGGGCTATGACGATTTATTGTTCTGATCAACTTTCTCTTGTATCAAACTTTATTTCCTTGTTTACTTTATTGTTTTATTCTCGTCGGATTTCTCAGAACCACTGCAGTTTGTTATTCCAAATGTGGTTTGAGAGAGTTCCCATTGAGTGCTACCAGAATTGCAACTTTCAACTGTTAATCGCAAGTGGTGACCTAATAGTTGGAAATGCGTTTAGCCTCTACCAACAACTCTCGCAGCCAGCATTTCGATGTTTATGTCGTGTCTGACACATGCTCCTCGGTTTTACATTTCCCAAATGGTGTAACGATGTATCTTGAAGACATTGAGTGTGAAACCAGCTTCAGAGCTAAATTGAAAACAAATTTGTATAAGCAGTCCATGGTAAATTCGTGTTTTTTTTGTCATATGACTAAATCTAAGTTCTAAAATTCTGGTTGAATGTGATGTACATGTATATGATTGTGTAGCGCAATAGCATATGTTTTCATAAATGTGCTATATAAATGTTATTTGTATTTGTACCTTCACAGCTTGAGGAAAGATTCATTTAACGGTTCAATTAGCTGGTCATTATGTTTACAAAATGTGCGGTTATGATGTTTGTAATGTGTTAATTTACACATAATGGCGATATGCCATCATAAGAATTAATGACCTTCTGAAATATTATTAAAATGTTTAATGAGATAAATAATTTGATTTGTTTCTTCTGTGTGTGTTTCAAGAATTATACTCAATTCATTGATCAGAGAGTTTAATCGTGAATCCTCTGAAATTGACGCAAATCGTTTATACAGGATGGATGGCTTACAATCGATCTCTCTGATATTGACAATATTATATATTCTTGATGTTATTATTGTTATTGTTGATCTTGATGTTTTAATTGAAACATTTTTTGTCACACATATTCTGAGCATATATAATTACGGAAGACACCTTAGAGAAATAATCCAAACTCTGCATGTATTACTCGCATTATTTAAATTTATAATCAGCATACGATTACTAATGTACATGTAATGTTCGCCTCTACGGATGAAATGTGTAACGAAACGTAATTCTTGATAACTGCAGTGTTACATTTTATCATGGTCGTTAAAGTTTATACACAATCATCATTGGTGACGTCATGAGAAACGTTTCTGATGAGACAAACAGTGTACCGGCTTGCATCCTATGCACATTTAGCTGTTGGTTTGCCTGCACAGATTCCAATCTTTTTTCTTTTTTTTTTCGTTTCGGGCCCACAAGGGTAACCCCATTTATTGTCCCCGTCTGTTGGTTTTGTGGGGGTCGGAGAATCATCCCCCACAAACCTTACAATATTCAACAACATAATTAAACAATAAATACAATGATACAATGAAGAAAGTCAATAATAACAATGCAATATAGGGGACAATAGAAGGGGCCTTGGATTTTTTTCCGTCAAACAGTGACAAAAATAATAACATGTTTCACCACCTTTATGTAATCTTGAGTATGACAATATTTCTTTTTTCTGTACCTATGTTTAGAGACAAATTTTTTTAACAATTCCCCAGCTTTTGTTTTCTATTTCTGTAATGCCTGATTTAAAATATATCTCCCATGCAAATTTTAAGCTATTTTTTAATGTTACAGTACTAGGTAAGATTTCTTTTCTTTTGCATAAGTAAATATATTTTTTAAATTCTAGAAAAAGAATATCGATAGGTATGTATTCCTTTTTTCCACATCCTAATATGATAGCTATCATATTTATCTTAAAATTTGGGTTAAAAAGTATGATTTCATCATTTAAAAATTGTATTATTGGTTTTACTCTGCAGCATTCCCAAAATAAATGACTTATCGTTTCGTCATGCATTTGGCAGAAAGTACATATATTATTTTGTTTAATTTTCATTTTGAAGAGTAAGGTATTGGTAGCTAGAATTCTATGTACAATTCTGGTTTGTAACCATTGTATGTATGTGTCCCTGGTATATTTAAAAACATAGCTAGATATAAAGTCCCAGTCAATATTTTTGTTACTTACAGATTCCCACTTGGGTTTGCTTGTGGGTATTTCATCATTTTTAATCAGTGTTTTATATACAAATTTATTAGCATCCTTTTTTGTTAGAATTGGATGAATATAGCAATTCATGCTTGGATTTAGAAAGTGTTTGTTTTTCTCTAACGTTATATTTTTCTTTTTTAAGTATTTATTGACAGTGTTTCTGAGACCATAGTATAGTAGGAAATATAATTTTTCTCCTGTTATATCTTCTAGGTATTTTATTTTAACAAATTCTCCTTGATCATTAACTACATCTTTAATAAATCGTATTCCTTTTTTGTAGAAGGAAAGTAGATATATATATTTATTATCTATAAGTATATTGTTGTTGTAGAAAAGTGGCATATTAAGTATTTGTGTTGTGTCACTAATAGACAATTTATCCAGAAAACAAATATAGGATTTTAACACATCTATCCAAAAATTGTTTTTTATTTTTGAAATGATGACGTCACAGTATGTTTTGCCACAGTTGAGAAGTTTATCCATGTCAAATATAGAGTTAACAAGATTGTAGCATTTACTTTTGCTGTTATGGATATAATTTTTCAACCATTTGATTTTTAGACTGCATATATAACTTGGGATGTCAATCATTTTTAAGCCACCTTCTTGATAATCTTTTATAAATATTGAATATTTTATTTTATTTTTACCCTTCCACACAAATTCATTAAATATATCTGTAAGATTTTTTATGAATGTTTTGTCAGGAGTCGGCATGCTTATAAATAGATGAGTTAATATAGGCAGTAGCATAGCTTTTACAACTGTTATTCTACCTATATGTGTTAGGTTGCGTCTTTTCCAATACAGTATGCTATTTTTTATATTTTGTAGTTTTTCCTTGAAGTTTAAATCATACATCTTATTTAAGTCAACATCAAAATTTAGGCCTAATAACTTGAATTGGGTATCACCCCATGAAAGTTTCCATCTTGTTTTGATTGACCTAGTACTGTATTTAAGGGAGCCTAACCATATTAACTTTGTTTTGTCAAAGTTTATTTCGAGGCCGGATATCAATGAGTATCTATGTAGCGTGTTTAGGGCAGAATTCAATGATATATCGGTTCCATCTAATAATAAAGAAGTATCATCTGCGAACTGAGAAATCTTATATTCCTTATCGTCATTCCTTTGATATTTTTGTTCTGTCGTAATTGTATTGCTAAAATTTCCGAACATAGAATAAAAAGATATGGTGATATTGGATCCCCTTGTTTGCAACCCCTTTCAACTTTGAAGAAGTTTGAAAGATATCCATTTAGTTGTACACAGACTTCTGTATTATTCAAGAACAGTTTGATCCACTTTTTGAACATATTACCAAATTTAAAAAAATTGAGAGTTTTTTCTATGAAATTAAAAGATATTGAATCAAAAGCTTTTTCAAAATCTATTAGTACAAGCAGACCAGGAGTTTTATTTAGTTCTGTGTAATCCATTATTCCAATCTTATCATGCTTGATAATTACATATATCTGTGGTATCTATCAATATTGGAATGCGTAATGCATTGAAATCACGACGCTACAAAGAAAGAGAAGGCAAACCTCATCGTCAATGCAGAACCACTTGTTTCTCGGACATTGTTCTACAGCAGTAATTTCTTCAGTACATGTCTTTTATTGAAGATTATGTAGAAGAAGAGATAAACATTGGTTATGTCCAACTAGGAGTGTAATTAAGAGAGGATTTCCAGACACAATACAGTAGTCGGAACGTCCGAGTTGTCACACGAAGCGCACGATGGACGAACGATGCACGCACGATATACGGACGTTACACGCACGGTTCCCATTACAAAAATACACGATGGGCGATACGATAGGATACACGATCCGTACGTTATACACGGTATACACGGTCTGCACGATGGGCGATACGATATGATACACGTACGATCCGTACGTAATACACGGTATACACGATACATACACGATAGAGATACGGAACGTGCGTTAGATACACGATATGTACGATTCGCAAGAAGATTCCGAGTGTGAGAAAATTCACCTTAAAATTTCGTCCACTTAGACTCAAAATTGTGTGTAATCGAAGCAGAAATTAATACGACTAACAATATGTTGTTGTATCGTCGTCAAGACGTCGAGTCCGACTAAATACTGTTGCATTAAATAAGTCGAGTAACGTTCTTGCGACTGAGCGTTTAGCCGATATTTATCAGTATTTGTCAAAAAAATTACAGGGTGGCCGAAGGCCGCTTATTTGGACCATTATTATTAAAGCCTGGCCTTTAACCGACTAGTTTTACTCACTAGAAGTATAGGCCTTCATTAGGCGTGTCTGTAGGAAGGAAAAGGGAAGTAACCGTTGGCGTTACTGATCATCGGTATCTTTCAAGCGTTTGTTGATCCAGATTTTTATGAAAATACAGAAAGATGGATTTTCGATTTATTTTAAGGTTTTTCAACTTATTTAAGTACTCGTTACTATAAACGAGGAATTAACGTGGTTATGCAATGCACCCCGATGACAGAAATCTATTGTAAGTATCCTGTCACTCTCGATTCCATTTGTTAGCCAAATTTTGGAATGACCCTGAACACTTTTTACACTGTGACTTTTTGTCAGTCACTGACTCATTGCTCTTGTAATAGCCTTGTTTATGAGATAATGCACCCACGACCCCACCTACCACTGGGGATGGGCTCGATTTTTACTTTCGTGTTGTCGAAACCGCCGCCTTTCCTGTTCCATGGGCCGGCCAAGTGGAACAGCTATAAATGGTAAAATTACCATAGCATAAGCACTCTGGTAATTCTTCGGCCCCTGGCAACTAAATATTGTCCCCGTGGTATTGGTTCGGAGAAAAAATTCCCAACATTTTCCTGGCATTGCGGAGGAAGGCTCCTTAAATTGAAGGTAAAAATCTAAAACACAACTGTTTCCCCTGGCTATTCCACTGCCCGTCCACAGGGGTGGGGTTGTGGATGCAACTTACTGGTGTGTCATTAATGCATTGTATTACTTAGTTGGAGAAGCTTACCGAAGGGCCAGCTCTAAGCTTAGTGTATCATGTCCCTCGGGTAGTTTGTGTAATTTCTGACAAGCAATAAGTTTAATACAGTACATTAAATGATTAATGCATAGCTACTGGAGCCCTTTCCGTATTAAACCAACGCTTTATCAATTGCTTTTTGGTAGTGCTTTACGATGTATATATAGAACAACATGCAACCAGGGAGCATACCATTTATCCGCACTGCTAGGTAAGCGCTACAAAGTGCTTTCGTATGAAACGGGCGCCTTGCAAGAACTTAAAAAATTCAGCGCTACGTAACAGTCTGCTAGCCACGAGCGCTCACCAAAATAATATATATGTTCCATTTTGTCTGATATGTAGCGCTTATTTTAAGCAAGCTGTTTCTAAGCATATCCCTCAATAGCGGCCGGACTACTGTAAAGCTTGGCTGCTCTGCAATGTTTCCCTAAAATCACACATTTCTGCGATCATCATCAGGGTCAAAATAAAATATCACTTGCATCTCTGTGTTGCCAGAATGTTTACCCAGCCGCAAAGCCTGTAGTGAAATAATTTCACTCGCATTATTATGAGTGACATTAAATCGCCGTGATAACATCGCCATGTCTACTCATGTTGAATATTTACTCTATCCGCTTGGGTCAGTTGGTCTAAACCTTAATTGTGACATTGTCACGTTGTGTAGTCACTAGGTCACTTTAATCAGATGGATAATCTCTACAAAATCTAGTTCAACCTGGGGTAAAAAATTGTGTCACTTAATATATAGGTCAAATCCTGGAAATTTCTTGTATAGACAATAGAGATGAAAAAAATTGGTCTTATCTTGATGAAAATTCTCCAGAATGAATTATTTCATTATAATCTAGGTCAATTTCAATAAATCAGTTCATCCTGGGTCAAAATATAGGTCACTTGGTGAAAGTGTCCAAGATGTTTTGGGCTACCAGACTATAACCGATAGTCGCTTGCGGTCTGACAGACTTCGATAAACTGTCAGACCGTAAAGAAATCTGTCAGACTGATTTTTGTTTCGCTTAAAGGCAGACAGATACTGGAATTGTCGGATTCGTCCAACAGCTATTGAGAAGTCTGGCTACCCTAAGTACCCTTTTAATACAGAAAAATATGCCCTCTGACAAATGTGTCACATGTGTGCGGTGAACATGTATCAAATTTGAAATGAATATACGGTGAATACAGTCTTAACGCATTCATTTTATTTTAGAATATTCACTTTTTGAATGCCAGTTATAGGTCTGCAACAAATAAGTGTGACGAATAGGTGGCGTACACTCGGTAAAAGATGGCTTTGAGCTTTTCTTTGTTTCCAAGTAATTTCATTTTGAAATCAGTTTTAGACTTTTTGTTTGACGGCCATCCGCATTTTTATGCATACATTTTTCTCGGGGAATGATAAGGAGACTCTTCAGAAAAAGAGTACAAGAGCGAGGAGATAATTAGATTGTTTTCCTACTTTGCGACTGGCTTACAAATTTATAATTGACCAATCAAGACATGTCTTACAAAAGACATGCGGTCATGTACAAAGGAATAAAAGCGAACCATGACGGTTAAGAGTCATCGGACAGGCAGTCCTGACGGAAACCAAATGCACCTGATTGAGACCATAATTGTCGGATTTGTCTGACGACTATTGTGAAGTCTAATCATGTAATGTCATTTAATTTATAGCTAATTGTCAATAATATGTAATATTTATTAGGGATTTATTGACAAAAACATAGCCTTGTGACATTGCAACATATAAATACTACTCATCCAAATGGTAAAATGTACGGAATCCGGTTAGCGCCATATGAATTATCGTGCCTCGCAAGATAGGGGCCTAGCGACGGTCAAGTTCGACTACCGTCAGCCTAACCTACATCTACATACCTGGTCATCCGGGGCCACAGAAACTGGTTGCCTCGGTACGCTCCTTTTTATCATACCATGTGTCGTGTCTCACGGTTTGTAAATTTTATGCGACAATCGGGCAATATAATTTTGGGTGTCGCCTAATTGTTGCTTTTTGACTCGCTTTGCATCTCGACCTTGGAATGCGAGGCACAAGAATCGCACAACATGCGAAACGAGGCATGATATTTCAGCCCGAGAAACGAAGCGACATTCGAGAATCTCGCGACACAGGAGGCGAGGCACAATATTCTACTGCGAAATCTCATGGTTTTTTATACTGCGTTAGAGCGAGATCTCGTGTTTGAAAATTGTGCCTCGCTTCTTGTATCAACCGATTGTCGCGCGTCGCTTCATGTGTTGCGCAATTCTCGCCCTCTTAATTGATAATTCATATGGCACTAATCAAATTCTGTACAAATGTGAGAGAACTGGTTGTGTACCATTCATTATGGGTTCAAGTGAGTACTTAATCCCCATTTAGGCGGTGCCTTAGTTCATATTATTGAACAACTTAGGCCAAAACATATATGAATCAAATACCCCAATATCCATGTTGAAATAAAAAGTAAATACTGCAGTTACATGCAGTGATTAGAAATGCTGGTCGGCCGTCTTAAACTAAGTCGTGAACTTTGATATTATAAATTATTATAATTTATCATTATGCATAACACATCTACACCTCAATATTACCATTTAAATGTTCGATTCATGAAACCAGAATTAGATCATGAAAAAAGTTGGATTCTGCTTTTCAATAATAGCGGATAACTACTAGCATAATTACACGTACAGAATGTACATCGATTTATAATAAGTCGGCATTTCAAATACATGGAGATAGTTGGTCGGAAAAAAACCCAACATTTAAGACATTTTCATTACATAAATTATGAATTATCGATGTGCAATCAATTCTTTTCATGACGGTGTACATAGTTTTGGATGTCAATTTCGGACATACTTCCGTTGCGTCCCGGAAGTTATGGTCACCAATACGATATATACTTAACTGATGAATGATTTGATTTGGCATTAGTTTAAAAGGTCCTCGTATCGTCCCATACCTTTCGGTAATTTTACAGCTGATCTTGAAACTATTCTTTATAATGAATTCGATAAATGGGAAATGTACCATTCTTTTGGATCAAATAACAGTAAAGGCTGTTCCATTTTAATAAATAAGTCAATAACATGCACTATTTTAAATTCATTCAATGATAACAACAACGGTAGGCACGTTATTCTTAACATTGAGTACAACAATAATATAATTACATTGATAAACATTTATGCTCCTAATGACAAAGAAATTAGAAACCGTTTTTTCAAAAACATTTCACAACTCATAGCGGAACACGCACAAGGAATAAAAATAATTGGAGGAGATTATAACGAAACTTTACATAACATTGACAGGGTAACAAAATCAAATAAAATTAATAAACATCCAAATTTAAATGATATGATAAAGTCACATAATTTAATTGATATATGGAGAAATTTAAACAAAACTAAAACACAATTTACATGGCGCAGAAAAAATGGAATAGAAAAAAGCAGAATTGATCTTTGGCTCATTGAAGATAATCTCAGTCCACTCATTTTATCAACAGACATTCGTCCGGCTCTGATCAAATATACTGATCATTTAGCAATTTCACTTAAACTCAAACCACCTATAGAAAGAGGACCAGGATTTTGGAAACTTAACAAGGCATACCTATGCGATACTGAATACTCCGAAAAAAATAAAATCTATGATTGAAAGCTTAAGATCATTAAACAATATAAGCCATCAAACGAAATGGGAAATGTGCAAAAATAACATAAGAGAAATAACAATAAAATATTCAAAACAAAAATCTAAGGAAAGAAAATGCAAAGTATCCGAACTTGAAAAGGAACTAAATGAACTATATAAAAAAGAGTTAAGTACAGACAATCATAAGATTAAAACACAAATCAACAAAATTGAAACTGAAATTGAAACCATCTATAGTTTCAAAGCTAAAGGGGCACAAATACGATCACGGGTTGTATTATTAGAAGACGATGAAAAAAACACAAACTATTTTTTGAACCTTGAAAACTCTAGACAAACAAGAAAAGTGATTAATTCTTTATCAATAAAAGGAAAAGTAATAACTGACAAAGAAAACATTTTGGAAGAAACTGTCCAATTCTACGAAAATCTTTATAAAAGTTCAAATATCAATGTAGATGAATATTTAAACTCAATAGACATTAATAATACTTTACATGATAATGAGGCCAACGAGTGCGAAGGAACCGTCACATATAAAGAGGCTACAAATGCTATACACATAATGAGTACAAATAAAAGTCCAGGCCTAGATGGCTTGCCAATAGAATTCTATAAAACGTTTTGGAAACAAATAATGTATTTAGTGGTAGATTCCTTAAATGAAGGCTTTGAAGAAGGTAAACTCTCATTCACTCAAAAACAAAGTGTATTCTCCTTGCTTTATAAAAAAGGAGACCCTAATAATCTAGAAAATTGGAGACCTATATCTCTCCTCAACACAGACTATAAAATATTAGCAAAGGTTTTAGCCATACGCCTACAAAAAGTGCTACCAAATATCATAAGCCACGATCAACAAGGGTTCATTAAAAATAGATATATAGGATACAATATAAGACAAATTCAAGATGTAATAGAATACAAAAACATTACTAACACCCCCGGGGCTCTTCTTTTCCTCGACTTTAAAAAAGCGTTTGATACAATAGAATGGCCGTTCCTACACAAATCTTTGTTACGATTCGGATTTAAGCACACCTTTATAAAATGGGTAAAAGTCATGTACACCAATATAAAGTCTTGCATAATGAATAACGGTTGGAGTTCTAGATTTTTTACGATATCTCGTGGCGTCAGACAAGGATGCCCATTATCAGCCCTTCTATTTATTATTGTCGCTGAAATTATGGCGATTCAACTTAGAAACAGTACAACATTCAATGGAATAACAGTAAAAGACAACAACAATACTAATAAATCAACACACATCAAACTCACACAGTTAGCAGACGACACAACACTATTCATACAAAATGAAAATGAAATAAACATCTCTTTAGAAATAATTGAAGAATTTGGTCATTATTCAGGGTTAAAACTAAATAGAAACAAAACCCAAGGACTCTGGATAGGAAGTTCAAAATGCAATACACACAACATCGATAACATAGGTTTTACGAATACGTATGTTAAAGCGTTAGGTATCTACTTTGGCAATAACACTGATGAATGCGAAGATCTTAACTGGCAGAATAAAATTGAAATATGTATGTATCTCATACAAAAATGGCAAAAAAGAAAACTAACATTCTACGGAAAAATAACCATAATCAAAAGCTTAATACTTCCAAAGCTAACATATGTTATGCAATCAATGCCCACTCCAAAACAAATTATAAAACGCGTTACTAAACTATTCTCTGACTTCCTATGGAGCAATAAACGCGAAAAAATAAAAAGAACAACACTTATAGGAAATAAACTTGACGGCGGCTTAAGCATGGTGGATATAGACAGTTATGTAAAATCCCTTATACTAAAATGGATACAAAACTTGAGATCATCTTATAGTGCAAATTGGAAGATTATCCCATGCTTATTATTGAACCAATTTGGTAAAGGACTATTAATATTTGAGATGAACATAGATAGCTGGAAATCGCTCCCTAACACAAACAAACCATTGCCAACATTCTATGTAAATATCATAGATGCATGGATCAAATACAATAACCTTTCAAATAAAACACCACCGAAAACATTTAGTTTAATCAGGAACCAACTCATATGGGGCAATAGGTTTATCAAATTTAAAGGAAAATGTCTCATATTCAACTCATGGATTAACTCAAACTTGATATTTGTAAACGACTTAATTGATGCGAATGGCAAAATAAGCGAACGCAAAATATATGATAAGCTCACAAATAAAACAAACTGGATATCTGAAAGTGAAACTATCAAAAAGGCAATACCATCAGAATGGAAAACAAAAATAAAAACAACAGAATCATTGAAAACCTATATTAAAACGCAATTAAAGTATAACACAGAGGACAAAACTAATACGAAAAATATGGGTAGTAAAGATTACTACTTAAAATTTGTAAAACAAAAATATGAAGCTCCTTTTCTACATAAACATTGGGAATCAAGATTTAATAAAGATATCAACTGGCTTAGCTACTACTACTTCTTAAATAAAGCACTCATCGACAATCGCGTCAAACAATTTAAATATAAGCTGGTACATAACATAATTGCTACAAATGAAAATCTCTACAAATGGAAAATATACACCTCCCAAAACTGCTTACACTGTGGAGCTCTAGAAAACTTAAAACACTTCTTTATAACGTGCCCTTACATGGACTCATTCTGGGAAAAGATAATCAACGCATTTTCAGAAAATGGCATCAACAATAAAATCAACTCTTTAGAATACATAATTATAGGTTATAAAATAATGTATAAAGAATACGAAACAATAAATATATTATTAAGTCAAATAGGATACTCTATTTATAAAAATTATTTTAAAAGCGAACGGCGGAAGAACAGAACAAACATTCTGCAGACATTATATGTTGATTTAGACATACTATCCAGATATTACAAATATAAAAATAAAGAAAGATTTGGTTTCATAAATAAATTTTGTAAAGCTCTTAACATTCATTAATCTCAATAACGCTTTTGTAAGACGTTTCTCTGCATGATAATATATTATGATTCAACTTGTATCTTTATATGTAATAATAATACCTGTATCAATACACCATTTTCTGTATATATGTACACTATGTATATGTAATTTGTTGTAAATAAACCATAGAAAAAAAAAAAAACGTCCAACAGTTGTAAAAAAAAAAAAAACCTTTCGGTAATTTGGATTTTTTATAGGACCCCCGACATGTACCCCTTCATGTCGGAAAAAAGTGCGTGTGTTTTTATAATTTAATGTACATGGACGATTCACACGATACGATACGATGCACCATTAAGCTTTTGCTATCGTGTTTCATATACTTATACTGTACCATACACGTTTCACACGAAAGACACGTTGTACACGATGTACACGATACGATGTACACGCTATACACGATATGCACGATGGGCGATACGATACGATAGACGATGCACGTTACTAAAATCACACGATGCACGCACGCATACGATACGCACGTTATACGCACGATGCACGCACGAAACACGCAAATTTTGACAACTCGGACGTTCCGACTACTGTACAAGCTGCATCCCTTACAATAAAGACTAATATTATTGATTGAACACAATCCTTTGACAACTACCGTCTGATATACGTACAAAGCTAGAACAACGTTGATTTCTATCGTCGATATAATAACATGTTGTGTGTCCAGATATATGTATATGTACGCCAGGACAGAATTTGGAGACAATAAGATATTACTAGCAATTACCTATTTGGTATTATAAAGTATTAACAATCTAGCAGCAGTTAATTAATAGTAGGGCACAAAGCAAAGCCACATGTACCCTGGAATCAAATGTCAACTTCAAATGAGAAAACCAAAGATACAGAATATACATTATTATGTTATAGAAAATGGGGCACATATGCTCTTTAAGCGAAGACACATCGAGGGCTTAGTGCAAAAGTATTGTATGTGCCTCTATAAATTGATGTATTTACCATAGTTTTGCACTGAACCCTCAACATCATCTGCAGAAAATGTCTTCGTCACACCTTTTATTTAGTCAGAGAATGCAAACTTTACCAATGGGCACAATACCTAGTGTAACCTATCATTTCCATTTTTAATGGTGTAGATATTTTGATAAGTTGTAGACGTGTCCCATCATCGTGCATTTTGACCAAGCAATTCAATGTCCGTGTTATATATGATATTTCTTATATAGAGCTGGATGTACGCTTCAACTTGATGCATCTACGTTATTGAACCACTTAGTTGTATTTTCTCCAGTGTAATTTATGTAAAATATGCATTCTAGTGTTAATTGACAACATGGTTCTTATTTGATATAAACTACGTTAAGTGTTTGTAAATGTCAAACATAGGGACTCCAGTATTGGTTAAGTGTTATATACGATAACAGATATTTCTACGAGTGTTGGCGCTTACTGTTGTAACAGTATGTTATATTTTATCGACAGTTTGACGGTCTGGTGCAGTCAGGTCACATAAAGTTCTCGCAAAAAAGTAGCAGCTCGTTGAAAATGAAGCACGTTACTACGTCAACTGTGCGGCGTAATAGTATGGCAGAGTTGATATGGTGAGGTCGGTGAAACTCTGATAGTCAATTAATGTTTTTTATGTACCAGCATTGTAACTAGCATTTGACAAAGCATTGAGAAATATGACTTTCACAAATCATCTCATTATACTATAGAACAAGGCAAGCACTTTCAATACGAAAAACAACATTCAACAAATACGAAATGTACTATATTGAATAAACACAATACAGACGCATTCAGATTGTCCTAAGTTTGTTGAGGGCTTGTAGTATCGGCAATATGTTATATAACATCAGTGTTGGCGATAGTGGAATTACGTAGGTGAAACAATATATCCACACTTGTCATAAGAGTGACACCTAATTTCGTGTTGTAGATATAGTTGTGGTTTATTTGCTTAGATTTGCGTATTGCAGAGTCTGGCTTGTTTTGAGATCGGAAATTAAAGTAATTACATGTGAAAGGTGATGCTAACTTAATCATTCAATGTGACTCGTATCGTCTGATGTTATACAAACGATGTTGATAGGGAACTGACCATCCTTATCACGATTGTTTTAAAGTACAAAATATATGAACTCTATTATCGTGAAAGGATTTGAGCATTTGCAAGAACAGAAACCATCTATTTAAGAATATTGTGTCAAATGAACTGATAGTGCAATAGATTATTTGGTTTGAAATAACCAATTCACACGGATCTATAGTTCGCGATGAATCCGGTATGTTTCTATCAAGTTATTTGCCTAATAGTGAGATGTTTCCTGTCGTTCAGAACCAAATGCTAAATATCAAATGGAAATGACATAGCCAACACTAATGGTGCCGAGTTATTTATACAAGGACCACATTAGCATATTGGACAACCATTATTAGGCCTTTTATTAGTTGTGTGCTGAATTGGTCTCCGTTTTATGAGTCCTATCAGCACAATAAAACCTCCACTACTTGCCGGCTGATTATTGTCATTGTGTAGGTGGTATGTGTGGTTCTATATAAGGTCTGGCAGTTAATGTTAGTCGTTCATACTAATTAGTTCAAACTTAAGTACTAGATCTTTCACAAGATAATGTTATATAAATCCGACTCGTCATATAGATTTTACTGTTTGCCATCGCAATAAGAGTATACATGTACCCACGTGCAACCATTTTGTAATGAAGTTTAGCAATCTAGGCCTGAATTGTTTCGTTTGTAGCTGTTACTACAAGTATGCTAATAAGGCGAATGATGATCAAGGCATGTACAATTTATGTAATAACTCAACTTTTGAACGACCACGTGCTGCGTTGATTTCAAATACAAAACATAAACTGTTAGCCTAACATTTCTCACTATTTGGGAGTTTGCAAGTATTTACATGTAATGCAGTTGTAGATTTGTAATTCGGGAAAAATGTTTTTTATTCAGTACATGTGTATAAATCTAACATTTCAATGACTATGCAGACCATCGTGTGTGCCTTCTGTGGTATATTGCACTATAAGTAAGTCCCATGCCTAAACGGATGAAACAGCCATCTCAGTGGAAATATAGAAACGTCACAAAGTCATAAGTATAAACATAATTATTTTATAAACACCCGACATTAAATGCAAGCGCGTGCAATTTTGCTAGAGTAAATGGCATGTGTCATGTCCGTAATATAATATGTATGCAACATAGCATATACATTTGTACGTTGAACGTTGTAATTAAACTTTCTATTTCTATTTATGGAATTCAAAGCTGAATGGTTGTATGGGTAAGGGTTAGTACTATTTATACAGTTTTTGAAGACATTACTGTCACATGTCAGGATCAATTCATCATGTTACACCATACCACTCAGGTTTCAATTCACATGTGATAAATACTACATAATTTTATGTTAGTTTCTCCAGTCACTTGGGGATCATAATGACTTTATAAACTTAACTTTCATTTCCTTGGACAAACGAAAAGCTATATTTTGTTTTAAAATGTATTATTTTAGTCTAAATATGGTTTTATGTGATATATGCCAAACTTGATTCTATGTTTTATATCAATGATATGTAATTAAATTTGTATTTTATATCTAAACTGTATACATAATTACGATTTATTTCCAATGCTATTGGTATAATTTCAAGGTTATTATATGACCTGGCTATATTAATCCATGATACACACACAACGTTATGAAATTACCCACAAGGTCATTCTACAAATTAGATATACTCTACGCACACGCATAACAAATAATCGTAAAAGGACATGACATTATTGCATGCTATTTTTGTTATTACAAATAACATACCCTATTTTAATGGTTTTCTATTCTCAGCTAATACAGAACATGCTAATTTCGATATAGTATGTATATTCGTGGAACAATTATAATTTAGACCAATGCAAGGGTCATAACTCCAATCGTTCGTCTAAATATAGGTCAGTGTAGTTAATTGTTCGTGTGATACTTTTTTGAATACTAGAGCATGCTCTCCTTAGACTGTTTACACTATTCTTTAATTTGTAAAATCAGAGAAAAAGAGTAGTTCTACCTACACTTTAATCGTTTACATAACATACTCATTACTGTTTATGAGTTTGTAATGAAATAATAAAGACTATTGTAGTTCCTACCAAATCGAATTTACTTTATTTACTCGATATTGCTATATACTAGGCTACAATACTGATATCTGACGGAAATAGTTTACATTGTTTTACTAGTCACGTTCTGTGGATATCTCAAAATACATCGTACGGAATTGATGTCAACGTTCCTAAATTCTTAAAGTGCCTTTTTGCATATTAATGGTTTAAAAATTACCACAAAACCTCTTTCCAATGACAGGCTTAGAAAATAACGTTAGTGTTGTAGCCAAGGGACGTGGCTCCTTTAAATAAAGTGTCGTCAACTTTTGCCATTAGCACAATATCCATCAACCCTGATTCTCACTTTATCACTATTCGCGACATTTGCCGTCGTTGCCGAATGAAAGAGATCAGTAATAGACATAGCATCTACTACTCCAAATAAAGGTTAAACGTTTTATAAGTAAATTGATTTGTGGAGATGTCAGGACTTGTTTTAAAACATATTAACCAAGTTGCCAACAGTACATATCTTTTCTGGTTTTCCACTCAATATATCCGTATAGATGGTAAATTGTACATATTGACCCAGTCTGCAGTAACGACATGTATATCTATGTACACGTGCAAGTATGGACTTAATTTGTAAATGTCTTAGTTGGAGTAACTTTCAAAATGTCCTGTATTCGTGTACATTGTATGAAATAATATCATTATAAATTTCCCTGTCCGTGTAAGTTTCTGTATATAGTCTAGAATTATATGACGGAATGGGTAGGTTTAGTCAAATCAACGTACATTATTTATGTATTATCTTAAAGATGAACAAATCCAAAGTGACGTCACAAAATTCAAACTTATCATGCATGTAAACCTGAAAGATAAGTTTGAATTTAATAACGTCACTTTGGATTTGACCTGATCAAATACAAGTTAAGATACCAATTATTGATAACAGTTTGTACCTGCTAGACCGCTCATCCACCCTTTGACAATAAACCTCACCCTGGTCACTGGGTTACCTAATGAAACCTACATTTGAGTTTCCTTGGAGTGTGGCAGCCAACATCAGCCTGCGACGCTCAGGGATTGACATTACCCCCAACAGGTACGAATTTACACATTGGTCGAGTGGAACATGTGGGTTATTCTTGCTCAAAGAAATTAACCAGTGATCCAGACGAGGACTGAACCCAGGACGTCTCGATCCCGAAAGACACGACGTACATCTGGGCCATCGCTCCCCACAAATTGTGTAATTTCAGGTACATGTAAGTTAATATTAAATGTTCGTATTTGAGTGTGGGTTTCCATGTAGGTCGTGCAAGTAACCTGGTAATGTAGTTTTTTTTGTAATACTACACATATGGAGGACAGCTAATTATATTTATACTACGGCTCAATATATAAGCCAATTTTCATTTGGAACATTTGGCATGCGATAATATAAGCGATTTGTTTGCAGACCAAAATGTTCACATTACTCCAATTTACTAAATTGCATAACTGGTATTGCTTTTTATGCTTCAACTGTATAGTGAGTCAGGTTATAAATCCGATATTGTGCTTCTAAAGTCTAGATTGCATTCATCAGTAGATGCGTTCGGTGAACTCGAAATACCAAGGAACATAAATGAGACTGCAGTTAGTAGCATAATTATATACGTCTATATATAAGTCATGCATTGGTAGTAATCAGCAGTTTGTGGAAAATGTCAAGGCACTCTTGAGATGTCAGATACGCACTTCAATAAACTGTATTGTACATCTATAAAGCACGATATTTAGCATTTTAAGGTGCACTTAATGTTTAGTTTTCAATTATGAAAGCACAGAATTACTTCACTATATTGTCATAACTGAACTGAAAGTATAACTTTAATGTACATCAAAATGCTGAATCTCGAATCTTGGAACATATAATATTCACAGTAATGATTGAATTTCAAAAGTACATTATTATAACCGAGCATTTATAGAAACTACATATGGGAATGTATGATAAGTAAAACTCGAATTTATCAAATTGGCAAAAACGTGATTTTCGAACTGGTGATTATTTGTATTCTTCCATCATGCCTTTCTACATTTAACTCAACATTTGAGCTGTGTGTTCGCTCCTGGAGAACAATGCCCAATAACAAGAGTTTCTTGTAAATAGATTGTCACCGTGTTCGAGGAACATTAAGTGTCGAATTGCCTACAAAAAATCCAAACCTGGACACGAGATTGATAAACATCAGGGCAAATTGTAAAATAATATGTACATACGAGTATATATAAAACTCATTTGTTAGTTAAAAATATATTCAGTCAAACCTCCTGTAAAATATCAAATGGTGTGGTTTACCAACCATATCGGCTTAAAAAGAGTAGATATTGTTAAGAACCGTAGTAATATTAACACAGTTTGTACTGTATTTGTAAACATATATATTCAGAAATTACTTTCTTTATATTACTAGACAACGGGCACGGAGAGAAGTCAATTATAAGGCAAACTCAAATATAGAGGAACATTTTAATTAAATTCGTATTTTCCCAGTATTATTACAATTTGCATGTCAGATTGTCTTAAAATAAATTGAATGCGCGTTATTTATCAGAAATGGGTTGCTTATATGCAGAAATATACCAATTTATTTGAAGGCCAATAAAACTAATGTACATGTAATGAATCTGTGAATGAGATCTTGTATTTATAAAACTAAAACACGTTATACAATTCTTAGAACTTTGGCATGATCTAATATTCTTATTAACATAGGCGTCTGTCAGTAAACTCATAATGCGGTATTTCATTTGTGCATCTCCAAATATGATGAAGTGTGTGTGTATTTCCACTAGCAGTGTATTTGAGTTATGAATTCGCAAGTACATGTTACAGAAACAACTTACATTATTATCATGTTACTTTATCGCCATTAGCTGAACGGCTTAATAAGACAAACCTTTATTATAACATGGCTTTTATAATTGAATACTAAAGACATACAGTGCGTCAAAAACACCAAAATGGAATTAAAATAGTAATATCAGTAGATAAGTTGGACTATTTGCTCAGTATACCCGTGTCATATTAACGAAAGTGGTAATCTGTTTTCTGTATGTCACATGACTTGACTTGTATCCAGGCTAGTATATCAAGTGAGTATATTCTTTTACTACACATGTGTAGTATAACGGTATTTATAGGGTATTTAATAGCCAGCAAAGCTGGCTATTGAAAATACCCATACCAATATTGTGCGTGTGCATATCTTCGTCGAGTCTCTGCCGGTACTAATGCTTTCAGAAAAAGTTATTTCCGGTCAAAAATTTCAGGCAGTTTTCCGAGGTGAATAGTCTTGGAAAATTAGAAAATTCTTAATCTCGAAACGGTTGCACCCAAACGTTCTGTTTTTTATTGTTAATTTTTTTAAAAATAGTCTATGAAATGAAACAAAAAAATTGAATCAACAAAGGGAAGTAAAAACTCCTAGGAGCGGAGGGACGAGTTTTAGACAGTTCCGTTTTACAAATCAAAACAAAAACATCGTGTGCTGCAGTTTACATTAGCCAACTTTAGACTTTAAGTAACCAAAACATAGAAGTTCTATCAAATATTTTAATTATATGGATTGATTCCGGATTAATCGTCGTCCAAGTTGAGCACTTCAATGCTGTCGTAAATTTTCTTCGATCGAAATTGGAAAGAGAGTCGCGAAATCATGTTCCGGATGAGCTGGGAGTCTACACAGTGTGCAAGCTACGAAGCACAATTGTGTGATATTTGCTGTGAGTCTTGTGGATATAAAATCAAGGCCCCATCAAATGTCATACGGTGTCGCTTATGTAATATCTACGATTTTCCAAGCGGATTTGGACGAAAGACAAACATGGGAGGCTGTAAATTATCTATATTCCTGGACGAATTAAACTATCTTATAGTAGGCCTACAATACTACAGTACAGTACAGTATAGGTGCGTCTTTGATTTTATTGATTTTGAATCAAATTATGATAATTTGAATGCATTGACTTGTGTACTGTATAAAGATTACAGTTCACGATGATTGCATGCATTTGTTATCTCCCTTGGATAATGCGTATCAACTGGGCCCCGTGTCTATATCTACAAATATAGCCTAGCGGTTATCTTATATTTATTAAATACCCATACTGTATAGGCAATGCCTTAGTTCATATTATTAAATGAATAATGCATGTTTTTTTCGTCATATAATACATGAGCCGTTCTCCAGGAAAACCGGGCTTAATGACATTGTATTGTAATTATACAATAAGATTTTGAAAAATGTCTAAAATGAGAAAAAACTCCTTTGATTCCATATTTAAGTAATTGGATAGTATACATGTAGTACTATCCATTAGCTTCAGGTTTTCTTTACAATTGTGTTAAAACAACTTCTGTCGTTGCTATGGGGATCGTTTTCTAAACAGTACTCATATCAAGGAAAACAAGGGTAAAGTGGCTAAAAACACTTGCAATTTTTCTCTGTTAATAAACACTCACAAATTGGAGACGTTTTATTAAAATAGGAATATGATTCTATGATATTCCACAATTTTAAAAGTTTACATAAAAAGATATCAGATACTGGATCTTTGTAATGTCACTTGACGTTACGTCAAAAACGCAGAGAATGACTTTCGCGACGTCACTCAAAAAGTAGGCGGTGGTGGTTGGATTAAAAAGTATATAACTTTGTACGTGTATGGAAGAATATGTTCAAATATTCAGAGTCTGTTAACAAAAGTCTCTTTTTCTAACCATTCATTCATCAACATTTTTACAATTTTGTCACTTATCCCGGTTTTCCTGGAGAACGCCTCATACATATATATATAGAATCTATCACTCGGCGTCAATTATTGATGTATTAATATTTACCTCGTTCAGTACATAATATCAAGCTCGCCAAACTGTCGCTTAATAAAGTTTCCAGAACTCGTTTAATATACATTTATATCTATTGACAACTTGTTGTAGAAAAAAACTCTATATATCTGGCCCAACTCTTTATTGCAGAAATCATAGTTTGTACTTCACGCTTATTGTCCGCACTTTTAGGGTGTCGTTAACCGTGTGTACATGAACATTCCAAGCATACATGGTGATTAAACGAATCGCCTGGGGAGTCTGTTCTCTTATTGATTACAATTATCTCATGTTTGCCTATTTTAGAATGACAACAGAGCGAGGGCACTGTTCAAAACGGTACACATTATGTAACAGAAATACGTCATAAGTAAGTGTAATCACATATATTACTGCGACTATCGAGTATGTGCAACTTCCAGCTGGATTTGAATATATTTATATGTTCTAATAGTTAACAAAAACGGTTTATCCATGAATTCTAAGAGACAGAAGTAGCTATTGCTAATTGTTTTAACCCCATGATGTACTTAACGAACGGGTAATGACATTGACTTTCAAATGCTAAATATCATTAAATTTCTATCAACGAACTTAGCGACCTGGGGACCTTAGTTCTAACAGTGACAGTTCCATTTATTTCAATCATGGATAGTTATGCATTTCCAAATAGAGATAAGACGTAAACAGGATATAACGCGGGTTTATCAGATTAATTTAGTTGCTTTCTTTATACCAAAGCAAGAGTAAAATAGATAATTGTTTGCAATTTGAACACATTTAAGAAGCGTACAAACCACATTAAGTAGTTTAGCTGATTATAATACTAAAAGACTAACATGGATCCCTGAGTGTAATGTCCTAGACGCTCTTGTAGAGAAATGTTATAATGATGAAATGCTATTAGACGAATGGAATTTTCCTTATACTGTTTATCCATTTATGAAACAACAAGGCCATTGAGACTTTTGCACACCTGCGGTTTTCTTTTTATATAGTTCTGAGCGCAATTGCCATTTTCGATGAGCGCATAACTACAAGAAACAGAATTGACAGTTGCAGTATGGAAGTGTGTAAAAATGTGAAACCTTCATCACTTATTTTGCGATAGAAAACGTCTGGTTGGTATAACACTATCTAGATGCGATACGTTAATGTAATTTCAATTTCCGTCATTACATACTCAACAAGGCTTACTCTCATATGTTGTGTTTGTTGGCTGTATCGATATTACCAAGTACTCTTAGGAGTTCCCGCACGCTAAAGGAAACAATAAGTACCACGTCGGCCGGCACAATTGATCATGTCACGGTGCATACATTAACACATGCACAGTAAATTTGTTGCGATCATTCAGTTTGTTTACAAAATCATCATTGTCCCAACAACATAAGGCAGTACTAAATTGTAATTTGCAACATGATCTTGCTATTATTAACTTTTTGCCTAACCGCTTAATATTATTATCATGAATATGAAATGACTCAGCATACAAAATATTTACAAAGTACGATAATAGGCCACAAGTACCGTCTGTTGTCTATACATCAATACATTTTTGCATTGCATGGTGCTGGCTAGATGTTTCAAATAATGGAAGTGCTTGCATACATGTCATCTGTAGTCGTGTTGATTTTATACGATAAAATGATACCTCGTGCATAACATAAATAACGACTTGATGAAAGATGAATACAGTGTTATTAAATGACACCCAGAAACAATGCACATTGAAATAACATAGTTTCTAGAACAAGAGGTATGATGTTTGATAAGGATGGACGATAGAAGAAAATATAATTTCGAGTAAAATAATAAGAATCTTACTATTAAAGCACTGGTGATTCCGTAAACAAAGATACTCTTTCTAATCGGGAATCAGAACTACTTTTTCGTCTTATGTGTTATACGTCTTCAATTGCTCCACATGTTGATTATTTTATTGCTGTAAATAGTTTTTAAATGTTGAATTTTATTACAATTTTATTAGATCCTGTTAATGATTATGGCACGTTATAGCCTGCAACGTATTAGACTAACGTTTGCTTTACGATGTATTAGATATAAGTGAACATTTCAAACATGTGTGGCAACAAAACACAAACATATGAGGGAAACTGTGAAGTTGTCATTATGAATTTATAAATAATATGAAAGTAGATATAGTCTCCCCAGGAGGGGTCATAAATCAACTGTTTAGTTGTTTTTAAACATGGTACAGTATATAGTGATATCTTCAACACGTCCTCTTCGGATCCTATAACATTTGTCTCAATATGATTTGATAAAGGCAACTATACGGATACGTAAAATGCACCACAGAAGCCAGCGTAAAGCAAACGGAGAAAAGAAAGGTATTAATAGTTCCTCTGTTTGACGACCCAAGTAAAAACGTTAACCTAATTTCTCGTACACATTTTACATTATTGATATCGTTTAAAATATCAAATAATGTTCAAATTAGTACATAACACAGCAGTGGCATGATTTTGTTATTTATACATATCACCCTAAATGTTTAGATGACATGATGGCAATATCCAATGATACATTTGAAAAACGTTCGGTCACATTTCCGTGATCAATTGGAGAAACCATAAAAGTATCGCATGTTTCAATATCCCCCCTTGATGACAGCTTTTTGCGAAATGTCAAAGCAATACTTGCTTTCATACTTGACTTGGAACTTAAAATAAGTCAACAAAACTTTAGAACCCGTTTATCAACGTTTATACCCTGTGAAGCCGTATGCTGGCTACATGATAAAACGCTAGGACTGGTTACATTGTATGACAGTAAAACATTAAAATGATTGAAACCTTTAAGAAATAATAAAACATTAAAGAATCTTTAATTACATTTTTACGATGACCTCTTACTCTGTATTAGTAGTTAAACGCGCCGAGTGTAAGAACGTCTTTGTGAATGTTATCCTTATTGTAACTGTGAAGATATACTGTAGACCAGTGCATTATTTCCCTATTAATTTAGTCAGATAATCTAGATAAAAATACTAGCTTCGATCTGATGTGTTCTGCATTGACAATTGGCATTAACTTCACATGCTGATTAATAGAGGAAAATGGAGTCATCGGGGTGTGGCTTATTTTACTGTGTTAAGCAGAGTCCTCACCTTCTGAGTTTAGAAGGCCCAGCCTACAGGGTAAGTAGAGCCTTACCTACTCATACCGTGTTAAGTAGAGTCTCCGCCTACTGGGTTAAGTAGAACCCACGCCTACTTAATATTGAGTTGACCAAACCGTGGATTGTCAATTTGTGCTTTTGAAATTAAAGCGTGCTTCACAAACCACATATAATAACTGCTCATACTTATGAAAATCTTAGCCGTGGCCTTTCTACCAATAACATTAGCCAGACGAATCCACTACAATAACTGACGGATTGGATTCTATAATTAATAATTGTTCTGGACAGCGTTTACACGTTTTGGCAACCAACGATACATAACAGAAACGATTGCTTGCTAATACCACATATGGTCGTTATCTTCTCGGTCTGTTGGGAATCCGTCCGTCATTTTGACGCCTAAAATAAAATTATGACTTAATGTGGTCTGCAAGTTAATAGCATAACTAAGTTTTATTATTTTTTCAATAGTACACAAGAGAATTATCCATGAAGCAACAACAGAAAATACGTAATACTAAGCATTATTGTTTGATTAATGTTATGATGGAATGTCACTGTCGTGTACAGAACTTATATGTATTAGTCACGACTTGATTGATACATTCACCTTAGAGACTTAGTTTTATGGCCTAAAATACAACAATAGCATTCATCCTTGTATAAACAGAGGACGTAACGTTAATGTTAGACAATAAATATCAATGTTTCATAAGCGTGTACGCACAATTATATACGCTTTCCTTAATTTTTAACCCAACATCGGCGTACGAATATATCAATGTATAAGCACCATTGCATGGTGGTATCTCAATGTGACCAATAGTTTCCAGATGATATTAATGTAACCTACTGTGTAACGGTTTTGACACAACATATGAATACAAAGCTTTATCATATTAAATCTATTTTCACTTGTAACATGTGAAGTTTGATACAATAATGACAAGTTTGATATTTGCGTCTTGCACTAATTACATTTACAATGAGAATTGTAATGAGACTTAAACTAATTAAAATATCTTTGCCTATTTGTTTCAATTCAAATATAACTATTTCCTAGCACTTTAATCAAAGCTCTGTTCTTGCGAGATGATTGCCTTTCCAAACATTGTCTCCAAGCTATGTTCTAAAAGTGCGTGCAATTTTGGCATTTACAATTAATTAAATACTTTCAGAGCGGTTTAAGGAATTGTACTTTTCTTTTTCAAATACCACGAGACCAAACCGGTAGCTTAAAGATTTTGGAAATAACTGTTAATATTATTCCAATTACATATTGCTTGGTAAACCAGATACAATACACGGTAGGTATAATACTAGATCTGCTATGAAGCCCTCGTTAGAAAAAAAACTATACAAGCGTACAGCGATACATGTAACTACCCCGTGTATCCCTTCCAGTAGTGATTCAGATATCATTCTACGATCTGGGTTTATCTAACAGCATCATGCATGTAAGTTTAGTTCATGCACCAAAAATAAACTGTTTCAGTTGGGCGAGACCTGATCAACGTCTTCCATATATGTTATGGGATTGCACATGAAGACCCAAAGGTTCTTCATCCAATAATATCAGTTCTAAAAGTATGAACACGCTGTTTAAATAACATCAAATGCATTCATTCGTTAAGCTAAAACTGCTCTGACAGGTTACAAAAAATGTACATGATCAACACATGTTACGTTGACGAGAATCTCACAGTTATTGAGCTCCTGCTTATAAAAGTGTGTGTAATTTAATAGCAATTCCATTACGTAAAAATGAATGAGCTCCTGATGAGGAGAGCACCAACATCTCGTTAAAAGTGTATTTGTTACACAACGAATTTATTTCTTCATGATGTAACAAGTAATCTATTGCGATGTTCTCTGGGTGAAACATGTACGTATACATACCTAAATTTTGCTGGTATTGTTGTGTTTCATTTTTGTTGGACTTTGTACAATGGTTCGGCATAACACTGTCTGTAGCGGGACAATTTGCAATACAAAATATATGCTCTTTTGTATCATTTTCATGTACCTATCATGAAAATGTATGCTAATGCAAAATTGATAAATATTTATATCATGCATTTCGTCTAATGGGTTACACTAACTAGAATCCAATAAATCAAGGAACACTCCCTTACCAATTACAACAAACATATATTCCTTATTGGGCAATGTGTTTTATAGATATACTTGGAGACATGTACGTTAGACTGTGGTTGTATTCTCACCCTCATGGGATTAGATTACATTAATCATACAATGCCTAGAGTGAGCTATGGTAAACATTGCTTCATAACCGACAAAAATAAACAATCATAGCGAAACAAAGTACAAAAAAATGACTATATTTACTGAAAGGTTATCAAGGACATCAATATAATATACAGGAAGGCAATTAGTGGCATCAAGCTTTTAGTGAGACATTTTATGAAGCCCTGTTGATGTGAAATTCCTCAGTCTGCTTTCATAAATAATGAGCTTATGACTTAATTGTTTAGTGATCTAGATCGAATCACATTGATGGAGCTTATCATCCAATAGTATTAATGATGTATATATGTTTAAAGCAATAGGTAGGTTCCATATGGGAAACAAGGTTGATGTGTGGAATCTCTATACAACCACATGAAAAAAATACTTTATCTGGTATATTTGTCAATATTATATTACTATGTGTTATGTCCAAGATAACATTTTTGTTCTCTTTTAGTTATTTGTGTTTTCCAATCGTAAATCAAACCTTTGTAATTGTATGCCTTGTGTCATACACTTGTGTATTGCTGATGTAATTGTATGCCAGATATGGCCCATAATTGGAAATAAAACATCTTATATTCTATTCTACAATTCGTACACGTTTGTATTCGATAGTACCGTAGTGGTCTACATCATTTGATCGAATTCTTCCTGAAATAATAAGGTTAACTGGCTTTAGCAGACTACACTTTTTTTGTAGAAAACGCATGTGTGATACAAAATAGACATAGACATATATATATAACATATAATCCAGATGCGGTGCGGAAATTTAATATAAATTTCCGGGAGTTTATACTCGATTAGACGTGTATTAATCAAATGGCTTACTTTCAAATGTTATGTTTGTTGGCTGTATCGATAATACCACGTACTCTGAGGAGTTCTCAGCACGCAAGCGGAAACAATATCCACCGCGTCAGCATACTTTATAATGACACGGTGCATACATTGCCACATCTATTGCGGTCCCATAAAAATATGCTGCAGTCATTCGGTTGATACAAAACCCCACCAACAGCAGGCAGTACAAACTAGTAATTTGTAGCATAACCTTGTTACGCATTTCCCTATTTGCATAACCTCATGTTATTATTTTCCCCCAGCGACGTCGATATAAAATTGCTCAGCATCTTTACTAAGTACGATGATAAACTACAATTACCGTCTGTTGTCTAAGCATACATATAGTTTTGCATTGCTTGATGTTGGCTAGATTTATCAAATTATAGAAGTGCATTCGTACATGCCGGTCGTATTCTTGTAGCTTCCTAACATAAACTGATACCAAATTTTCGGAACTAAAATAATGACTTAAATGTGTCTTGTCTACCATTACATGACATCCCGGAACAGTATACATTGAACTTTTTAAGCTGACTTTCAAGGGTACTTTAAAACATTATATACATGTACGTAATGCCGAAATATCATTTCGAGTAAAATAATAAGAATCTAAATAATGCACTGGTGATTAAGTAAACAAAGCAACAGCTAATATTTCGTTGTCCCGTTTTTTATAACAAACACATCGTTTTGTAAAACATGTCTGAATCGGGATTAGAATTACTTTTTCTTCAGCCGTTTTGCTGTTATACTCAATTGCTTCCTATGTTGACGATGTTATTGCTGTATATAGTTTTCAAATGTTGACTTTATTACAATTTTATTAGTTCTTGTTAATATGAATGGGAAGTTATAGCCTGCAACGGATTATAATTACGCTTTCATCGCGATGTTTTAAAGATAAGTGAACATTATAGACATGTGTAGCAATAAAACACATACATTTGAAGGAAAGTTTGAAGTTTTAGAAGTGTTTATACATCGTTATGATTTTATAGATAATATGTAAGAAGATATGGTCTCACCATGAAAGGTCAAAAATCAACTGTTTATTTGCTGTTTAACATGGTTTATAAAATAGTACTACCTACAATACGACCACTTTGGAACCTAGGCAAATTGTCTAAATATGATTTGACAAAAGCAACTATATGGATACATGCAATACGTTATATACCACAGAGGCGTAAAGCCAATGGAGAACTAAACGGTACCAATATTTGCCCTGTTTGACGACCTTACTAACAATGTTTAACTACTTTCACGAACATTCTTATCGCCACTGGTATCGTTCAAAATCTACATTGAATGATTGAGTTAGTACATAACACAGTAATGTCATATTGTTTCGAGATGTAAACACCACTCATATATTTTAGATGACATATGGCAATATACAAGAATACATTTTAAAAATTGTTCGCAGACAATTTGCTTGATACATTGGTGAAACCATAAAAAACATCCCATGTTTCAGTATCGCGCTTGATGTCAGCTGTTGGCAGATGCTTCATTTAATTCTCCTGATGTAGCTAAATGCCTAAGCAATACTATATTTCATTACTTGACTTGACACTTTGAATCAGTCGCAAAAATTACAGAAAGCGTTAATTGTGTTTATATCCCGTGAAGCCGTATGCTGACTACTTCATAACACGCGAGAAGTTGTTAATGTATGACAGTAAAACATTTAAAAGAATAGAAACCCTTAAGACATAATTAAATTATCAAGGGTAACTTTAATTCCATAAATACGATGGCTTCATAGTTAGCTTTCGTTGATAATCGTGCCGAGTATGGGGACGTCTTTGAGACAATTATACGTAAAGTGTCCAATATTTTTTCAACATTTAGGTATAAATGAGTATATAATAGTTTTTTTTATTCCAACCATGGGTCATACATTATGACATATACATGTATAATCCTCAATTTAAAACAAAATCTATAAACATAATGTAACGAATGCCAACCATAAAGTATGGAAGATGAAAATAAAAACAAACTTCACATCAGTTTATTATTTCTCTATTAATTAATTTATCGTAAGCGATATTCGACATGGTGTGATCTCCAATGACATTGGCGATTGTCATTACCTTTACATGCTGATTAATGACAAAACCATGGATTGTAAATTTGTACTATTAACTCTAAAGTATGTTTCACAAACCACTCGCAATAACTGCACATAATTTTAAATGTCTTGGTCGTTGTCTATCTAGCCTACCCAGTATAGGACTCAGACAATATCATCTAAATGTTTTAACTATCTATATATATATGACAATAGTGTAGTTGGCCCATCTTATTGATACTGAAATAACTGACTGGTGGGGTTCTATAATTCATAATTGTTCTAGACAATGTTTACCCGTTTTGGCAGCTGACAATACACATACCGAACAATTGCTTAATAATACCACATATGGTCGTTTTCTTCTAGAGTCTGCTGGGAATCTGTCTGTCAGTTGGACGCCTAAAATAAAATTATGACGACAAGTGGCCAGCAAGTTAATATCTTAACTAAGTTTTATCATTTTTTCAATAATACACAAGCAACATCTCAACATACGTAATACTAAACAGTAATGTACGATTAATGCTATTAGAATCTATATAAACTATAAACATAATCACCTTGGAGAATTTGACTGCATGTGTTTTACGGCCAATATTATATTAATATCATTCCTCTTTGTATTGACGTAACGTTAATGTCACACAATAAACCTATTTCTGAACTGTGATAAGGCGCTGCCGCCGTAGCTGTGTGGCTTTTGTTTGTGCCCTACTATTTATAAACTTGTACGCGCAATAATGTTTATTTTCTAAACCGGACCGAAGTGTACATTAGAAAGTTTTATGTTTGCGTCATACCCTAAGTATACCTACACAGTCTACTGACATGAGACGTAAACTAATTTAAATATCTGCCAGTTTGTGTCAATTTAGATGTACTTATTTCCGAGCAATTTAATCAAAGATATTTTCCTTTCTCGTAATCAATTTTGTCTCTAAGCTATTTTCGAAAATTGCATGCAAATGTGGCATTTTCTATTAATTAATCACTTGCAGAGCGCTTTAAGGAAATGTGTTTTGCTTTCTAAAAGTACAACGACACCTAACCGATAGCTTAAAGATAGATGTTATTATTGTTTCAATTAAATATTACTTGATAAACCAGAAACCATGTATACACGGTATGTATAGAATTAAATCTCCTATAAGAAGGTCTACTAGATCGCTTGAGGACTCATCAATTTGCTACTATACAGCAATAACTGCCATGGATGCCCCTTTCAGTAGTGATTCAGACAGCATTGTACCATCTCCGTCTATATAACAACGTTTTATATGTACGTGTTGTATCAGTACACAGCTGTTTAAGATGAGCGCTGCCTCCCAAGACCAACATCTCCAATATTTGTTATTGGATTGTCGTAAAGAACTAACTGTTCCTCATCTTCATATATCTGTTCCAAAATGAGAACCACGGGCATGCTTTACTTTCTAACTTTCGTTCGTTATGCTTAAACTAAGAATAGCAACACAAGTATAAGTTACATTGACGAGAATCTAACATTAAATGAGCTCATGTTGTCAGACGGTTGTGTAATTCAATCGAAATTCCATTACGTAACAATAAATGAGCTCCTGATGAGACGAGCATTAACATATCGTCAGAAGTGTATTTGTTAGACAACGAATGTGTTTGTTAATGAAGAAAAAAGTATCATGTTTCTATTGCGATGTTCTCTGTGTAAAATGTGTTTACATAAATGACGTTTGCTTGTTAGCCTTGATGCATTGTTGTGTCATGTTTGTTTTGGTGGAATAGCACAATTGTTTAGTATAACTATATCATTTGCGTGATAATTGCAGCAATAAAAGCCAAAGGCTCTAGTGTAATATTTACCTACATGTATCATGAATAACTTGCAAAATTGGTATGTATTTATGTTATGTTTTTTGTTCATTGACTTCCATAAATTGATGGACACTCCCCAAATAGGAAAATTAATGATGAACTATGGTTGTATTCTCACCCCATGGACTTAGAACAAATTAACCATACAACGCCTAGAGTTATCATTGGTGAACATTGCTTCAAAGCCAACAAAACAATCGTAAATAAATAACCAATAAATTGGACAAAATTTACTAAAATATATAAAGAACATGATCAGTATAATATATTGAAAGGCAATAAGTGGCATCATCTTCTTACATGTACAAGCTTCTTGATGTACTTTTATGATGCCTTGGTGATAAGTTCACATGACTATTAGTGATAGACATTTCTCAGTTTGCTTTCATAAATCATGAGCTAAGGATTAAATTATTAAGTAATCTAGATCGAATCACATTGACGCGTCGAATGGTTTATAATAAGGTATAGATTGGCTATTTTGACATGAGCCTGACCTTTATGCAAGAATATATTACAAGGTTCTTGCTTTGAATATTCAATTTCCGCAAGCAAATCGTGCAATATCAGTATTTCAAATTTGTGTTTGTATTACATCTCGGGTGTCTTCGTGATACTCCCCGATTATGAAAACATACAATCTGAGATGTAAACGTAAACAATACATCGACTGTTAAATTATGGTAATTAAAAGGTCAGGCTCGTGTCAATGTAGTCAAGCTATACGTATGCATGCTTAAAACAAATGTCGCGTCGTAGATGAGAAAACAGTTGATGTGTCGGATCTGTATACAACTCTATGAAGTAAAACTTGATCTGGCAAGGTGTTCAATATACAAACCGTACAGTTTTGTCTTCTTTAGTGTCGTAGTGGTCTTCATTTTGACCGAACTCTTTCTGAAATAATAAGGTTAATTGGCTTGAACAGCATACACAAGGGAGGGATTCGTTCTTTTATAACTCAGGGAATTTGACCCCAATATTTACAACCTATAATAGGAAGCGTTTTCAATGGACATTGTCTAGGTATCATTATTGATGTGTTATGTAATAAATTCATTGTGGTTATGTGACTACTAGCCTCTGGAACGTCTCAAACTATAACATCAGGATGTATATATTTTCAGGGCATTTATTTTAATCTATTGCTTGGAGTGAAATCTTCACTTACCGACATTGACGGTAATAGAGAATTTGTCTGGCTGTCAAAATATATAGAAATACTCATAAGTCTAAGTTTAAAATATTATGTAAACATAACTGGGACATATTTATATTGAGTGGGAATTGATGCCGTATTTCACAATTACTGCTTTTTCAGTATGTGGTTTATTTCACAAAGTGTGGCCCACTTTAGATAATGTTTTGAAGTTTACACGATAGAGAAGTAAGCGTAATATTACGAATACACATTCACCCTAACTTCAACTCTCTGATAGTATAATTTCGCTCAGATGTAAATAATAAACAGCGGTCATGGTACATCAAGGTTATTCGTATGCACGCAATACGTTTTGCACGTTAAGACGCATGCTTTGTACTGGTAATTGAGGAGGTAAAGCTGCCTAGAAGTAATGTGTTTGGATACCCATCTGTGTCACTGTAATATAAAAAGAAGTTTACACATATTGTTCCAATTCACTTAAAGTTTAAGGTAACTGCACATTAATTACGAACATGCAATATATAGTAAGATAAGTTCAGCAAATATGGATCCGAACGAAGCTCTGGTACGGATATGGCTTTGACGGCAGTATGTGAAGTCTTCCTTATGGTTATACTTTCTTATTTGCTTGTGTTCGTTTCGGGGTCTTCGTGTCCTACGTTTCTGATGTAGGTTGTAACTAGTTTCGTAATCAGTCTACACTGATCGGTTCAAATTCGTATAAGTTGCATTTTGTTCTCATTCTGTATTTACTTTGTGCTCACCTGCCTCCGTTCAAAGTAGCCTCCAGAGTCTAAGTAATTCTAAGTATACTGTAGTATACGAAATACATATGCATTTCATCAAATACATTACGGGTATTATCGAATAATTTTCCATTTTTTTATACACCAGCTATTTTTGAGCGGCTGCCAAATCATATAATTGCCTCATTTGTTTATTAATGATAGTATATTTATTTATCCCTGTCTGATTATCTCCAACAAAACATGCGTACAATGAATAGTATAGTATAAACACACATACCATAATTACCAATATACAGAGTATGTTCTATTTATTTTCTGCGAGGTGAATCTAAAGATCATTCATCAAGGGTATTTATTTCGAATGTACACTCAGGGACAAAAGAAACGCAAAACATATATAATGGTATTTTTCAAAGTTATTATTTTTTCAAATTCACTGAAATTTTACACAATCATTGGTGAAATATTAATGAGGCATACTTCAAAATTTTATTCATGTCTATAATTGAATAACATTTTTACATAGAGTTTAATCTTACAGTCCAACATTGCAAAAGTCACATTTTTCACATTTATTATCTGGTGTAAGCATCACAAACACGAATCCACTTTAAACATCCACGATATAATATTTGTGATGCATAGTTGCTGGATAAAGTTTCACTCACGAATAAAGGCCTCCCGCGTACTGTAAAACTAAGAAAAACATAGACGAAGTTTCAACTCACTGTTAATATAAATTGATTGTTTACAACCTACCAATTGCGAACTATTAAATTGTACATGCATGTTTATGATTTCGGTTGTTGGAAAACTGCACTAGGAAACACGTACGCTTGTTAATGATAGATGAATTTAGTCGTTGTTTATGATACTGCTGTTAAACATTGAAGATGTGTGACGTTGATTGGTTAAATATAAACGACTACCAAGTGTATCGTTATCGTCTTAAAAGTGTAAATTGAAAAGAAAATGAATCAAAATGAACGTGCGATATTTTTATTAAGGAACTTTATTTTTTCAAACAAGTTGTCGTTTTGCCTACCCGTGGGCTCCTATGTATCCTAGCTGTAATTCTGGCTGGCCGGAAGTGGTTCCTGCGATATAGCATTCGTATGGTCTCGTCTTGTCGTTGAGTGGTTATCCTTGGTTTCCCTGTGTGTTTGCGGTCCTTAACCGTTCCAGAGGCCTGGTTTAGTTCATGTAGCCTTGCAATGGTTGAAGGGTGGTAATGGAATTGTCTGACAACTTCAGAAGGACTCGAACCCATTTGGAGCAGTCCGACTGCTTCAGGCCGTGTGTGTTCAGGCAAACATGACATGCTTAAACTTATTTTATATGTTTTTATTTGATGAGTTTCCATAAGTGTTATGTATACACTGTCATTTGGCAAAAGAAATATTCCGCTTTGCGATTTCGCACGTGCTCCACGTGCGAAAAAGGGGTTTTAGCCTAAACTGAAAACAACCCGTTAAAACACATTCAATTATGTAGAAAAATGCTGAGATGTCAAGGTTGTAACCCATGTATCATTTACATTAAACGAAAACAATATATCGCACTTATTTAGAAAATTATGACCGCCGAAAAAGTTTTACGTTCCTTTTGTCCCTGAGTGTATATACCGGTGTTATTACTGTTTTACCATCACGTACGAATTCATATCCGGGTGCCATTTGACCTTTCGGGTCAAGTGGTCTACCGAAGCGGCTCAGTATCTCAATATGTCAAGTGGTTGTTATTCCAAGTAGTTGTTTTAGTTGTAGAAAATATTATGCTTGAAGGCATAGTTGGTTTAGGAGACATACATGATGTTGGTCGGTCTTATGGTTGACTGTTCATCAAAATGTCATCTGATTGTATAATAGCCTTGAACAAGTAGCTGATATTGACCGAAACTGTTTTCGTGACACGAATATGTATACTACTGTATGTAGACGCATACCTAGTTTTCACGACTAACTGTAAACCAAGAAATTATTTCGCGCGATTTAAGTTCGCGGTGTTCGCGGTTAGTAAAAATCCGCGAAAGTAAATACCCGCGATTATGTCCAGGACAAGAAAAACGCGAAAGTTTTTCGTTTTTGAAGGAAATTCATCATTTTGATACGACGTTTATAAGACCGTGTCAAAACATGGAATGTGTATGTACTTTTTTAATAAAGCCTTTTATGAGAACTAGTGTGCTGAAATATGTCTCTCCATCTTCAAGCCTTGCTGACAAAGATAATGTGCAACTTTTTATTTAAATAACTTGCGATATGAAGCTTACGTTTGATACAAACAAATTGCATTTAAATTGTCTGTTAACTTACCGAAAGAACTAAATCGATTCCAGCGTTCATTATTCTTAATCGACATGCATTTATTCTAAATATTTATGATTGTTTTGGAGAAAAGTTATCAGAACGGTGTGTATAAATTCATGAGAAAAGTCAATCTGGTGCCAGATATGCAAATCAACAGATCTTAGAATATTATACTATAAATAATAAAACTTTGAAGAAAAATGGCCACTCAACATAGCTTACCACAAAGCATATGATGAATTATATCAAGGTTTACATAACTTGTACTATAAAGTAGCCCTTGCAAGGGGTGCAAGTTGACGGGACTATAAAACGCAATACCAAGTAACATGTATTCATTGTTCGACTCGATGCCATTAATTCATGCAATAACAACATAACGCACATCAAGATTATGTATCTTATCACAAACAATAACGAAATTCCATGATACATCAGATACATGCAATGTATGATTTGAAGAACTTGATCTTATCTTTATTGTACAGATTTCAGAAAGTCAGGACCATTATAACTACGAAATAAAAAAACTGATAAAATAATGGACGAATTACTTTTTATGAAGATAATAAACCCTCTTGCAGACTGTATTACACGTTGACGAAATTACAAAAAAAATAAAACAACATTTTAATCATTCTACGACTTACAACCTTTTGTTCATGCAATAACAATGTAACGCAAATGGATATAATATTCTTATAACCGACAATAGTGATCCATGAAATATGAAAAGAAGTATCGTTTGAATAAAATGATATGATCTTTATTGTTCAGATTCTATAAGCTCTGGCACGTCATGCACATTATAATAAAACTCATGTCTAGAACAAACAAAAATTAAGACAATCGTGAAAGGACGGGTAGGGAGGTCAGCAGAGAAGATGAAACCGACGCCAAATAGATGGCAATCTACTTCTGAATGTCTAAATCAATACGAAATAAGAAACCAGATCATTGCATGCCCATGTAAATTTGTATCCGCCGTCTCAAAATTGAACTGAAAGGTTCGGATGCCAAAGTAACTGGTGTCATCTATTTTAAAGTTGCAAACATTTAAGAAGTTATGTCAATAATAAATAGTAAATAGCCTAGTAGGGTACTATATTGTTTTATATTGCATGAACAATGAAAGGTTACATGTACATTTTCAGGTAGAAACCTTAGCTTATCAATTGTAAGTAATAATATACTGCCGATAAATTTATCTGTCACAAATCATTTGATACATACACATAATATAATTATTGAATCTCTGTGCGTACATTTTTATCATCGTTCAGGTCTTATTTTCTGGAAACATATTCAAATAAACATACCTAATAGACGGCAATAATAAATACCAATTATTGCTCACGCAAGCTAAACGACACATTTACCAAAACCTGCTTGCAATTTTAGATCATTAGAAAACATGCGAGTAACAATGTAGTTCTCTGTGGCTTTGAACTTGTACTGTTAGATTCAAACGATACTAACTCCAAATAAAGCAAAGGTGTCCGTGCAAACTTGATAAGAACTTAAGTAGTGGCATTATCAATGCATCAACTGGTGAGATGTAGTCGTTAACTGTTCATTCGCAGAACCTTTGATACTTAGTGCAACCAACTGTTTTATGACAATCAACGAATTCAGCATTAGTACTGATCCCCCATGTCACATGAATTTGAAAGCCTTACATTCAATAATCTTCAATATTTAAAATATTTTTGTTCAATGCATTAAAACATAAACAGGCAAATATTATTCTATCTACAGATCAATTAGGTGTCTAAGTAAACAGTATATTACCTGGTAAACCTAGTTAATGTGAATACCATTGCAAATATACGTTACGGCATAATAACGACCTGTGTGGATAAAGGCATGCTTCTCTATCATAGTTTGGTTGACCTGTATATTGTCATATCTCTGACGTTTATAGATAAGCTACGTTTTACAAGTAAACACAAAAAATGCATCACGAACATGAATACTCATATATCCATTGCACTTTTAGGACAGTGATCACAATCCCATGCCAGACAGTCATACATAGTACTGTTTTTAATTGTATTCATTGAATCAAACTTCCCAATGAGGTTTTTTATGCTTCTACATTAATCATTAAATGTAGATAAGGTTTATACATTTAAATATTGATTTCGAACTGAGATATTTTCTAAAGCCTTCCGAATAACGTAAGATCATGTTTAAATAGTCGATTTAGCTATATAAACTAGATGTATGATATATTGACTGGTTGATATTACTTTTTTTATACATATGTCGCGCACATGATGCAGTTTTAATGCTATTTGAATGGTATAACATATGTTATCATCCGAAATAGACCAATACGTCGACCTTGAACCGAGTTTGAATGTTTCCAGATGCGGAAATGACGATTCTGGTTAAAATATTTTACATGATATCTCGAAATTTATAACACGCAGTGTTTTTACAATGTCGCTTTTGATTGCTGTCAAGGACTTTATTATGCTATACTTGTTGAGGTTGTTTTTGATGTTCAGTTGTAAAACGGCAGATATGTGATTCGTAGTTTAGCAGATTACATGGAGTTTCGTTTGATGTTGCAAAGAACATTAGTATCGCTGTTTGAAGTTTGTTCCTCTTAATATGCTCTTGTTTTGCAATACGATAGTTTGGTTCAGACGATAGTAAGCATATTCAATATACACTGAGCGGCAATGAAAACGCAACACTTACATAGTATAGCATAACATATTTGATAAGTATGTAGGCATCGCGCGAAATTTTGTCATAGAATAGATATATGCAAGTGACATATGAATATCACTTCGAATCAGACAAAGTTGTTCAGCAACATAGTTTTTTACCAGTTGTTTTGGGGTCAATATAAAACAGAAAGTTGCCTTTTTAAATATTTTAAAACCACCGTCTAGAGCGATGCATTGTGTGCATCTACGACGTATTAATTGTATGAAACGTTCATGTAATGCTAGTGGGATGCTGTTCCGTTGTTGCAGACGGGATATGTGAAGTTCATGTACTTTTAAGGGGCCTGTACATTATTTCGCGCACAACCACTAAAATAATAAAAACATGGCTATTATAGCCATGGTGTTTTTTCTATGGTCAAAGGGAGATAAGCGTGGAGTAATACATTGAGTAAATAATTTTAAAACTTGCCAGTTTCTTTATAACATTGCTTCAAATTTAGCGGCTCTAAACGCATATTCGAAACTGCTCGTTTTGAGATTAATATAATTGTATTACATTTGTCCCAAGGATGGTGAAAGGAACACCATTTGTTACTGGAAATAAATTGCATGAACGCTATAGGTATGCTTTTAAGACTGATTATTGCACTCAATGGAGAAAAAATGCGCTTTTGAATTGCGTGCTTAATTTTTAAAACACAATTTACATCTAAATATTAATGAACATCATTACTTCAGCATGTAGACTAGTTCAGTAATATACAGCAATACAATTTAATGAAACAGTTTAGTAATTAATCTTAAAATGTGAAGATAATTATCCAAGAGTTATCGCACTTGAGTTAAACATTTTCCGTACATCCTATGATTTCTTATGCATTTTTATCTTTCTTTACAGGTGTATATGTGTTCATACTTGTGTTAAATGAATGAAATAATGACTTCGGTAATTTAAATCAGCGAAACTTTGATTTTTAGTACGGATACCCCACAGTTGAGCATAACAACCGATCTTGCGGAGTATTCCTTTGACATATGCACCATGTGTGATACTAGTTATTTTGTTTTTCCGACTAATCCATCCATATTCTTCAAAATGCTTGCACAATATGCGAGCAAATCTCTAGCTACCCATCAGCACGCGGGAAAATGCGGTTTAAGGCTTTTCCGCTATGGACGAGTGATTCTTAAAGTATTGTCACGGAAAGAGCTGAATTCTGAAGATAATATATATCGAAGTGAGCATACAAAATTTCAAGTTTATAAATTAACGGATTATGTAAATATTCAAGTTTAAAAAGTGTTGCGTTTTCATTGCCGCTCAGTGTATATGTTTATCGTTCGCTATTCTGAACACATTTTATACGGCTTCGGGCTCATTTGACCGAAACAAGCACTTATGATATAGCTTAAATTAACTCTTTACTCCTCCTAAATATATTTACGAGATTGCCATAGTTGAAAACGACTTGCATATGTAGAATAAGGGCATCTTTCCCAGCAATCGTACCTATACTGGTTTGCTACACACCAGGGTAAGTTCTTAGTTTGGTATCCATATATGACTGTTACAAAAAAAAAAATAATTCCGGTAAGAATGACCGAAGGGTTCACAATGCAAGAGCATAATCTTACAGACATTCATGTTCAGTGTTATCGTGCACATTATACATAACCGGTTTGCTGATGCATTTATTCCATCTTGGAGCCTTGCTGACACATACGAGTATAATGTGAAACGTTTTATTCAACTAACTTATAATATGAAGCATAAGTTTGATGCAAAATATTGCATTTAACTTGTTAAATTGTTTATTAACTAACCAAGTGAGCTTGCATCGATTTCAGCTTCCATTATTTATAATTGACATGCATTTATTCTAAATATTTATGATCGTTTTGGATAAAAGTTATTCAAACAGTTTAGGAAAGTCAATTTAGGGCCAAAAATGCAAATTAACAGATCTTAGGAATCGATCTATGTGCAATTGGAGACCAAGAAACGACCATGTGTTCACGCCTTTTATCATTAACATTTAACTTATACCCATGAATGTTCTGCAGTACTGGCAAATTACTAGAGAAAGAAATTAAATATCTATTTCTACGGAATAATTTCGAAAAGAGATGTTAGAGATAGTATCAGAATGTAAATTCACGGAATATGTTTTCCATGATTATTTTCTATCCCTATAGGTCCCCACCCTCTTCACTGTATCTCCTTCACTATAATTATAGTGTCTGTGAGTCTAACCAGATTGGTAACAATGTAGTATTGAAGTGTATCGTAAACAATTTACAAATCTATAACGATAACTGACGTCTGTCTAGATGATATACAACAATATCTTCAGTGTCGCGACAATTTTCAACATTATCAGAATCGATGTCAAGTTTTATCCTGACTGTAGCAATTTTACTATTTTCTATAATATACGTAGTGAACTATAAATTTAGAATTACTTGAAATTCTGTCTCGGTATGATTATATCGAATCCTAAGTGGAATGAATAGATGAGAACTTAGGCTAGCAAATAATTGAAAATAATGTTTTAGATGAGGATTGTTCAATATATTTTGGAGCATGTATAGTCAATAATACTGGGTTATTACACAAGTCAATCGTCCATTGTCAAAAATGTTACATCTACACATATTGACCTTTAAATAATAAGTAGTGTACAACGTATTTTTTCAGACGTATTTGCATTTTAAACTAGCTACACAGTATTGCTGTGTTACATTTCTTAGACTGCCGGTATGGGACACGGAAGTTTGATAAATGATCGCAGCAACACTACTATAACCTATAACGCATTAGTGACCTTTTCCGCAAGCAGCCAATAATTTCTGCAGGGCTTGGATGTTGTCAAATACCAGATATATAATAAATCCACTAACCCGCTTATGCAAACGAACGTCCAATGCTTACTGCAACCTGAATACTATTAAGAACAAATTGGTTAAAGTGGGGATAAAGACATAGTTTTAAATCAAAAACACCTTTGAGTGTTTTGCCGGTGAGGCAAAACTTCACAAATTAAAAGATTCACTACACTTTACACGTACATGCACAAACGATGAACCTGATAAAATACATACACGTAACAATCATTTTATGCAACTTATCAGTCTCAGATGATACAAGTACATGCATGCTTAACATATCTCTGGATCTTTCGCTAGCGTTGCTCTACGTTGGCGCAGTAACCACTCGTCCATGGAATAACACAGAAAACGTACGCCCACACTTTGCCTCTTATGACAGACAATAACAACGTAACGTACATGGACATGGTGCCTCTTATCGTAGAAAACGATTTGATTTGATAAAACAGTTGCTGTTAGATAAAGTAAAGTTTAAAGAACATGGTTTAATCTTTATTCAAGGACTGCATAAAGTCAGAAACATCATATAGATGAATTCAGAATGATAAAATGAGACAAATGAAAGTGCGAATAACCATTAGCATGTTCATTCAGACCATCAATATTTTTGTATTGGCATTTTGCGTAGTGTTGCTCGTCGTAAGATATTTGAATAAAAACCGGACTACATGTAGGTTAATGTGTATATGTACAGTAGTACACCTATGATAAACCAAACCAAATATCATATTTTTACTCACAATGTGTTTGTGTTCGAAACGGTTTTCTACTTGGTTATGTACATTTTATATCGACATTTAGTTGACGAAACAGTTACCCTGTCTCACAATACAGAATGAAAGCATTTCTACAAGTACCGTGTGCTTTCAAACACTATGCATACTAGTAATTATTAGTTGAGACCTACAATACTCGTTAAACGAAATGCAATACGAAGTAACATTAATTCATTGTCCGACTCGCTGTCAATGATTTATTAATGCAATAACAACATAACGCGCATCGAGATTTTTCATCTTACCACAAACAATAATGACATTCCATGAAACATCAGATAATGTATCATTTGATCTTATCTTTATTGTACAAATTTCATAATATCAGGACTATTATAAAGACGAAATAAAAATACTGATAAATGAGACAAATGGCTGGATGAATTTCATTTTTATGAAGATAATGAACAATCGTTGCGATCTTGCAGACTGTGTTGCACGTCGACGAGATTACAAAAACAATAAAACAACATCATGACGAAATATAATGAAACAAATGTTTGGACGATAGTGAAAAGAAGGGTAGGGAGGTCAGCAGAGCAGAGGCAACCGACGCCAAACACACGGCAATATACCTCAGAAAGTCTAAATCCATGCGAAATAAGAAATAAAGCCAGTCCCTTACAAGTCCATGTAAATTTGTATCCGCCGTCACATAGCTGAACTGAAAGGTTCAGATGTCAAAATAAATTGTTTCTGAATAAACTCACCTAATAGACTGCAAAACTAAATATCACTTATTGCTCAAGCAAGCAATCCAATAGATTTAACAAAAGGTTCGGCTGGAACTTGTAGATAATAGGAAAACATGCGAGTACCAATGTATTTTCCTAATAAAAACACAAAACAGCAAATCTGTATGTGCAAAAGTATTAAGAACCTAAACTTTGGCATTATCAATACATCAAATGGCGGGCGATGTAGTCGTTAACTGTTCATTCACCGAACCTATGATACTTAGTGCATGGTAACCAACTGTTTTACGACATTCAGCGAATTCATCATTATTACTGATCCCCCATGTCACACGGATTTCAAAGCCTTACTTCCAATAATCTTCAATATTCAAAATATTTATATTTGTCAGTGCATAAAAACATAAACAGGCAAATATGATTATTCCATCTACAGATCAATTAGGTGTCTAAGTAAACAGTATATTACCTGGTAAACCTAGTTAATGTGCATACCATTGCAAATATACGTTACGGCATAATAACGACCTGTGTGGATAAAAGCATGCTTCTCTATCATAGTTTGGTTGACCTGTATATGGTCATATCTCTGACGTTCATAGATTAGCTACGTTTTACAAGTAAACACAAAAAATGCATCACGTACATGAATGCTTATATATAAATTGCACTTTTAAGGAAGTGATCACAATCCCATGTCAGACAGTCATACATAGTAATGTTACTCTGTTTTTAATTGTATTCATTGAATCAAATTTTTATTATGCTTCTACATTAATCATTAAATGTAGATAAGGTTTATACATCTAAATATTGATTTTCTAAAGCAGTTCTGAATAACGTAAGATCATGTTTTAATAGCTGATTTAGCTATATAGCTAAAGCAGTTCAGAATAATTCTTATTTAGCTATATAAACTAGATGTATGATATATTGACTGCTTGATATTATTGTATCTCATACATATGTCACGCATATGATGCATTTCCAATGCTATTTGAATGGTGTATAACATATGTCATCATCCGAAATAGACCAATAGGTCCAATACGTCGACATCGAACCGAGTTTGAATGTTTCCAGATTCCGAAATGACGATTCTGGTTAAAACATCTTACATGATATCTCGAAATTCATAACACGCAGTGTTCTTACAATGTCGCTTTTGATTACAGTCAAGGACTATATTATGCTATTCTTGTTGAGGTTGTTTTTGATGTTCAGCTGCAAAACGGCTGATATGTGATTCGTAGTTTAGCAGTTTACATGGAGTTTCGTTTGATGTTGCAAAGTACATGTCATTAGTATCGCTGTTTGAAGTTTGTTCCTCTTAATATGCTCTTTTTTTGCAATATGATAGTTTGGTTCAGACGATAGTAAGCATATTCAATATACACTGAGCGGCAATGAAAACGCAACACTTACATAGCATAACACATTTGATAAGTATGTAGGCATCGCGAAAATTTGTCATAGAATAGATATATGCAAGTGGCATATAAATATTACTTCGAATTAGACAAAGTTGTTCAGCAACATAGTTTTGTATCAGTTGTTTTGGGGTCAGTATAAAACAGAAAGTTGCATTTTTTTAATATTTTAAAACCACCATCTAGAGCGATGCATCGTGTGCATCTACGACGTATTAATTGTATGAAACGTTCATGTAATGCTAGTGGGATGCTGTTCCGTTGTTGCAGATGGGCTGTGTGAAGTTCATGTACGGGGCCTGTACATTATTTCGCGCACAACCACTAAAATAATAAAAACATTGCTATTATAGCCATGGTGTTTTTTCTATAGTCAAAGGGAGACAATCGTTGAGTAATACATTGAGTAAATAATTAACTTGCCAGTTTCTTTGTAAAACTGCTTCCAATTTAGCGGCTCTGAACGCATATTCGAAACTGCTCGTTTTGAGATTAATATAATTGTATTAAATTTGTTACTGGAAATAAATTGCATAGACGCTATAGGTATGCTTTTAAGACTGATTATTGCACTCAATAAAGAAAAAATGCGCTTTTGAATTGCGTGCTTAATTTTCAAAACACAATTTACAGGTGTATATGTGTTCATACTTGTGTTAAATGAATGAAATAATGACTTCGGTAATTTAAATCAGCGAAACTAGTTATTTTGTTTTTCCGACTAATCCATCCATATTCTTCATAATGCTTGCACAATATGCGAGCAAATCTCTAGCTGCCCATCAGCGCGCGGGAAAATGCGGTTTAAGGCTTTTCCGCTATGGACGAGTGATTCTTAAAGTATTTTCACGGAAAAAGCTGGATTTTGTGGATAATATATATCGAAGTGAGCATATTAAATTTCAAGTTTATAGGTTAACGTATTACGTAAATATTCAAGTTTAAAAAATGTTGCGTTTTCATTGCCGCTCAGTGTATATGTTTATCGTTCGCTATTCTGAACACATGTTTCGTAGTGTGATTAGACAGTAATAATTTCCTGTCATAAACTTACATTAAACATTTAGTAAGTATGCTTTATTTCCAGTATATATTATTATTCATGAGTGTATAGTTAAATATATACTTTATAAATTAATGACCCGAAAAGCATGTTTATGTCATTCATGAAACTCGACAGGAATCGTTTTATTTAACAAAACATTATATTATCCAATTTGCTCATTGAACAGATTATATATATGGTACATAATGGAAACAATCATATACGATAACCTTGGATATAATTAGCACACGCCCCAAATGTACAACCTCGCCATAGTCTAACACTAAATCACCAAGCCTACCAATTATAAATTACCATTAACACAGATTTATTATCACCAAATGTGCTATTATTTCCTAAATGCGTGATATATTTTAGGCACTTTTAATGCGTGTTTTTCGTGTTTGTCTAATGTCCCAAATTTATTATCAAAATTAATTACTTCTATACGTATAATGTACATACTATATCTACACGTGCAATATCGTCTCATATCAAAACTTCCACAGTGCTACATTCAATGTGATGATCAGTGTTCTAAAAGTATATAGAGGATCTATCACTCGTTGTCAATTGCTATAAATTTATATTGAACTAGTTTTTGAAATTTTATTAAGCTCGCCAGAGGCTCGCTTAATAATATATACTGAACGAGTTTGATATAAGTAATTCAATTGACAACGAGAGATAGATTCTTTATATCAAATGACACTAAAAACGCAAAATACACATTGATTTACTGGCAAACTCAATTCTTTATACTACACGTGGTACGTATAACTTTATACGTACTGGCTATACTAACCTGTATACATGGAAAGTCATGTGATATAAAGCATGTAGTTTGGATATTTTACCAGTACGATATTTTCAACCAAGATTCATAACTTAATCAGAACTAAAACCATATGTTCCTTGCACTGAAAGCAACATTTGTATATTGGAATAATCAAATTTTATAACATGGTAGGTGTAAATGATAATGACATCCGCCCACCCAACCGCCCACCTAATTCGCAATTATATTATTTATATCATCTTGAATGCTTGTAATTTACATGTAAATTGTTATGGAGCATGATGATCAACATATGCTCTAACACGTAGGTTGCGTACAATACAATCGGAGTATCCGGACTAGCCCATACTACTTTATTATATATAACACTATTATTATATTACTTATAAAGTGTTAAAATATAAAAAAAAATGAACTCTTATGCAAGGTTACATGTGTATGTATTACATCTAACTGCATCATCAGATATCATATGTACAAATAATACCCATACTTAGTAGTACATATAGTTGATATAAACTGATTAGGCTAACCCTAACACCATATTATTGTTTTCTGCAATGAACAACATCGTACAAGACATACATTAACTGTCATTACTCAGCGGAAACGAGTAACACTTGTAGAAATACCGTACATGGCACTTTGGTAATGCAATACTTGCAATAAAACATATTGTACCCATTGCATCAAATATAATGCAGAATTAATAAAAGTCAAGCCAATGTTAGGTGGCAGCCAAATTATGCACATGTGCAGATCCACAATAGACAGGACTTCAAGTGACAGAAATTTTGATTAAACTAATTTTCGAGAACAAGATGCATCATATGGCACAGATGTCAATTAGACAAGCGTCTGTTATGACAGTAGGAAACACAATCGAGTTATGTACGATGTTGGCGCACGTGTCACACGCCTTAATATGCAGTTGCTTTCTCCCTCCTCCATATATCATTACAGACAATAATGGCATAAAGTAATTACATGTACAACATTCCTGGAAAATTGTCTGCATTTTATTCTGAAGTGCTCCAGTAAATACAGTGTCCTCTGCAATGTGTTTCACATACACCTAACACTGGAGTAATTGATTAAGTCTTTTAAGAAATTATATTTTGACTGGCTATCTAAAATCTTGAGAAAATATGACATGGATAATTCCCCGTTATGTCATTCAAGCATCTAAAATAAAAATAATATTTCCCTCAGACATAATTGTTCTTAATGGTTTGAATAATGATCAAGTTTTTTCGAGGAGCTGTCTATATAGAGATAAGACATAAAACTATGTTGTGCAAACTGTGAATATGAAAAAATAACTAGGTTACTATTGTTATCATATTCGAAAAGCTCGTAGCGGTCTTCTATTATTTTAAATAGTAAATAGGACATTTGTTTATTCAAAACTTTGTCTGCAGAAGCACATGTAACATATTCAAGTATTTTGTAACAGTACAAATCTTCCAATATTACACCGACAAACGACTGACATGTTGTCAGAGCAATTATAAAGCTAGACACAAATTACTAACACCGCTTTAATGTACTCTAGACGATACATATTACACTTTATGATAATTGCAAATCCATAATAACGCGACAAATTGACAGTAAAAATATGTTCATGCATTGGAAATTTAATGAATGTGATAAACTTTTATTTGATAGATAAACAATATTGCAACCTTTGAAGGTTACGATTTACTAGGCAATGATATAGATTCATAGTGTATTTTCTACATCTTATGTCATATTTTACTTGATTACTAATTATATTTTAGCACAACCTTACAATATATCGGAAATACTTTTTCTTGTCTAGCTTCCATACATTATAGATTGATAGATTTACATCATTGAGACTGCAATTATCTAAAAGGGGGTGGGTCAATCTGCTGTGGCTATACTTGACGTTGACACATGTCATCTGCTTACAATTGCACCTTTTGAAATACAAAATCTATATAGGGAACATGGAAAAATACGAAATATCTAACAATATACCGTAATATGCTATATTAGTTGGCTCCTTTTCAATTTGCTATAACATCCTCATTTATTTAGATATTCCCAGTAATTTTATTCTTGGCAACATATATTGATAGATTATTTGGAATCAAAATGTAATGAAGTAATGTATTTAACTAAGCTTTGGTATGTAATCAATTACAATGATGTATGAAGTATTTACGTAGTAAGAGGTCACATAAGTTCAGATTTATATAAATTATACGAACTTCATTCTTGTGGAAGTGTTTTGGGGTATTGATTTATGCGTTCGTGACTTTGCATATTCACTTTGATTGGATTCGTATTTTTGAAGCGAAAAATCATGCAAGTTTTATGTCGACTATAACTAATCTAAAACGAATATAAATGGTTTTACATTTTCCTATTAATACAGATAGATCTCATTTGTTCAATATAAATAATATAAATGTTAACTCTTGATTCATAATGATCACATATTTTTACTTTAGGAAAGAAATTGACATGAACATTACGAAGGAAAACTTATAACACAGATGCACACAGGAAACAGCAATTAAAGCATACATCAGGAAAATAACAAATAACAAGTCTTTATGATAGCTCCCAAACATTTGATTTTCAGCAATCATTGTCGCGAAGTTCGCGAATATTGTCTTGCTTGATGTCATAATTATTCATGATAGATTTTGTTCTTGTGCTTATCATTAAGAAAATCTTTTCTGTATTGTAAGATATGTCAATCATGTATTACGAACCATACTATTTCTAGTAAACGGCTCCCAATGATACAGTGAGAACGGTTCCACGAATCTATACAACTAGGTCAACGGTTCCCTTTGTTATTCAAGTGCCGTTGAGCGTGCAACGGATCTCAAGGTCAACGGATCCTTCTCTTTTTAGTAGGTGCCGTTGAGCGTGCAACGGCTCCATATGTCAACATTATCAATAGTATATTAATGAGATAAATGTTATTTTTTCAGAGTTCTTAATAGTTTCATTCTTTTAGGTCATTAGATTTATCGATAATAGTTTGGTTAGAATAAATATAAATTTTCTACATTGGATTAAAATAAAAAGTAAACGTTTGGAAGATATATAGTGTTGATTATTATATCATTTGGATTTATGAACTCTCATGTTAATGTGGTGGTCACCAGACAGATCACGGGAGTAATATAGATGAATTCCGCCACAATCATTATCCAGTAATAAATGAACGAAGTCTTAATGTGATGCAACAACTGTTCTTACTCGTTTGTTTTGTCTTCATGCCGTATTTAGGTTTTGTTATATTTAGTACGACATTCGCACCAGAAAGTAATATGCCAAATATGATGAATTCGTACAATCGGCGAAATGAAAATATTAATGTTTTTGACTTTAGAAAAGCAATATAAATTAATCAAGCCCCAATCTCTATTCCATTTATATAACTGTGCTGTGATTAGACTCCTATTTATGCAAACACATTTGAGTCAAGGTTAATATTTATGTCGAGTGACCAACTATGCGGCAGTTATATTTTCATAACCTATGATTACAAAGATGATGTCGATATGAAATGACAAAGCCACTTTAAAATAAGTGATATAATAAAGCTCAATTAAAGTATATAAAATACACAATATCGCTTGTACATTGCTAAAATATAACTACACCAAGGAGTTCATTAGATGACTATTTTAATGTGTTTGTCAAGCAAACTATTAATTAAAGTTTGAGAACAAGAAATATTGCTTAAAATTTATGACGCAATAAAACGTTGTTGTACAATAGTAACGTCTTAAAACAAAAAGTCATAAAAATTCCATTTGTTTATGAAAAATATCATTTCAAGTTTAATATGAAAAAACAGAAAAATAGACACAGTGTTTCATAAAAAACCGTGTATCCTAATTTGGTTGTAATCGGAACAAAAATGAGCCCACTCGGTAAGAACAGTAACAGGAAAAATCGTTAAACTACTTCTCCATGCATTCATGAAGCTACTGAAATAGTTCATAATATAAGCGATAAAGTTAGTGCATAACACAGGGGTGTCGTACTATAGCATCATAGAGTTAGATACATGTCAGTCATACCGTTCTAGATCATGGTATATCTAGTAATTTGCCATACTAGATTATAAAATCGTTCGAATTCAATTTCCGCGACAGAATGAAGACACCATAATAGCATCGCATTTCACCATATCACGGTTGATGACAGCGTGGAGGAAGCTTCTAATTGTCCTGGTGTAGCTTAATCACTTACTCATCGTTGCTTTCTTTACTTGACTTATAATTTAAGTACAGTTTGCCAACACTACAGATAGTCCATGTCCCAGGTCTTGAAAATTGAAGATCCATTACCAACGAGGTGAACAGATCCAACAATGATTTTCGGTTAGCTTGATATCTAAGCTGTCCGAAATCAGTTGATGGACTTGCGGGACATTTTGCCAAATGGCCTTATGGCAGCCATCTTTAAAGATGGCCGCCGTTATTTTAAGCAATCAGAGGGTTTAGGAAAACTTCGATTATTCCTCACTCACAAGGGCTATCGGCTTGTAATATGTCTTAAAATGTTTGCAATTGAACTGCGCATGTCGTTATATATTAATATAAATGTTATAATATGGTTATTAATTAATAATTATTGATTTTTTAAGGAAATTATGATATTTTTCGATTTTTGTCGTTAATTTTTCTCTTTCAAATCGGATCTGAGTGTGTATTTGGCTAATTGTTGATTGTTATATGCAGAGGTTGGTTCTAGGCGTCCATAATATACATAACATTGACAGATTTTCTTTTGAAAATCCTTCATGATCCAGAAATATTGGAAAACTGAAAGTTGATTAATAGTCAAGTCTATAAATGGGATATTTAGGTTATACCCGGCATTGGATTGTATAGTAAATATATTTTGGCTTTTTGTTTGGGAATTTGTTGTAATTGAAGAATATGAATAATGCCCAACTGGCATCATTGAGCATTTTGTGAAAATCAAGATGGCGTCCAAGATGGCCGCCAAAATTAAGAAAAAAACAATCAGAGGTGCCAGAAATTAGGATCAAATAGCTTTTTTGCAGATGGTTTGTAGTTTAAATGTTTTAAACATAATTATTTATTTATATTTAATCTTATTGATTGAGTTAGTGAACGTAAAAAGGCATCCGTGATGGCTGGAATCAACATGGTGGCTAAAATGACAAGCGGTTAGGAAAATTATTTGTTTTTATCACAATTTAAGTTGAAGTGGTGTAAAATAAATTGTTGAACTGAAATATGTAATGAATGCTCCAAGAAATCTTTGAGTTTTAAGCATTGAACCATTAGCAGATTCAACATGGCGGACAAAATGGCTTCCAAAATCAATTAAATATTGTGTTAGTGGTCCAAAGAGGTTACAAATTGATACTTTTGTGATCCTTTCAGTGTAAGTTTTGCAAACAGAATAACAACTTAAATACACTGTGTAAAATTTATCATTATATCTATTTGGTGATCGACTTATCCAGTTTAAAATGGTATCAATGAAGGCTGAAATCATAACTGTGACAAAATGGCCGCCGCATAAGGTATGTCAAAATGAAAATTGCATTAAAACATGTATCGTAATGGAATATGTTAATGTGAATACTGCAATAGGTTAAAAATATAGATCTACTGTAACATTTGAACACTTTACGTGCAGTGTATTTGATATGACTTCTAAGATGGTTGCCAACAATGTATGTTCAAATGGGAGTGATATTGAATTCTGATCTTATCTAATTGGAGAGTAAGGATAGCCACAAAGCCACATAGCCACATCGCCTGTAACTGACCAAGCGTTTACTATGGTGTTATCTGGTTGGCTGTCCTTATCCTTAAGTCAAGTACGATCAATATTGTGTAGCTCATCTGCACATACATCAAACTCGACGCATACACCGAATTCACAACATCAATATAGCACGGAAGTGATCCGCTCACCATTACACTAATCTACCGATCACCCAGCAGTGACCCACCACCATCAGCAACCCAGCTTTTATAGAGTCAACCACTTCCACCCTGCCTACCCAACATCGACAAAATGGCTATCAGGCGACATCAACTTATCAGATATCGACTTGGAAACTGGCATGATTACAGACAATACCTAACATCGCCATACTTGCCCGATATTTATAGACACGGTCACAAAAATTATGAACCCATATACCATCCTAGGTTAGTACAAAATGTAGTAATCAGAAAAGTCAAACGTCTATAATGAAGAAGGGGCATTCCGCACAACTTTAGTATAGACAAATTAAACTGGATACCAACAGCCAAGCTCTCGACAAGGTCCAGAACCAAGCGTTGCGCACAATAATGACTGGTGCTACGAAGTATACACCGATTGAATTCATGACAAAGCTCACTGGTATCCAGCCATTATACAAACGAAGGCAAGCCAAAGTCATGCTTCAAGCGGAGAAGTTCAGATCAATACCGAACCACCCAATGTCAACAAGATTAGCTGGATTTACCAAAACTCGGACCAAGCGAAGCAGCTTTGTACACGAAACCAAGAAGTTAGACAAATAATTTGCACCTGATTTGACCATAGCAAGTACTCCTCTTGGCAGGGATAATATAGTCAACCCATTAGCAAATGATCTGTCTGCAGTAACTGTGAGACTCCAAGTCCCTCAACTCGAACCAGGCAAGCAAGAAGATGAATGTGTTCGAAGGAGCCTGACACTAGCCATGATAAGCCAAGAATACCCTCCTGAGATATGGACCCATGTCTATACTGATGGCTCAGCCACCAAAGCTATTAAAGATGGAGGTGCTGGTATCTTCATATACACCAGGCAACAAAGAGAGACATCACAGAGCCTCAGAGAAGCACTGCAGTAACTACACATACCGAAAAAGCTCATTAAAAACAATAGCCAAAATACTAAATAACCATAGTACTCACTGCAAACTAGTCCTGCAGTGGATTCCTGCCCACTGTGGAATGCCTGGAAATGAAACAGCAGATGAATTGGGAAGACAGTCAGAACAACCACCAGTACATGTGAGATATAAAGAGAAAGTTAATACATTGTATTATCAAGAACTTCACATGACCAGACAAGAGGCTGACCCCTACCATCACCTTAACAGGTCAGAACAAGTGATTATGGTATTACTACGCTCAGGGCACAACAGGCTGAAGTACAAATTGATGCCGTCTCCGATCTGTCCATGCGGGGAAAAAGAACAAACTGTCGAGCATGTCCTCCAAAGATGCAGAAGACACAACCAGGAGCGAACTGCAACGTGGCCCACAGACATAACTCTTCAAGAGAAGCTCTATGGAGACGCTGATGATCTGCGGAAGACCGGAAAATTCATCGCATACACTGGTATGATAGTGTAGGACGAACGACTGAGATAAGGTGAGGGCAAACTGGATGTGAGAAAGAATACAACTGGCCACGGTCCGCATGAAGCAACGATTCCAAACAACATCCAAACACGTTTTTGGAATACTATACTCCCATCAGACTAGAGCGTCACACACATCATCAAAACGGGAGATCAATTTATAGCGACCTAGCAACTACTGGTCCATCTCAATCAAGTCTGTGTGAAGTAAACTGGTCGAGCACACACCGTTACTTCAGAGCCAGATCATGGCCCTTTTTGACACGTTTTAGATGCTTGCTGACTAACAACATGGTTCAGAAAGATATTCACTGAGAGTCAGCTGCACTCCATAACCAACTACAACTGTTAACTAGATGGTGGATATCAGATGGGCCTGTCATTCGGGACTTCAACAAAGCATTCGGTCTAAGGACCAGCAAACTTAATAATTACAATTCTTGCAATCAGAACCCATCATGTACTGGTCGGAGAACAGTCCACCAACACAGCACCAGTCACACCAGGCGTACCTCAGGGATCAGCCATTGGACCACTTTTTTCTGTTGTATATCTACCACCTTCTAATTCATGCAACATCTACACACCATCTGCTTGCTGACAACAACCTCTTAAACAGGGTAATTACTAAAAAATGCTTAAGCCTAACAAGATGATATGAACATACTACAGCAATGAATGGGAGGGTCCATGGTTGACGTCATTTAATTCTTACAAGTATGTGGTCACCCGCATCACTAGGAAGAGAACTCATGTTAAGACTCCGTTTTTCATCCACAACAGCTTGACACATTACAAGTTGTGGCAGAGATAAGTACATCGGGGAATATATATATGAGGACTCCTTGAGTACCAATGTTGCTACTATTGTAGGGAAAGCCAACAACAGCATCGCCTTCTTCTGGACAAACTTGACAAACTATCGAAACAGATTAGGGTACGGTGCTACCAGACACATGTCAAATCAATCCTTGAATACACAAATTCGGTAAAGGATCAACCAGGGCGAATATTTGTAAACTGGAGGCAGTTCAGCATATTGGACGCAATTCGTCAAACGGTACTTAAGCACAACAAGCAACATCAGGCAGATCATTGGTGACTTTGGTTGGAAACTCTAGAACCAAATCCATGAGCATTGCCGACAGCGATTATGCCTTCTCGATTTATTTATAGTGGATAATCATGATTATTTGTTTTTACCAAAAATAACTCGCCGCTTACACGATCTTGTAATTAAATATCAATGTAACGATAATGCCCAAGAGGATGACCATCTATACTATACAAAAAGAAGAATAATCTACAACTTATTCCCCACTTATTGAATGTAAAGTGGCCATCTTTGCTGCCATTTTGAAGTTAAACCATAATGAATGTCTGATAAATACAATTTTCAATACAAATAAAAACTATTTGAACACACTTTACGATTTTAATAAAATGTGCTTATTCAGCAATTTTGATGGCCATTACAGCCGGTAGTTGATTTCTTAGTATGCTATCTGAAATAATTTCAAACAATTAATAATGTTATGATTGAATAGATACTATGTTTGACATCTACACAACTGCCAATTAGCAACAATAGTAATTTATGAAACTAATTTCTTGCACCACCGACATATTTTCTGATTTTAGCGGCCATCTTGGACGCCATTTTGAATAAGTCAACGGATCAATTGAGTCGAATCGAACTATTATTTGAATGTTAGTTAACTATTTTAATTCCGATATCAACAAATATGATTTAAATAAATGTTTTAATATAATATATCAATATGTCAATTATTGCGGCAGTTGTAACCGCCATTTTGATTTCAGCCGACATGGATGCCATCCCACAATATTTTAATCAAAGAATAACGATGGATATGATATAAAGACATGTGTTAAAAACATTTTAACTACAACCAATCGGCAAAAAGAAATTTGGAACTAATCTCTGGCTTCTGTGATTGTTTTTCTGATTTTGGCGGCCATTTTGGACGCCATCTTGATTTTCACAAGATGCTCATTGATGAAAGCTGGGTATCATTCAGATTCTTCAATTTCAACATATTCCCTAACAGAAAACCAAAAACTATTTACAATACAATCCAATGTTGGGTCTTACCTAAATATCCCATTTATAGACAGGACTATTATTAAACTTTTAGGTATCCAATATTCCTGACTCATGAAGGATTTTTAAATAAAAATCTGACAATGTAATGTTTATTATGGACGCCTAGAATCAACCTCTGCATATAACAATCAACAAATAGTCAAATACACACTCAGATCCGATTTGAAAGAGAAAAATTAACGACAAAAATCGAAAAATATCATAATTTCCTTAAAAAATCAATAATTAATAATAAATCACCATATCATAATATTTATATTAATATATAACTACACGCGCAGTTCAATTGCTAACATATTAAGACAAATCACAAGCCGATAGCACATGTGAGTTAGGAATAATCGAAGTTTTCCTAAACCCTCTGACTGCTTAAAATAACGGCGGCCATCTTTAAAGATGGCCGCCAAAAGGTCATTTGGCAAAATGTCCCGCAAGTCCATCAACTGATTTAAGACAGCTTAGATATCAAGCTAATCGAAAATCATTGTTGGATCTGTTCACCAATTTGGTAATGGATTTCGGTCTGTCACATGGACTAAGAAAGCTTTAACGAATTTAATACCATGAAAAGCTATATAATGGCTACTTTACAAACTGCGAGGAGTCAGAATGAATTGTAAAACGTTAAAAGGATTGAAACCTTTAAAATAATTTTGATAATCAGAAGTGTGTCATAAACTAAGTTTATTACGTGGAATTTGAAGTTGTGTGCGTTCTTTATAGTGTTGGAATGGCTTATATTTTACTTAAAGTTGCCAATCTTGTTGCGAGGATGTGTCGTCTTTGAGACAAATCACAAAATATTAGCTTTTACCTAGCAAGTCTATTAATTTAGTTCATTGTGAAATATTATGGTACGTATTGGTACGATCCATAGGTTATACAGGGTGTTCTACAGGGTCTGTTTCTGATGGACATTGGATTAGCCTTTGTTGATACAAAAATGTAAATGATGAACTGACTACAACAATTTATACGGGACGTCGGGTTGTTTAAACAGCGAAAATTACTCAGAAAATGTGACAAGGAATGTAGCACTCAAAGGAACCATTCGGGTACATACAAATACCAGCACATAAGGCAAACATCACCGATGAATATATTCTATTGTATCCTAAACGCCCAAGTGACTGCCTCGAACTCTACCAATAACATTAGCCTGACGATACCAGTACAATAACTGACGGATGGAATTCTATAAATCATAATTGTTCTAGACAACAATCATACGTTTTGGCATCCGTCGATACACATCCAGAACAATTACTTACTAATACCACATATGGTCGTTATCTTCCCAAGTCTATTGGGAATTCGTCCCTCATTTTGACGCCTAAAGTATAATTATGACTAAACATGGTGATAACTAAGTTTTATTATTTTTTCAATAATACACAAGAGAATTGTGCCTGAATCAACAACTAAAAAACGTAATACTAAACATTAATTTACGATTAATGTTATGTCGGAATATCTCTATAATGTATATGACTTACATATAGTACACTACATTAAACTCCTTAGAGAATTTAACTGCCTTTGTTGTATGACCAACACTATAACAGTAGCAATTCTCTATTTTGTTTTGAATAAACCTCCTAATCATACTGAACGGTGTTATTGGTGTGCGTACCTGTATACATATAGCACCGAAGAAAACGCCGCAAAATATGCGTTTGAAGAGACTGTTTTCTCACGAACCAGACAACTTGGGATATGAATATGGAAATCATGATAACGTTTTAACCAAATATGGATAAATGATTTATCATTGATGTACCAATCAGCTGATCGAGGAATTAAACAAATAAATATGAATGATACCTGGCATGCACATGAGTGATTCAAAAATGTTTAGGGTAATGAATAGGGCTTTAAACTAATTGCAAGCATCCTAATTCCTCTGCGCTTTAATCACAGCTATAGCTGGGAGATACTTTTCTTCCCAAAACCTATTCTGTCTCCAAGCTACTTTCCAAAATTGCTTGAAAAGTTGTCATTTCCATTAATTAATTATTTGCGGAGTTTTTTAAGTTTATTTATTTCAAAAATTCTACGATGTGAAATAATAACTGGAACGTAGGAAAATGTTTTTGATAATGTCAATAACATATTTGCTGGTGTTAAGCATTTTGTTATCAATGTAATTTTATGTATCGTGCACGTGTCATTGTCCTACAGCAAACAGATGATACAATCAATCATGGCCAATTGGTTTTCTGTAGTGATGTAAATATATTGTTGTAGCGTACATGCAATCTCCACACAATGTGTGTTCATACATACTCTTGTTCAATTGTGATTAACGTATGGTACATCAGTAAATCAATCATTACTTGTTTGTTTCATCGTCATTGTTACGTTTTTACGCAATGTTTAACGACTATTACTCTCAACAAGGTGATTTATTACAGTATGTGCCTAGTAGTGTTTCTTCCCAATGTAAACTCCGTGGATAATAAGATGAAGCGGTAGTTTTACACTATGTCTATGAAACATCCAAGTGATTGTGTTCGTTTTTAAAGTATTATAAATGCTATGAAAAAATGAATGCCTATTCAATTGAAAACGCATAGAAACTGGAAAGGGTATCACTCACTCTGTAAGTACACTATATGAATATAGCGCGGTTAAACATTAAACTACATGTATCGAAGAAGCATCTTTCTTATTTCACCTTCATCTTAATACATGTATAGAAACGAAAGAAACTAGTATTTTGCATACACATGAGCGGATCAAACATGTTTGGGTAATGAATAGGGCGTTAAACTAATTGTCAATGTAATTAAATGCATCCTTATTTCCCTGCGCTGTAATTACCTGTACAGCTATAGCTGTGAGCTATTTTTCTTCAAAAACCTATTCTGTCTCCAAGCTACTTTCCAATATTACATTAAAAAATGGCATTTTCCATTAATTAATTATTTGCAGTGTTCTTTAAGTTTATTGATTTCCAAAATTCCACGATGTGAAATAATTATCAATTTGTAGGTAAATGTTTTTGATAATGTCAATTACATACTTGCTGGTGTAACGCATTTCATTATCAATGTTTTTGTATGTATCGTGCACGTGGCATTGTCCAACAGCAAACAGATGATACAATCAATTATGGCCAATTGGTTTTCTGTAGTGATGTAAATATATTGTTGTAGCGTACATGCAATCTCCACACAATGTGTGTTCATACATACTCTTGTTCAATTGTGATTAACGTATGGTACATCAGTAAATCAATCATTACTTGTTTGTTTCATCGACATTGTTACGTTTTTACGCAATGTTTAACGACTATTACTCTCAACAAGGTGATTTATTACATTATGTACCTAGAAGTGTTTCATCCGGATGTAAACTCCGTGGATAATAAGACTAAGCGGTAGTTTTACAGTATGTCGATGAAGTATCCGAGTGATTGCATTTGTTTTTAAAGTATTATAAATGCAAAAGACCTACATTACACAGATTGGAAACATTTGTCAACTCTCACAAGATCTCGTGGCAGGTCGCTAAAACCTCGCGAAATCTCGACCATGTTTATTACCTTATATCTCCAGTTCTAATATACTTACGAAAACAATAATAAGTCTATGCAATATATTTTTATTCAGCTTTCAAATGATACCTCATTAGTTGAAATAGGTCAAGGAATAAAACAATAGACCCTGAAGAGCCTGACCTACTCTCATTTTCATCAAATGAGTGTAAATTTGAAGTTTATCAGAAAATACTTGATTTGCCTTATTTTAAATTGAAAACGTACTTTTCGAACTTTGTCATAGCTATGCATGTTCATTCAAATTTAATCCGAATCAACAATCCGACTCATATAATGTTCCTTCTGCTGTATATTGGTATATGCCAATAAAACGTTATTTTGCATACGAAACGAAATCATATCAAATGGAGATGTAGGGCAGCACTCAACTTAACTAGTGGAGCACAAAATAAAGACGATTGCCTTTTACAACTACAACGTGTGAAACCGTCTGTTACTGGACTGTGTACAATGTTCTGTAGCGTGATAATTGCAATACAAGTTAAATACTCCTTTGTAATATTTACTTATCGTGAATGTGATTGATCTTTCAAAATTGATTTATATTGATGAAAATGTGTTTACCTTTATGGCATTAAATAACATAAGTCATCAACTCACTACAAGCTTCTAGTGGAACATTTTATGATGCCCTGGTGATGAGTTAACATGGCTTTTAGCGCTAGAAATTCCTCTGTTTTCATAAATAATGAGCTTTTGAGTACATTAATTAGTAATCTAGATCGAATCACATTGACGCGTCGTATTTTCGAATGATTTATAATGAGGTATGCATTCTTAATACAAATGTCGCGTTGTAGAAGAGAGAAAGTTGATGTGGCGGACCTCTATACAACTCCATGAAAACTTACTTGATCTGGTATATTTATTCAATATACGAACCGTACACTGTCGCCTCCTATAGTCACGTAGTCTTCTACATCATTTGATCGAACGCTTCCTGAAATAATAAGGTTAATTGGCTTTAACATTATACATTTTAAGGGCTTCCTTCTATTTTGGCTGCAGGAATTTGACCTCAATATTTACAGCCTATAAAAGGAAGCGTTTTCAATGGACATTCAAGAGATTTCGTTATTTAAGTGTTACATGTATGTAATGTATGTATTGTGAATATGTGACTACAAGATTCTGGTAAGTCTCAAAATGTAACATCAGGATGGATACATTTTCAGGGAATATTTCAATATATTGCTTGGAGTGAAATCTTTCCTAACCAGCATTAGCGGTAATAGAGTATATGACAGATTGTGGCTGTCAAAATGTATGAACATACTCATAATTCTTAGTTTGGAAATATACTGAGCGTCAAAAGTTTCGCAAACGAATTAAAAATTCATTTTTTTACATTGTTAACTCGAAAGAACTTTTGACTAACACTGTATATTTGTGTATCCATAGTGTTCATCTTGAACCCATTTCCGTTGGCCTCCGTTACGCTTGGATGATCAGACCTTCAAAAATGGTAGAACGTCTATTCAAGCGCGCAAAGTAAGGGTTTCGTGTCTGTGATACGAAATACACAAATATTTAGTCACAATAGTTTGTAATGTACGCTACATTTGAGGGCAAAAAATGACAAATGTGAACATAATCGTGTATATAACGGTCAAGAGGCTGGCGCTTCACTAACAATTCTTTGTGTCGGATACATTTGACATGTGTCTATCATAATAAGACTGTTGCATCATATCCAACATACGGACCGAGTATATGACGTACCACGTGACAACAGGTCAAGGGTCAATGCCGTTGACATAGACAGGGAATGCTGTTATAATTTAAACACCAAACTTATTGACATTGTGTAAGCTTAATCGTAGTCCACCCGACATTAAAACTTATGGGGCACTTCCTTTTATTTTGCGTTTTTATGACCAGTGCGCTATATTTTAAAATGTGACATTTCGTACAGTGTCTATTACGACATCCACACTTGTGTGCGGTCAAAGGGAGATTATTTTGGTACAATTACCGATTAAATTACCTCCCTTCCACTGCAAAAAACGTAGTGAAACGTTTATGTTCACAATTGCCAATGTTTGCCAACAACTGTAGCGTACATTGCAAACTATTTTCACTAACTATTGGTGTATTTCGTATCACAGACATGTATGAAGTAAATTGGAAGTGGAATTTAAGACAAAAATGAAAAGCCCTTACTTTGCGTGCTTGAAAAGACGTTTAACCATTTTTGATGGTGTGATCATTCAAGCGTAACGGAGGCAAATGGAAATTGGTTCAACATGAACACTATGGGTACACAAATCGACGGTGTTAGTAAAAAGTTTTTCGAGTGATCAATTTAAAAATAGTGAATTTTTAATTTGGTTGCGAAACTTTTGACACTCAGTATATTATGTAGATAACTGGGACAAATTCATACTGAGTGGCTGTCAGAGTCTGAGTTGAACCCGTTTTGTATAGTTTCAGTGTGCGATATATTTGGAAAACTGTATTTTTGTTTCCACTTGTCCTTGGAAGTTTTTTTTCCTCTGCCCTTTGTTTTGAAGTCCACCGTCCAACACCCCCGTTTTCATCATTTAAATCTTGCAGAGATGATGGATGAGGTACTTTTTAATTAGGTCACTGTGCTGTTTGGTCACTATGGTAAACGTTTTTAGCATACACATTTTCTGCCCATTATTGTAAACTTAGTCAAGTCAAAAAATGCCTCTTTAAGGCGTATTAAACGTTATGTCACTGTCGTTGGTGTTTTAAACTAGGTCAAGGGGTGGTTGTGTCTCATTTAGTCGCCGTTTTGGCTCGGGTTTGTTTGGTTGGTTCGCCGTGTAGTGGGGCCTTGGGAACTTGGTTAAGTATTGGCTGCGTTGCATTCGGCAATACCATAATTATATATTTTCTTTGTAAATGTGTGTCTTCCTGCATTTTATCGGCGGGGACTTGGATCTTTAATTGTTTCTTCGGCTTATGTGTGGGCATTGCTCAATTTAGTTGCTAGGAATAGGTAATATTATTTCCCACCCCATTTCTACCTTGCCCATGATTTTAACTAGATCAAGTCGTAGTTGTGCCTCTTTAGGTCGCATAACTTTAGTTCACTGTCCCTGTGTTTTAAATTAGGCCACGTCTCGGGATTGTTTTGCCTCATTTGGTCGCCGTTTTGATATGGGTTTCTGTGGGCATTGATCTGGGTAGTTTTGTCGTGGTGTTTCTGATTTCTGTGCTCGGCTGGTTGGGTTGAGTGCTACCTTCCCTGTCGGATTTTCTCATACCTTCTTTGCTAAAATAAACATTAGAGAATATAATGAATGATGCACGATTGAAAGGTAATCAGGTAAAAAATACAGTGTGTTAACACTGTTGACACAATGTCTACATCACGACTACATTGACGTTTTTAATAAATCAATTAGTGGATCATGTGATATTTTAAAAGATGATCACGTGATGTTATAATACATAATTGCAGTCGATTTTCCTGTGGTATAAGTGACATATCTGTGAGGTAAAGCTGGTATGAGAATCGTGTCTGTTTTCCTTACAATATGATTGAAGCATAAATAGATATGTACCGGGATCATAGATATATTGCCAAGTCCAATATACTGTGATCAGTATGTCCTCAAATGAAATATACCAATTATAGGTAGCGACAATGTTTACAGAGAAGGGATATATTCTAGACAGAAAATGAAAGATATTAACGCTAGCTTTAGAAAAGGTCAGATAGAGACGTTTAATGTGGAGACATGGCTACTCGATGTTATATTATACTTCCACTTCGTGTCTACTGTAGTCTTCATCGTGGCGTCTGGGAAGGTGAAACTATCGTACGAAGAATAAATGGGGACAACTTAATGGAAGTGTATCCACATAGATACTTATGTTGTTCAATTTCTGTGCATTTGGAAGGAGAATGTATATTCAGATTTTATATACTGACCTGGATGAGTATCATTTTGAGATATACGGTTGTGCGATGACATGAATCAAAAGCGAAGACATGCTACATAGTCTATTTACTCATTGGTTCGATCATTTCAATAACAGGTCCTGTGGTGGTTGGAGTAGGTACAATGCATCGGCTTCGTCACTGTCTGAGTTTTATTAACAATTCCGAGATTCTAAGAATTTCAGAAACCCATATATGATATTTCTGGTTTAGTCATAGAAAATGTAAACTGTGCTCGACTGGAATTTATGTTAGAGGGATTATTTGTGAATATGCAATCTGTAGACAGATATAATTTTACTCAAAGCATGGATTAAGTTGACAATAACTGCATTGTGTCAATATTCGCCGTTTAAATCAATGAAGATATGTGATTCAATATTGGTATCCACAAAACTATATTATCGAGGAACATATAACACCCTAAATATGATATGTCTAACAATTCCGCTATTCCAATGTTATTTTCCAATCAATCTGGTCACAACTTACTTTGTACATGTATAAAGAATATCCCTATAGATATTTATGTGGATTTTTTTTAATTTAGCGTCATTAAAACACCGTCTAAGAATTTTGTCCCAAATATTTTCTTATTCAAATCCATATAGATTTTCTGGTATATGCTCGTTTCAAATAATCGAGAACGTCACTTGACAGAGTGCTCTATAAGCCGTGAAAGTCATTGTCTCATCCTATGTTAGACAAGGATGATCTATCATTTACTCTAGGCACATTTATATAGTAATATGTCTACCGCACCAATATAAAATATCTGACCCAGAAACCAGGAGTTCAGAGGATGATAAATTTGTGCGAAGGTTATGTCGATACCCGGGGACAAAGCCTAGTGTTTGGTAATGTCTTTTCCACGTTTATTATCTAATTTTAGGTGTAACATCAAACTCTTAATAAATGTTGAAGAAAATTATTGGAACTTCTGAGAAATCAGTTATATAACTTTCGGAATTAAAGTTTACGTGCGAGCAATATTATGAATGTCAGAAAGGTATATAATACAAACACATGATCAAAAATATGTTTTTGCCTTGAATTTTCGTTCAAATTTAACAAAATGCCCATGAAACAGAACTTGTGTGTTGACGCATGTATTCTTATATTGTAGCTTTTCTGACACAGATAATGTGCAACGCTTTATTTAAATATCTTCCGATATGAAGCTTAAGTTTTATGCAAACAGATTGCATTTAAATTGTATGTTAACTTACCGAGAGAACTACAATGGTTCCAGCGACCATTATTTAGTATCGACATGCATTTATTCTAAATGTTTATGATAGTTTTAGAGAATAGTTATCAGAACAGTTTGTATACTTTCATGAGAAAAGGCAATCTAGGGTCAGATATGCAAATCAACAGATCTTAGGAATCAATTTATTCATTTCGTTCGGCCAGAGGTTCATTAACATTTAAATTATACCCATAAATGTTTTGCCGTACTGGCAAATTACTGGAGAAAGAAATTAAGTATCTATTTCTACGGAATAATTATGTAAAGAGCTGTAAGAGATAGCGTCTCAACACTATCAGAATGTAAATTCACGGAGTATGTTTTCCATTATTATGTTCTATCCCTATAGGTCCCCTCACTCTCTATATTGTATCTCATTTACTATTATTATAGTGTCTGTGAGCCTAGCCAGATTGGTACGATGTAATATTGAAGTATGTCGCAAACAAGTAACAAGTCTATAATAATTACTGAAGTCTGTGTAGATGATATGCAACAATCTCTTTATGGTCGCGACAAGTTTCATCATTATCAGAATCGATGTCTAATAATATCCCGACTGTAACAATTTTAGTATTTTCTATAATATACGTAGTGAACTATAAATATAGAATTACTTGAAATTCTGTCTCTGTATTATCATATCAAATCCTAAGTGGAATAAATAGTAGAGAACTTTGGCTAGGAAATAATTGAAAATGATGTCTTTGTCGAAGTTTGTTCTGTATATATTTGAGCATAGTCAGTGTAACCGGGACATTGGCACGCTCGCCTTTTCAGGTTCAATACCCTAGCTATTCGTCCATTGTCATAAATGTTAAATCAGGACATATTGATCTTACAATAATAAGTTCTGGACGGTTATTGAATCATTCTGTTTATTCAAATCGTGATATGCTTATTTATCTACGCATTGTCAGTATTACCGGTATAAGGTTGGCTATTAATACAAACTGTTATCTTTAAATACTCAGTTCTGTGTATGCAGCAATGAACAAGAAACATAGAAACAAATCCTTGAAGAAAACAAAAACAGAAAGCTACATATGCGTATCAAAATAATAAACAGTTTTATACTTACAATAAATTGGGTTCGATAGCTTGTCTAGTGGAAAACGCGTTCGACAACAAATTATGTGGTCCCTGCTCGAATCGTAGTCGAGACACTGGATACTTCGCAGTGTTTCCAAGCAAACAAGAGATGAACTTGTTGAAACTCAGCAACAGAACACAGTTAAAGAAAACTAAATGATTACAGGCGCAAACTTCGTCACAAAGACAATGCAAACAGAATAAGAATGACAATAACAAAACACCGGGGTATATGTATCGGTCCAAAATAGTATATTCTACGTAACTTACTATAACGTTGTTATATATTTTAATACTGTCTCGTGAACTGCATTTCATATCATCCTGTCAAATCAGAAATGTTTCATAGGCGATATATTTGATCGTTAAATGGAAGAGCCTGATATATCACTGGAATATTGATAGATATACAGTTACAAAAATAATATGCCATTGATAGATGTTGGCTGTATAATGCAAAATATCAACTTAATAACGCTTAAATCGGAATATTATTATAAATAATGCAAGATTTAGAAGATACATATCGATGAAATGTAGTTTATCACGACCATCCTCTTATGAATCAAATCATATATTAGATGATACTGCTGTATATATGGATAGCACACAATTTCGATCCTTTGAGACCATGTGATCTTACAAGATGTGCACGTTGACGGAACTAAGTAAAACAATAAAATACAGCATTGTATTCAGTTTATGACATGTACATTGACAACTTCATTATGCAATGACACTATCGTCGACACTATGATACTTATCACTGACATCAATAAATTCCATGAAACATTACATAAAGTACCGTTTACAAAACTTGGTCCTATCTTTATTGCACAGAACATGAAATCAAAATGAAAATACTGATAAATGAGACAAATGGCTGGATACAAATATAAATTATTTTCTAAGAAGATAAAGAAAATCGTTGAGATCTTAAGCGACCCTCTGATCTTTCAAACGGCTGCACATTAACGAGATTATAAATAAATTAAATCAACATTTCACTCATTTTACGACTCACAACCACTTGTTCATACAATAACAATGTAACGCATACGGATATTTTGAAAATCCAGGAAACATTAAGTGTCGGTTGAAGAAAAAAGATATATATCATTCATTGTACAAAATCAATAAGGGAAACTCATGACTAAATGAGCACAATTTTTAATGTTAAACATATCAAAAACAAACATTAATTACGAAGATAATTACAAACCGGGTAGGGAAGTCATCGCTTAACTGAAACAAAGTACTGGAAACCGATACAACATAGACGACTATACAAGGGGCGTTCAATATATAATGCCCACCGGTCCATAACGTTATAACCAGCTACAAGATTCCCGTGCGGTCCTAAGGTTAGCCGTCAGTACGAATGTTATCGTAATCTATGCTGCTATGAAAAAAATAAAACGTGTATCTTTTTATGCAGAACATGAAAAGATATTCTGGAAAGTTGATATGAAATGTTGATATGTTGATGGTTAGTTAGATGCACATATGTCAATGTAATCGCAATAAAAGGCTACCGTTTCAGACAGAAACCTAAGTGTATCAATTGTAAGCTATAAAATTCTGCAGATAAATTTATCTGTCTCGAATCATTACTCTGATTGTACCTATTGAATCTAAATTTTTATACTTTTATCGTCGTACGGGTCTTATTTTCTGGAAATTCATTCAAATAAACACGCTTAAAAGAAGAAAAATATCAATACCATTTATTGCTCACTTAAGCAAACCGGCAAACCGATACATTTACAAAAATAGGCTGTCAATTTTGGATACTAAGAAAACATTGGAGTACTAATGCATTTCTCAGCGGATAAAACTGTGTTTTTCAATTGGTAATAGCGTTCAATGTTAAACAAATATGATACATACTCCAAATAAAGCCATTTTGTCAGTGCAAACTTAATAAAAGTGTGACAGTATCAATAAATCCAATGGCGGTTGGTGAACTCGTGGTTTATTGTTCATTCTCCGTATAGTACTTAGTGCATGGCTACAAACTGTGTAAGACAATCAGAAATATCATCATGTATTTTGTTACCTACACCTTTAGTAAGAATATTTTGTTAACAACGAAAACTTACATGTACATACATGTACTTGACATCCTTATTTTGTTGTTTTACCTACAAACGTTGCCGTACTCATTCAGTATATTGACGCAACGTTAGGGTATCCAAACGCAACCAGCTAAATTATTTTCATTCTACTAACCGTTCCTATATGCAATATGTATAGTCTAAATGTAGAGATACATTTTAATGAAGCAATCATGGTTCGTTGTCGGATATTTATATAATGTTATAAAAACGTTTTATGAGTATGCATTGAATCAGACTTGCCTGTCTAGAGCTGGTTTTGTAAATGATCTCCTAGACAAGTTTTTAGAACAATATAGCATCAACGCATCACACGATAAGTTGAAGTTCGTGCAATATTTAATTATAAAACGCATACTTCAACCAACACAACAATCGTCAGAAAATGGTTTCATTGGCTTGATTGATCATTGATTGATCATTGATTGAATCCAACTCCAATAGTGAATACTTCATAGGACATTAGGGAATTTGTATGATGATAAAATATTGTTCGTATGTTGACACACACGCAAGCAATGAAATCCCAATGTAACAGAGCTGCCATTTGTCAATTCTAGTTCGTCAGATTGTGATTGTTATGTTCTGCTTTTAATCACATACCAGAATAATGTCATTAGAGAAGTTTTGTAGGAATCATTTGGGAGTAACTAGACGGTTATCTTGAGAATATTGTAGATAGATGTAAGGTTTTAGATAGTGAAGATATGGAAGACAAGGACGTCTAGTATCTTCATGGAAATATTTGAAATGACAGTTAATGGTTTACCTTACATAGTTCTGGAGGAAATGTGTGCGCATGATACAATCAATTAGTAAAGATGTTGTTAAAATATAACAATCTGGCAAATAATACCCATCACTACATTGAGTGGCGTGATTGTGTCGTACTAGGAAGGTTTACATAGATGAAATCGTTGCTGCATATATCTAGTTGTCTGCTTTAAAATATCTGACCCGTTGATTACCTTAAATAAAAACATGTATTTTGTAGAAATCATGTTTCAGCGTAAATGTGTGCAATTGGAAAAAATCATATACCCGTTGGTTTCATTTACTGTTATTTATTAAGTAATACATTCGTTTTTATTTTGTTAATTTTAGGGATGGCAACGATTATAACTTGCTAGACACATTCATAATTCGCAATTAATCATAATGCAGACATTACCTGAAATATTATGTACAATGTAGTTCTAATCAATGTCAATCTGTTTGTAAGGTATCAGCCAAAGTATCCCCATGTGTAGGTCTGCATTGGATGCGATTTCAACAGAGTTTTAATTAAATTAGTTTTTCTAGAAAAAAGAAACATCACATGGCACATCTGTCAATTAGACAATCGTCTGTTATGACAACAGGAAATAAAATCGAGTTATGCTCGATGTTCGTGCACGTGGCACACGTCTAAATGTGCAGTAACGGTCTCCCTTCTCAATATATCATATTAAGCAATGATGGCATATAGTAATTACAACATTCCTGTACAATTATCTGCATATCATTTTTTTTAAAAAAAACTTTAAATGTATTGTCGTTTGTTACTTTTTTCACTTAAAACATTAATTGATTAATTTAGAGAGTCTTTTGAGAAATTAAATATCGACTGATTATATGAAAATTGAGATAATCTGACATGGACTGTAATGTCATTCAAGAAACTAAAAGGCAACGTATATTTCTCCGGTCGTGTATTTCCCTCAAACATAACTGTCAGTAATGATCAATTTTCTCTCGTCCAATACAGATGATCCACTATATAAAGATGCATATATTGCGAGTAAACCGTAGAAGTTATCGTACAATAACAAAACAATTCCAAGGCTACTTTTGTCATCATATTCAAGAAACTCGTAGCTGTCTTATATTATTTTAAATTGTAAATAAATTAGCACACATACTCACGACTTTGTCCGCTGAAGCGAATAAAAACTATGATATATACATGTACGTGTAATGATATTTTGAAACAGTAAATATCATCAACTACAATATAGATTGGGCATCGACAAACGACAGACACACTGTCAGTGAAATTATAAAGCTAGACACAAAATACTTACACCACCCTACGTGCTCGACGCAGGAACCACCTCTGTGAAACGATAGTTAAACGTTATGACTATTGCATACTCATAATAAAGCGACACAATAAATCATATTTATGTTACAATCACATTCATTTTATTTAAATGCATTCCTGTATGATACGCCGTGACGTATAACAAAACCATAACCTTCGACTTTTACGATTGAATAAAGAAAAGGTATGTATTCATAATTGGATGAATCATTATGTTCTTCGTTTTATTTAATATATTTGCCCTGTAACTAACTATGTTTTATCCCAACTTTACAGCATGTCAGAAGTGTGTGCTTTTTGAGATTCCACACTTATTGAAATATTAGTATTGACAGCCAATAAACTGAAACATGTTGGGTTCCTTTTTGCTGTTATATTTTACGAAACGTATACATGTTTCATGAGGAATATATGTCCTTATAACTTTACTGACGCCACACGGGAAGTTGATAAAATTATGAGTTATGTGCATTATATTGTAGCCAGATCAACGTTTTTAACTATTTCTAACCGGTGAAAGTATGATATGACAACGCGAAAACATGATAGGATGATGTAACCGAACCACGTATTGTTTCGATGTAACAATAGTATACAGTGATTCGACGGTGCGAACACTATAGTACGAATGAATGCTAGCAGGATACGAATGTGTCAAAAGGCGATGTAACATCATTCCAATCTTGTCTCATATATTCGCATACAGTATACTAGTATACTTATGTTTAGGTCATTTATGTACATTCTGACATCTTGGTTTTTCATCATAATGACGTCGCGCACGATGTTCCGTCTTTTTACGTTTTTAGGGTATGCGCACTGGAAGAATATTGGTAAAGAGCTTAATTTTTATCGGATTTCTTTCAAATTTTAACTAGGAGTAGTTTTTAAATTGTACTTTTCGGCCATAATTTCAAAATAGATGAACACCTTCCTGAAAATGTATAATAGGCATTTTTCTTGAGATTTTTGTTGAAAAACGTCGTGTAACTGCGTCACATTTGTCTTGATGCAGTGTGCGATATTTCACCTTAAAGAAGTCGATTTAAGGTCAAGTTTTACGGTAAGATACCACATGTGTTCGCAAATGAATAACGAACAAGATGACATATTACATTTGAACGTGAGACGTCAAACATAGCTGTTGGTAATTGTTAAATAGTTTGTAAAATTCTGTAACTTTGCCATTTTTTGCCATTTCTGTAACTTTGCCAACTTCTATATAAAAATTCCTCCAGTTATTTTCATTTTCCCTGCAAAATATTGATATTTTGTACACTTTAAGAAAAATAATATGACATCAAACTAGTAGTGAAAATATGGTTGAGAAAACGCAATTTTAGAAAATACATTAATTTTATAAAAATACAAAAACATGTCACAAATTATTTTAACCCGACAGTAAAATCCGAAAAAATATTTCATACACAAATATTTCCTTATGATCGTCACTTTTCTTTTTTCCCGTATCCACATGTTATAGTTATGACCATCATGCAAAGTGTACACTAATTAAAAAATAACTGAACTATAATTTTTATGATTTTATAAGCATTCTTCGTTTTCCACCCGGCATGTCACAAAATAGAAAATGGCGTATTTTTCGTAGTTAGCGTCCCAGTAGCTTAAATTATGTCATTAATATTGGATGCTGCAACATAATTTCATAAAAAAGAAAGGTACTGTTTCATTGATTGCTATACCTTTATCAAATTGTCAAAATTTCAAATAGCTAGGGTACTTAATTTTGTCCGTGAGAGGTTATATTCGGATGTAAGTCGTTTTGTAAACTTTTTCTAAAATGTTAAAATTCGAACCATGACTCTAATTATTAATTATTATTTGGACTACGGTGTTAGTAGATTTTAATGAATACTGAAACAAAATTATAATATTCATATTCCGTTTTCATGACAGATTTGTCATGTCAAATTTCATAAGTTTCCCAGCATAAATGCTAAAATAATACAATATTTTACATCGGCATTATAGCTTGTAAACTTTTATAAATTTACGCTCTAAACATGACGTCGGACATAACAAACGTCCGCATGTTCTGACACACAGATACATAATTTTAATACACATCACAATGAAAACACACGTGTATGATTAACATATATTTTATTCATAATTTATGTTAAACATTACCTATATTTTGTGAATGAAATCTTATCGGGGGGGGGGCAAATACGAACACATTAATTAATTAGAAATGTAAGCAATATTGATTTATTAAAACAAACATGTTGCATGACATTCGCTAGCTTATAGAATGAGAAGATTGTAACTACATTTGTATTACTTACGACCAATATAGAAGACTGCTTCACAAGGCGATTCTTATTAGCCTATTTTCCCGAAAATACGAATTTGTCATGCTGAACAAACTGATGTTGAAAAAGCTTGATTTACCATAAGTTAAGAGATTTTTTCTTGATTTCTCTTAATATCGATTTTGTAGTTACGATCTTCTCATTCTAAGCCAGCGCATTGTTTCCTTCATAGAGTAATAAAACACATATGGTTATTTACAATTAATAAAATAAAGATGAAGATTACAACTAAATTAGAGATCTTATTGTTGAAGAAAGAACCGTAAAACCCGTTCTTTTTGTAAATACAAAATACTTTTCCGACGTTCTTTATAAAACATATTTAATAAAATTACAAGTTATCTTGGTATTCTTTTCAGTATTATTATTGTTGGTATATACTTGAACATTGTATCGGATTTAATACACATCACTATAGTAGTTTTTTCAAGACAACGCGATGAAAATGACTGCTCGAATATTTTGACGTTAAGTTTTACGCTTTCCATGTGACGCTTCCACGACGCAACACCGTGCGCGACGTCAATATAATAATATAGGGAAATGGAAACACTACGATATCTGTAACAGTATACAAATGTACCGTGATTCTGGTAAAGTAGTATTTGGCTCTCACTCAACTTGATACACAATGTATAACATCCTCATTTATTTAGATGTTCCCAGTAAGTTTATTCTTGGCAAAACATATTGATAGATTAATTGGAATCAAAAAGTAATTAAGTCATTTATTTACCTAACCTTTGGTTTGTTATCAATTACAATGATGTATGAAGTATGGATCATCATTTGTTTCGTATGTATGACGCCAAATAAATGTGCTCAAAAGTTTTAGGTAGACGAACAATAAGCCAGAAAAATATAATAAACGCATTTTAAACGTCAGAAATCACAAAACCATATAGAATGGAATACAACAACTGTTGTACACTGTTTGTTTTGTCGTCATGTCATATTTAGATTTTGTTCTATTCAATAGACACCAGAATTTAAGTAAAATGCTTGCCACATATGATGAATTCGTACAGTCGACGAAATGAAAGTATCAATGTTTTTTTAACTCCATAAGCAATATACATTTACCAAGCCAAAATATCCGTTTATGTATTATTGCATTGCCATGACTAGCCTCCAATGTATGCAAACAATTGTGGTCAATATCTTTGATACTCGACGGTATGCGACAAGAAACTTAGTCGAGTGACCAACCCTGGGGCAGTTATATGTCCATAACCCATATTTTCAAGACGATGTCGATATGAAATGACAAAGCAACTTCACCAAGTAAGATGATAACGCGCAATTACTATCTATAAAGTGTCAAAGTATATTAGTACATACCGTGATCCACGCCAGCTGCAATATGTATTATGTAGATTTAGCAAGATCAGCCAAACGTGGAGGGACATAAATATCAACTTAAACGTTCTATATTGCGGAGTTAACGATTTTCGTCAGATGTTTGTCAAAAATAGTAGTACTTAAAATAAAAAAATCGTTGCTGTACAATAGTAACGTCTTAAAACAAAAATGTCGTTAACGTTCCATTTGTTTAGGAAAAATATAATTGCATATTTCATACGAAAAAAGGAAAACATAGATAAAGTACCTCATAAAGTGTAAATCGTATTTCTATTTGAATATTACGTCTATGTTAACAGCCTTCAATTGTTTCACATGTTGTTAAATAACTATTATATTATGGTAGATACTTTTTAATGTTGACCTATATTACAGTTTATTAGTACTATTTAATTTGTTTGTGATGATATAGCCAATAACGTGTTAGAAGTACGCTTTTATTATTTATTAAAGATAAGTGAACATTATATGTGGAAATAAAACGCAGACGTGTGCTTGAAACAGTGAAGTTATAGTGTTATATACGTAATTTTTATTTTATACATATAGTCAAGAGGTGACACATCAACCGTTTATTTGCTTTTTAAGCGCGCGTTACAACAATAGACAAACACTACGAGAACACAATCTCCAGGGGTGGTTCACGTACAGGGTGTTTCATAATATTTGTCCCCATTACAAACAAATGCCATGCGTACATGCCTGATCTCATCTGATATTGTCCTATACCAATGGAAAGCCAACATTTCAAAGTTTAATTCAGTATGTGAACGTTGGAATTAAGATTTCTGAAAAATGTCAATATTCGATAACTGTCAAAATGACGTCCATATTGAATTTGGTTTCCAAGTTAAATTACATAGCTTGTAAAGTTTAGCATGACATATAACGAGTTTTAAAGTTTTTAAAAACAAAAATATCATATTGATATGAAAGTTGAAACCATTTGTGATAATCTAAAAGCTTATGTGCGATACAGTAGCTTCGGTTACCGTTGCTAGGCGATGAAAGAAGCTACACAAATACATTACTTTCTCACTTTCAAACTAAGTAAACAAGAGCCTGATCTTCAGTGTGTTTCTTTCTAAATTATTCTCTTTAAGTCAAACATTGCTTTGGTGGTTGTATCAAAAACTCCAAAAGTCTATTTGTGAATTTAAAACATTCATTTGGAAAAATGATATTTGAAAACCGGTCACCTGTTGCTTGACTACATGCAAGAATGTATCTGCTTGTCTATGTTCTTTCGTTGCCTAGCAACTAGAAACCAAAGTAACTGTTACATTAAATTATTTTCAACTTGTTGTATATAATATAAACTTTCAAATCGAAATATAATTTTGTTAATAAACATTATTAAACTTGTTTTATCATTCATTACTTTACGAGCTATGCTTTCAATTTGGGTTCAAAATAACTTTGAACGTCATTTTGACAATTATCGAAAAAATGACATTTTGCAAGAATCTTTGTTACGGGTTGCTTTGATAGAAACACTGACATGTTATATAGTGAACAAAACTTTAAAATGTTGGTTTTCAATTGATGTATGAAGATAACAGTTAAGATTATGAATGTACTCATGAGATTTATTCGATGCCGCCAGGAGGCGGCATCGAGTATGAAAGGGTGCAAGCAGATGTCCCAGGAGGATACAAGATTTGATTGGTTATAACGCTGTTGGACTCGCCCGTCAGGGGTAAAATAGGATGATAAATGTTCGGTAGGTACTAAAGTCCAAGTCCCAGGAGGATACAAGATTTGATTGGTTATAACGCTGTTGGACTCGCCCGTCAGGGGTAAAATAGGATGATAAATGTTCGGTAGGTACTAAAGTCCAAATCAGTTCGGAACGGGTGTTTATATAACGGCTACATATGTTGCAATTTGCGGGTCTTAGCAGGGGCTATTAAAAAGTAAAAAAAAACTATTTGCGCGGAGCGGCGATTTTCCTTTCGAACTTTTATGGAACATGTTAAATACTTTCATGTCTGTCAGATATTTTTTAGTTATGATTTTCGATTTTTTCCAGTTTTTAGGTTTTGTCTTAATCTAAATTTGATAAATGCAAGTGTTTTTTTAATCTCTATGTTTCTTTATTTATGTATGTCAGAATAGTTTGTTTTGCCAAAATTTAAACGGGTAAATATAGCTTGCCAACATTGAACTGACACTTCTTATTTACAAAATATTCATATGCGCTCCTATACTCCTGCCAAATGGAACTAGTTCTATGCATATTTTAAACTATGTTGAACGTATTAATTCGCAATAAATTTACTTATCAAGCTCACAAACCACGAAATAACAATGTCCTTTAGTGTCAGTTTCACGTTGTCAGGCTATACCACGTTATTGGAATACACTTTGTTATTTTATGAAACATGCTAAATGCCATCTGTGAAGCATTAATCAATATTGTAATGGTGCTCATATTTCTAAAACATGTTATGTTCATTTGAATAAATATTTCAATAGAAAATAGAATGTTTTCATGTTTTCTATTCTTTCCTGGTGTTTCACTGCCTTCAAGTTTTTAACCAGGTTTTCCAAAGGAAAACTCTGGTTATTAGATTGCTGAATGTCGGCGGGCCTTAACAATTTCTTCTGTGCACAACTCCTCCTACATTTCTTCATAGATTTCAACCAAACTTTCAGAGAATGATTGTCATCATGTGACCTGGTGCATATTATCAGGGTTTTATGATTCAACTAATTTTGACGGAGTTATGGCCCTTGAAACAGAAAAAATTGGCCGCTTTCCTTATGTCGCACGGTACTCAAAGTACACGACATAGAGTCATGAAACCTTCACAGAAATGGTCAGGATGTTTTCTCTACACCTGGGGTTTCACTCCCCTTTCAGTTTAGTACATCCAGAGTTATTAGCCATTGAAATGGTGTAAAAAAGCCATTTTTGACTTGTTTCACATGCTACTCAAAAAGTATTTGACCTAGGATCATGAAACCTTTATAGAAATGTTTGACAGCATGTACTCTAGTGCACCTGGGGTTTCACTCCCCTTTCAATTTAGTACAACCAGAGTTATTGCCCTTGAATTAGTGAAAAATACCCATTTTCAGCAATCTTAAGTTTTTGCAGCGTACACTCAACACATGAGAATAACTTCCCTTGTGCATCACACATCACGCCGGAATTTTAGTTTGTTTACAAGTTTCTACCAATACCTTTTACTAAATAAAAAGATTTACTTAAAAAGAACTAGCGGCATCTTTGATGCCCAGCATCAACATTTCACTTGTTTGTAATGGGGACAGATATTATGAAACACCCTGTATTAACACAGAATCCTAAGTGGAAAATATGCTTTTTTCAAAATCTTATAATTGCCTTAAACGTGTTTCAGCTGCACAGGAACATCAGAATGATCTACTTTTAGCTTTGTTTGGAGTGGTTGTTCTTTGTTCCCAACAAAATAGGTGAAATTATTTTCTGAACTTAAGTAAAACTATTTAAGTTTTCCCTTTAGATTGTTTGTGAATACCGTCACTGATCCAGGTCCAAATTGAATTTGAATGTTTTTAATCACTTATTATTCATATAGTAAATAGTTAATGCATATTTCTGACGACAAAACTTACTAAAAGCAAAAACAAATTGATATAGTTTCTAAATACATGTAGAAGGATTTGGCAATCTTTTAAGGTACATGACTGATACATGTATATTATCACAAAACTGTAAACCTTTACAGATATATCTATTCCGCATAAAATATTAAGTCAATGCTCATTTTCAACCATAGCATGCATGATGCAGCCATCTATCAAAAATCATCACCGGCTTAACGTTAGAAATATTGGGGTAATAGAACGCATCATACATTAATACATGTGGAAAGAACGGTAACGACACTTGTCCTGTTTGATGACACCAGTAAAACATTTATGAAGCATCTGAAATAGTTTATAATCTAAGCGATTAAGTTAGTACAAACTGGAAAAGGTGTCACTCACCCTGTAAGTACACTCTATGAATACAGCGCGGTTCAACATTAAACTATCTATGAACATTTTACATATTTCACCTTCATCTTAATACATGTACATGTATAGGAACGAAAGAAACTAGTATTACATTATGTGCCTTGTAGTGTTTCTTCCCAATGAAAGCTCCGTGGATAATAAGACGAAGTGGTATTTTCACAGTATGTAGATGAAGCATCCGAGTGATTGTGTTCGTTTTTAAAGTATTATAAATGCTATGATAAAAACGAATGCCAATTAAATTGAAAAGTTAAAACGTACTTTTCGAACTTTATCATAGCTATGCATGTTCATTCAATTTTAATCCGAATCAACACTCCGATTCATATAATGTTCCTTCTGCTGTATATTGGTATATGCCATCAATGCCAATAAAACATCTTTTAGCATACGAAAAAAATCAGATCAAATGGAGAAGGAAGGCAGCACTCAACTTAACTAGTGGAGCACAGAATATAGACGATTGCCTTTTACAACCACAATGGGTGAAACCGTATGTAATTTGACTTGATATATAGAGACACCTTGCCTCATTTAAGCTAAACATTCCCTGACTGAAGAGAAGAGCAACAAACGCACTAGTTTCGTTGCCGAGAACCTCTCGTGCATTTAATTTCTGCATTTAGAAGAGTAAACAATACAATCGAAATTCCATTACGTACCAATAAATAAGCCCCTGATGAGGACATTATCAACATCTCGCATGAAGTGTATTGGTTACATGACGAATGTTTTTGTTACTGGTTTAATAAGCAATCATGTTTTCATTGCAATGATCTCAGGGTAAAATCTGCTTACCTTGTTAACATTGATGTATTGTTGTGTCAGGTTTTATTTTGGTTGGACTGTGTACAATGTTATACAGCGTGATAATTGCAATACAGGTTTAATACTCCTTTTTAATATTTACTTATCATGAAAGTGTTTGATCTTGCAAAATTGATATATATATATATATGATATATGGCCTTAAATAACATAAGTCATACAATGTCTAAAGTAATCACTGATGAGTAGTGCTTCTAAACCGACAAAAACAATCGTAAATCAATAAATTGCCAATACATTTGACGAAATCTACTAAAATGTTAAATAGGACGCAATCAATATGATATACATGTACCATATACAGGGAGGTAATAAGTGGCATCAATTCACTACAAGCTTCTAGTGGGAAATTTTATGATGCCCTGGTGATGAGTTAACATGGCTTTTAGCGCTAGAAATTCTCCTGTTTTCATAAATAATGAGCTAACGACTACATTATTTAGTAATCTAGATCGAATCACATTGACGCGTCGTATTATCGAATGTTTTGTAATGCCGAATGCATGCTTAATACAAATGTCGTGTTGAAGAAGTGAAAAAGTTGATGTGAAGGGACTCTATACAACTCCACGAAAACTTACTTGGTCTGGAATATTTAATCAATATACACACCATGTGATGGAACTCTTCCTGAAATAATAAGGTTAATTGGCTTTAACAGCATCCATTGTAAGGGCTTCCTGAGGAATTTGACCTCAATATTTACAGCCAATAACAGGAAGCGTTTTCAACGGACATTCAAAAGGTTTCTTTGTTACATGTGTGTAATGTATGAATTGCGAATATGTGTCTACAAGCCTCTTGTAAGTCTCAAAATGTAACATAAAGATGGATATATTTTCATGGAATATGTTAATATATTGCTTGGAGCGAAGGCTTCACTTACCAGCATTGATGGTAATAGATTATGTGACAGTTTGTCTTGCAGTCAAAATACATTAAAATACTCATTCATAATTCGCAGTTAGAAATATACTGAGTGGCAGTCAGAGTCTACCAGAGTCTGAATTGAACCCGTTTTGTAAACCCTATCGTCAAATATGTTATAGTATTGTTTTGCTATGATGTTAACAAAACAAACTGTTACAAGTCAATGTTCTGGGTATTCATGTGCATGCAATACATTCTGCAAGTTAGGACATCAGTTTTGTGCGGATACCTTTATAATTGATCGAAGGGAGATGCCTAGAGGTAGTGGTGATTTTGGATTGCGGTCTTTGTCACTGTTCAATAAGAAAGATATTACCCATATTGTTCCACTCCAGTCATATGTATACCTAGGTACATGTACATAAGTTTGTCAAAACCAAACGTTTTTTTTGTCACATGCGCCCTCATATAAGCGGACCCATGTCAACTGAATATGTTTTTATTTGCATATCAGAGGACATGATTGCATGAAATGAAGATCACTGTCGCTTTTCTATTTACCTGAAATGATGCCTCAAGTTATACACTGTATATTTCACTGTGTACACACTATCAAACATCCATTCTGTTGACCAAATATAATTGCAACAAATATGAAACTGAACGAAGGTGTGCAATAGGCGTTTCGATACGTATCTGTAAAAAGAGTGGACTTGTCTTGTCCCGGGTATGTTTGACCGACGAATGCGACAGGCTATCGATTGGGAAATCGTGTCTTAGTAGCTGTAATAGTGTATATGTTGTGTTTTTGTCTAATGTATACCTTATTTTTATTTAATCCATTTTAGTAATCGTATCCTTCGTTTCTGTAAATGGTTAAGGATCCAAAATTGTCAACACTGCTACGTTAAAAATTCAAATACTTAACAAATCATCCATGTTGTAATAGGCCGTTTGAATGCAGAGAGTATAATTTGTTTTAATAAGTTGTTGTTTATTTCATCTAATACATTACCAGTACCATAGCTATAACGTATAGTGATTTTGCACACACCAGATAATTATATGCGGCTGCCAAATCCTCTAATTGCCTCGTTTGTTTATTTATGAAAGTATATTTATTTATCCCTGTCCGATTATCTCAAAGAAAACAAGCGTACTGCGTATATTATAGTATAAACACATATGCTAATTACCAATATACAGAATAATACTCTTTTCATTATCTACAAGGTGAATCTAAAGATCATTCTCATAGCGTATTTATTTCATATGTTAAACTGGTTTAATTACTGTATTAAAATCACTTGATAATTCTTATCTGGAGGTACTTTGACCTTTCGGGTCATTTAATGGTCTACCGCTGCAGCCGTCGTCGCGATATGTACATTCGGACGGATAACGGCGGTCAAGGGGCTTTAATTCCAAGTAGTTGTTTTGATGTAGAATAATCATGGTTTTTTTGTTTTTTTTTGAAAACTAGTTGATAGTCGATATGTTGTCTTATGTCTTTATCAAATGCAATTTGGTTGTATTATACAGTAGTATATAATGTAGTACCGTTGAAAAGACGCACACAAAATCAGAGCTTTTTTATTCAATTTATTGTATTCATGTAAAAAATACAGTGTTTTAACATTTGAAAACACAATGTCTACATCACGACTACATTGACGTTTTTTCATATATCATCTAGTGGGTAACGTGATATTGTATAAGATGATCACTTGATGTTATAAGAAATTGCATTCGATTTTCCTGTGGTATAAGTGACAGGTCTATGGTATGGGAATCGTTTTAAGTGTCTCATTCCCCAACACTATGATTGAAGCATAAATAGATATGTACCGGGAATTACAGAGACATTACCAAGTCGAATATACCGTGATCAGTATGTCTTCAAATGTAATATACCAATTATAGGTACTGTAGCGACAGTGTTTACAGATAAGGAAAATATTCTAGACAGGAAAATGAAAGATATTAACGCTAGCTTTAGAAAAAGTCAGATAGAGACGTTTAATGTGGATACATGGCTACTCGATATTATATTATACTTCCACTTTGTGTCTACTGTAGTCTTGGTCGTGGCGTCTGGGAAGGTAAAAATATCGTACGAAGAATAAATGGGGACAACTTAATGGAAGTGTATCCACATAGATACTTATGTTGTTCAATTTCTATGCATTTGGAAGGAGAATGATATTCAGATTTTATATACTGGCCTGGATGTGTATCATTTTGAGATATACGGTTGTGCGATGACATGAATCAAAAGCGAAGACATACTCTATTAACTCATTGGTTCGATCATTTGAATAACAGGTCCTGTGGTGGTTGGAGTAGGTACAATGCATCGCATTCGTCACTGTCTGAGTTTTATTAACAATTCCGAGATTCTTAGAATTTCAGAAGCCCATATATGATATTTCTGGTTTAGTCTTAGACAATGTAAACTGTGCTCCACTTGCATTTACGTTAGAGGGATTATTCGTGAATATGCAATCTATAGACACTTGGTTTTACTCAAAGCATAAATTAAGTTGACAACAACTGCATTGTGTCAATATTCGCCTTTTAATTCAATGAAGATACATGATTCAATATTGGTATCCACGAAACTAAATAATCGAGAAACACTTAACACACTAAATATGATATGACTAGCAATTCCGCTATTCCAATGTTATTTTCCAATCAATATGGTCACAACTTACTTGGTACATGTATAAGGCATATACCTAGAGAAATTTATGTGGCAATTTTCTAAATTCCGCGACATCAGTACACCGACGAAGCATTTTGTTACTAAATATTATCTTATTCAACCAATATAGATTTTCTGGTATATGCTCGTTTCAAATAATCGAGAACGTAACTTGACAAAGTGCTCTAGAAGTCAGTGTCACAATCTATTTTTGATCTATCAATTACTTAAGGCACACTTAAATAGTAATATATCTACTGCACCAATATAAAATATCTGACCCAGAAACAAGGAGTTCAGTGGATGATAATGTTGTATGAAGGTTCATGTCGATACCTAGGGACAAAGCCTAGTGTTTGATAATGTCTATTCCATGTGTTTTATCCAATTTTAGATGTGAAATCCAAACTCTTAATAAATGCTCAAAGAAATTATTGGAACTTCAGAGTAATCAGTTATATAACTTTCGGAATTAAAGTATACATGCGAGCAATAATATGGTATATAATACAAGCGCATGACCAATACCTCGATTTTTTGTTCAAATTTAACAAAATTCCCATGAAACAGAACTAGTGTTTTGACGCATGTATTCTTATCTTGTAGCTTTGTGACACAGATAATGTGCAACGCTTTATTTAAATATCTTGCGATATGAAGCTTAAGTTTTATGCAAACAGATTGCATTTAAATTGTAATTTAACTTACCGAGACAACTATAACGGTTCCAGCGACTATTATTTATTATCGACATGCATTTATTCTAAATGTTTATGATAGTTTTAGAGAATAGTTATCAGAACGGTTTGTATACTTGCGTGAGAAAAGGCAATCTAGAGCCAGATATGCAAATCAACAGATCTTAGGAATCAATTTATTTGTAATACGGGGCCACGTTCGGCCAGAGGTTCATGTCTTTAATCATTAACAGTTAAATTATACCCATAAATGTTCTGCCGTACTGGCAAATTACTGGAGAGAGAAATTAAGTATCTATTTCTACGGAATAATTATGTAAAGAGCTGTAAGAGATAGCGTCGCAACACTATCAGAATGTAAATTCACGGAATATGTTTTCCATCACTATGTTCCATCCCTATAGGTCCCCTCACTCTCTATATTGTATCTCATTCACTATAATTATATTGTCTGTGAGCCTAACCATATTGGCAACAATGTCGTATTGAAGTGTATCGTAAACATGTAACAAGTATATAACGATTACTGAAGTATGTTTAGATGATATACAACAATCTTTTCAGGGTCGCGACAAGTTTCATCATTATCAGAATCGATGTCTACAAATATCCCGACTGTAACAATTTTAGTATTTTCAATAATACGAGTAGTGAACTATAAATATAGAATTACTTGAAATTCTGTCTCTGTTATATCATATCAAATTCTAAGTGGAATAAATAGTAGAGAACTTTGGCTCGGAAATAATTAAAAAGGATGTCTTTGTCGAGGTTTATTCTGTATATATTTGAGCATGCATAGTCAGTGTAACCGGAATATTGGCACGCTCGCCTTTTGAGGTTCAATACCCTAGTCATTCGTCCATTGCCATAAATATTAAATCAGGACATATTCATCTTACAATAATAAATTTATATGTATGTACAGTTATTGAATCATTCTGTTTATTCAAATCGTGACATGCGTATTTATCTACACATTGTCAGTATTATTCGGTTGGCTATTGAAACAAACTGTTATCTTCTTTAAATGCTCAGTTCTGTGTATGCAGCAATGAAAAAGAAACATAGAAACAACTCCTTGATGAAAAAAAACAAAAAAGCTACAGATGCGTATCATCGTATACTTACAATAATTTGTGTCCGATAGCTTGTCCAGTGGAAAAAGCTCTCGAGAACAAATCCTCAGGTCCCTATTCGAATCGTGGTCGAGACACAGGATACTTCTCAGTGTTTTCAAGCAAACAAGAGATGAATTTGTTGAAACTCAGCAACAGAACACAGTTAAAGAAATCTGAATGATTACAAGCGCAAACTTCGTCACAAAGACAATATAAACGTAATAAGAATGACAATAACAAAACAGCAGGGTATATGTATCAAAATAGTATAATCTACGTAACTTACTATAATGTTGTTATATATTTTAATACTGTCTCGAGAACTGCATTTCATATTATCCTGTCAAATCAGAAATGTTTCATAGGCGATATATTTGATCGTTGAATGGAAGAGCCTGATACATCTTTGGAATATTGATAGATATACAGTTATAAAAATGATAATTGTTGGCTGTACATTAAAATATCAACTTGATAACGCTTAAATCGGAATATTATTATAAGTAATGCAACGTTTCGAAGATAAATATCCATGAAATGTAGTTTATCACGATCATCCTCTTATGAATCAAATCATATATTAGATGATAGTGTTGTATATATGGATTACACACAATTTCAAGCTTTCAAGATCAAGAAAATAGTTGCGATCTATAGCGACCCTGTGATCTTTCAAACTGCTGCACGTTGACGAGACTATAAAATAAATTAAATAAACATTTCACTCATTTACCAAATCCAGGAAACATTAAACGAAGTATCGTTTGAAGAAAAAAGATATATATCGTTTATTGTACAAAATCAATAAGGGAAACTCATGACTAAATGAGCTCAATTTTTAATGTTGCACATATCGGAAACAAACATGATTTAAGAAGATAATTACAAGCCGAGTAGGGAAGTCAACGCTCAACTGAAACAAAGTTCTGGAAACAGAAACAACATAGACGACTATAAATTGTACGAGGGGTGTTCAATATATAATGCTCACCGGTCCGTAACGTTATAACCAGCTACGAGATTCCCCTGCGGTCCTAAGGTTAACCGTCAGTACGAATGTTATCGTAATGTATGCTGCTATGAAAAAAATAAAACGTTTATCTTTTTATGCAGAACATGAAAAGATATTCTGGAAAGTTGGTATGAAATGTTGATATGTTGATGGTTAGTTACATGCACATATGTCATTGTAATCGCAATAAAAGGCTACCGTTTCAGACTGAAAACTAAGTGTATCAATTGTAATCTATAAAATTCCGCAGATAAATTTATCTGTCTCGAATCATTGCTCTGATTGTACCTATTAAATCTAAATGTGTATACTTTTATCGTCGTACGGGTCTTATTTTCTGGAAACTCATTCAAATAAACACGCTTAAAAGAAGGAAAATATAATTACCATTTATTGCTCACGCTAGCAAATCGGCAAACCGATACAGTTACAAAAAAGGCTGTCAATTTTAGACACTTAGAAAACATTGGAGTACTAATGCATTTCTCAGCGGATATAACTGTGTTTTTCAATTGGTTATAACGTTCAATGTTAGACTAATACGATACATACTCCAAATAAAGCCATTTTGTCAGTGCAAACCTAATAAAACTGTGACGTTATCAATAAATTCAATGGCGGTTGGTGTATTTTTCATTCTCCGAACGTATAGTACTTAGTGCATGGTTACAGACTGTATACGACAATCAGAAATATCATCATGTATTTTGTTCCCTACACCTTTAGTAAGTATATTTTGTTAAAACCCATTCTTACATGAACATACTTGATAGCTTTATTTTGTTGTTTTACCTACAAACGCTGCCGTACTCCATCTGTATATTGGCGCAACGTTAGGGTATCAAAACGCAACCAGCTAAATCATTTTCATTCTACTAACCGTTCCTATATGCAATATGTATAGTCTAAATGTAGATATACATTTTAATGAAGCAATCATGGTTCGTTGTCGGATATTTATATAATATTATAAATACGTTTTAAGTGTATACATTGAATCAGACATGCCTGTCTAGAGCTGGTTTTGTAAATTATCTACTAGACATGTTTTGTAGAACAATATAGCATCCGCGCATCACACGATAAGTTGAAGTTTTTGCAATATTTAAATATAAAACGTATACCCACGGAGGCGTTTCATCATCATCAGCTGGCAGAACTTTCTAGGAACCAGATGTACTCATGTGTGACTGTGTAAGATGTGGTTGTTGAGACATTTTAACTAATGCCATGTTTTGATTACTAAACATCATGGGTTCTGGTCATAGTTTATGCTTCCGTATCATATTACTAGCGTTCTTGCAGTCGTTGATTTTTGCACCAACAGTGTTAATTCACTGATAGCAATTTTTTGCAAATACAACCTCCCAACCTTTTAAGTTTATACATGTACAATTTTACACAATACCCAACAATCATCAGAAAATGGCTTCATTGACTTGATTGATCATTGATTGAATCCAACTGCAAAAGTGAATACTTAATAGGACATAAGGGAATGTGTATGATGATAAAATATTGTTCATATCGCAAGCGATGAAGTCCCAATGTAACAGAGCTGCCATTTGTCAATTCTAGTTCGTCAAATTGTCATTGTTATGTTCTGCTTTTAATCACATACCAGAAGAATGTCATCAGAGAAGTTTTGTAGGAATCATTTGGGAGTAACACGACGGGCATCTTGAGAGTATTGTAGATAGTTGTAAGGTTTCAGATAGTGAAGATATGGAAGCTAAGCACGCAGTGTGACGTCTAGTATCTTCTATGAAATATTTGAAATGACAGTTAATAGTTTACCCTACATAGTTCTGAGGGGATGTGAGAACACGACACAAACATTTAGTATAGATGTTTCCAAACTGGCAAATAAAACGCATCGCTATGTACTCGCGCGCATGATTCATCTATTGTTTCCGAGGTGTTATGAACGTACTTGAGTCGTTCGTAGATTAAGCGCCCTGTACATTATATAATAAACATGCCTTCTCAAACCCATTAAAGGAACGTATGATGCATGTACTAGACAGTTTGTACTACTTAATATTTCTTGATGATGTTATGAACGCATTAAATTCAACTGATAACTACGTACTGTAATAATTCTACGTGCCATTAAAATGTTTGTTATAGTCATTATAATCCATCATCAATACGTCCAATTAGAATTTTCAGTGATACATATAATTGATGTTGAAATCGTGTCGTTAGTTGACCATGGGAATTGTCAGAATATTGGATAACTTCTTAGCATTGTTTAACATGACCCCTGAAAAACATAGGCATCAACATATAAACACAACGCAATACAAACGTAAACATAGTAATGGTGCGTTTTATTAAATAACGGGTAGTAAATTGTATTGAATAATAAGCGACCAAAACCTCAGGGTGAATTAATTAAATATGATTCTACACATACAAAGGCTTAGAAGAACAATGTAGTCACATTTGTTAGGGTATTACCTCTTAGTATGTTACCAACCTACAAGCATTACATGATCAAATAATACAATGGTAGTGTGGATGTTTTACATGTATGATACTGGAATCATATTCACTTGTTTCCTGCAGTAAATACCAGATGTTTCTGTCGCGAAGTATGCAATCAATGTCATTTCATCGAAGTGCACTAGAATATATATGTTTCATTATTGAGGACCACAATGGAAATAAGAGTTTTCTCTTTTTTTGTGTAATCCTTGGTGTTTGTGTGCATGACATGGTTATTAATAATCATGCTATAATTTATTTTTAATTACATCCATGTTTGTTTTATTATAACCATGTATATGTACAACCTTTACCGAAATAAATCTTTCTATCTAAATATATCTATCTATCTTTAATAGGTTTAGACATGAAATATAATAATACACTGTAGTCAGCATATACTATATCGGAATACAAGGACATATAAAAATAGTACGACTGTGTTCCCTATACGCACTAGACTTGCTGCACTTTTAACCTAATATACATAATTCACTCCATTATTTATTTTATGTTAATACATTGTCAGTGGTTACAGAGCTTAATGGTACAAATGTGCTATAACACATTGGTTGTGTTGTTGATGATAAAATTATCGAATCCGGAATTCCTTTAATAATAGGTTTGCAATTTTAGGATAACATCATAATTTTATTACTAAATGGAATGTGTAAAAATATAAATAACACATATTGTTTACCCAAGGCGATACATGTATGTATTACACGGGACTGCATTAAAGACCATTTGTACTAATAACACATATACTTAGTAGTTCAAATAGTTGACAAAGACAGACATGGTTAACCCTAACTATGGTCTGAACAAAATTTATGTTTACTGTTTACTACAATAAACAACCTCGTAAAAGACATACCAGCAGTTGTTTTCGAAAATGTCATTACTCAGCGAATAGGATGAGCACTCATGGAAATACCTCACTTGACATTTTGGATTTGCAATATTCGCAATAAATTATAATGCATCCATTGCATCAAATATAATGCAGTACTAATACAAGTCAATTTATTGTTAGGTAGCAGCCAAATTATCACCATGTGCATGTCTACAATGGACGGGACTTCGAAATGACAATTTTTTTAATTAAATTAATTTTCGAGAAAGGAATAATCATATGGCACATCTGACAATTAGACAAGCGTCTGTTATGATAGCAGGAAATACAATCGAGCTATGCACGGAGTTGATACACGTGCCATTCGCCTTATTGTGCAGTAACATTTTCCCTCCGCAATATATCATAACAGACAATAATGGCATATAGTAATTATAACATTTCTGTAAAATTGTCTGCATTTTATTTTGAAGTACTCCTGTAAATATAGTGTCCTCTACAATGTGTTTCACATTAAAATAGCACCGGAGTAATCGATTGTATCTTTTGAGAAATTATATTTTGAATAGAACTGTTGTCTAAAAGTTCGAGAAAATATGACATGGATAATTTCACGTTATGTCATTCAAGCATCTAAAATACAAATAATATTTCCCTCTGACATAATTGTTCTTAATAGTTTAAATAATGATCAAGTTTTTTCTGGGCCATTTCAGAGGAGCTGTCTTTATTGATATTAGACATAAAATTGTGATCGGAAAACTGTCAAAGTTTTGGTACAGCTATAGAAAAATGACTAGGTTACTATTGTTATTATATTCTTCTTTTATTTTAAATACTCGTAGTTGTAAAGAAAAAGGGACATTTGTATTTTCAAAACTTTGTCTGCAGAAGCACATGTAACATATTCACGTATTTTGTAACAGTACAAATCATTTACTAGGCAATGATATTGATTCATAGTGTATTGTCTACATCTTATGTCATATTTTTATTTGATTACTTATTATATTTTAGCACAACCTTACAACAAAACCTTGAACTCGACATTGATAGGCAGTAAGAAAATTGTAAAACAATATGTACATATATACATATATATATAATTCACTTGTTTGTTTTGTGAAACATATATACGTACAGTCAAACCACCTGTAAAATATCCACTTACCCAACATGGCGGATTAAAAAAGTGAATGCATACATGTATTACAGGTTTTGTGATACAATAAAATTGAATTGCAATGAGCTGAATTTTGGTTACACAAGGAATATGATAGAGTATATATTGTTAAGAACCGTAGGAATATTTACATAGTTTGTACTGTATTTGTAAACATATATGTTCTGAAATTGTTTCTTTTTCGTAATATTAATAGTAATGGGCGCGGAAAATTTTACTTAAAGTCCGTATTTTCTTTCCGGTATTATTACATTTTTCGTTACAAGTTGTCTTAAAAAAAATTGAATGCGCGGTATTAATCCGAACTGGGTATTTATAGAGCTGACACACGTTATTCAATTCCTAGAACTTTGGCACGGTCTAATATTTTTTTAACGTAGGCGTTTGTCTGTACGCTCATTATGCGATATATATACCGAGCGTCAAAAGTTTTGCAAACTAATTAAAAATTCATTTTTTTAAATTGTTTACTGGAAAGAACTTTTTACTAACACTGTCTAATTGTGTAGCCATAGTGTTCATGTTGAACCCATTTCCGTTCGCCTCCGTTACGCTTGAATGATCACACCATCACAAATTGTAAAAAGTCTATTCAAGCTCGCAAAATAAGGGCCTTTTATATTCGACTTAATTTCAACTTCCAATTTGCTTCATTATGTCTGTGATACGAAATACACAAAACGTTAGTAAACATTGTTTGCAGTCTACGCTAAATTGATGGCAAAATTGACAATTGAGAACATAAACGTGTATATAAGAGTCAAGAGGCTTGCGTTTCACTAAAAACACCTTGTGTCGAATAACTTTGACATGTCTGTATCAAAATAAGACTGTTGCATCATATCCAACAGACGGACCGTGTATATGACGTACCACGTGACAGTAGGTCAAGGGTCAATACCGCTAACCTAGACAGGAAATGATGCTATACTTCTAGCACCAAACTCAATGGCATTGTTGTAGCTTAATCTTAGTTCAACCGAAATTAAAATGTATGGGGCACTTCCTTTTATTTTGGGGTTATATGACCAGTGCGCTGTTGATTCAAAGGTGACATTTCGTACAGTGTCAATTAAGACATCTACACTTATCTGTTGTCAAATGGAGATTATTTTGGTACTATTACCGATTAAATTATCTCCCTTCAACTGCAAAAAACGTAGTGAAGTGTTTATGTTCAAAATTGTTAATTTGTGCCATCAAATTAAGCGTACATTGCAAACTAATTTGACTAAATATTTCTGTATTTCGAATCACAGACATGTATCAAGTAAATTGAAAGTAGAAATTTAGTCGAAAATAAAAAGCCCTTGTTTTGCGCGCTTGATTGGACGTTTTACCATTTGTGATGGCGTGATCATTCACGCGTAACGGAGGCAAACGATAATGGGTTCATCATGAACTCTATGGGTACACAAATGGACAGTCTAAGTTAAAAGTTCTTTCGAGTTAACAATTTTTAAAAATGTTTTTCACTCGTTTGCGAAACTGTTGACGCTCAGTATATATATAGTTGTGTTATATAAAACACTATCAATTATTGACTCGCTGATTGCTCGCTTTATAAAGTTTCCAGAATTCGTTTATTATAAGTTTATATCAATAAACAACTCATGATAAATAAAACTTCACAATGCACAGTTATTACTTCACGCTTCTTGTCCCCACGTAATGAGTCGTTAACTGAGTGTACATGAGCATTTAATGAATAAATGGTGATAAAACAAATCGTCTGGGAAATGTGTCTTTAATTGAATACACCCATCAATAAATAAAACAAGGACATAGTTCAAATGTTCCATACAATGTAAGAGAACTTCCTCTCAAGCAAGTGTAAACACATATATTACTACGAATGACACGTATTTGTATCCTCCAGCGGGATTAAAATACATTTAAATGCGCCAATAATTAATATTAAATCGTCATGATGTACTTAAGGAACGGGCAATGACTTGACATGCTTAAAACTCATTAAATTTCTATCAGTGAACTTAGCGACCTGGGGACCATAGTTCTATCAGTAGTAATTTCATTTATTTCAATTATGGATAATTGTGAGTTTTCAAATGGAGATAAGAAGTAAACAAGATATTACGCGGGTTTATCAGATTAATTTAGTTGCTTTCTTTATCACAGAGCAAGAGTATAGTAGCCATATTTATGTTTCTTTAATGCATTTATAAAGAGTATGACCAACATACTTAGGTAAGAATATAATTAGTCTATAATATGTAAATTGCTAACATGTATCCCGAAGTGTAATTTTAGAGACGCTATTATTGTGAAATGTCAATGAAATACTATCATATAAGACGAATGGAATTCTTCTGATATTCCTATTCTATCCATTTATGAACCAACATTGCGCACCTGCGCTTTTCTTTATAAAGTATTGGGTGCCATTCTCTGCAATTTTCGACGAGAGCATAATTCGCATCGGAAGGAGTTTCAATTGCAGTATGGAACTGTGTTAAATGTGAAACCTTCATCACTTATTTTGCGATAGAAAACGTCTGGATGGCATAACACTATCTATATGCGGTACGTTAATGTAATTTCAATTTCCGGGAGTATATACTCGATTAGACGCGTGCTTAATCAAATGGCTTACTTTCATATGTTGTGTTTGTTGGCTGTATCGATATTACCAAGGACTCTTATGAGTTGTCAGTACGCTAAAGGAAACAATACGCACCACGTCTGCACAATTGATAATGACACGGAGCATACATTAACACACACATTTCGGTTCCTGTACATTTACTGCGATTATTCGGCTTGTTAACATAGTTGCCATTGTTCAAGCAACAGCAGGCAGTACTTAATTGTAATTTGCAACATGGTCTTGCTATGTGTTACATTTTGCCTAACTGCGTAATAGTATTATCCCAAGCGACGTGAATATGAAATGAAACAGCGTACAATATATTTACAAAGTACGATAATTGATGTTGGCTAGATTTATCAAAAAATAGAAGTGCTTTCATACATGCCATCTGTAGTATTGTAGATTTTCTACGATAAACTGATACCACGTGTGGAATATAAATAACGACTTAAAGATATATACTGTGTCATTAAATGACACTCCGAAACAGTACAAATTCAAATAAAATAGTTTCTAGAACAAGATGCATAGTGTTTAATAAGGATGGTGTTATTTACGTTAGAACAAAATATAATTTCGAGTAAAATAATAAGACTCTTACTATTAATGCACTGGTGATTCCCTAGACAAAGAAACATATACTATTTCGAATCGGGGATCAGAACTTCCATTGTTCCATCTGTTGATTATTTTATTGCTGTAAATAGTTATTAAATGTTGAATTTAATTACAATGTTATTAGTTCTTGTTAATGATTATGGAAAGTTATAGCCTGCAACGTATTAAACTAACGCTTTCTTTGCGATGTATTAGATATAAGACTTTAGTGAACATTACAAACATGTGTGGCAATAAAACACATACATTTGAGGGAAACTGTGAAGTTGTAGAAGAGTTTATGCGTCATTATGAATTTATAAATAATATGTAGGTAGATATGGTCTCCCCAGGAGGTGTCATAAATCAACTGTTTATTTGTTGTTTAACATCATGGTATATAATAATACCTTCAACACGTCCTCTTCGGATCCTTTTCAATTTTTCTCAATATGATTTGATGAACGCAACTATACACATAAGTAAAAGGCACCACAGAAGAAAGCGTAAAGCAAACGGAGAAAAGAAAGGTATTAATAGTTTCTCTGTATGACGACCGAAGTAAAAACGTTAAAATAATTTCTCATACACATTGATCATTATTGATATCGTTCATAAAATACATCGAATGTTCAAATTAATACATAACACAGCAGTGGCATGATATTGTTATTTATAAATATCACCCATATATGTTTAGATGAAATGATGGCAATATGCAATAATATATTTAAAAAATCGTTCGGAGACATTTCCGTGATTAATAGAAGAAACCATAAAAAGCATAACATGTTTCAATATCCCCCTTGATTACAGCTTTTTGCGAAATGTCCAAGCAATACTTGCTTTCATTACTTGACTTGGAACTTAAAATCAGTGACCAAATTTATAGAACGCGTTTATGATTATGGTTTATACAATGTGAAGCCGTATGCTGGCTACTTGATAAAACGCTAGGAGTGGTTACAGTGTATGACAGTAAAATATTAAAATGATTGAAACCTTTGAGAACTAATGAAATCATAAAAAATACGATGACCTCTTACTTTGCATTAGTTGATAAACGTGCAGAGTGTAAGAACGTCTTTGTGAATTTTATACTTATTGTTACCATTATTGTTTCAGCATTTCCGAACCGTTTCCCTATTAATTACGAGGGGCATTCAAAAAATACGTAGACAAATCAATTTGCTAGCTTATTTTTTCAGATAAATCAATAATTATTTATTACGTTGCTGCACCCCCTACATTCGCCAAATTCCAAAAGTTTCATAGAAATCGGACCGACGGTTAAGTGAGGATCATGTTTTATGCATTGCGCCTATACTGACCACGGGGCAAGTCCTGACGTCATTGTTGACTGCATATGTTTCGATAACCTCACAACATCTTCTAAATTCTCACAATAATACTTATTGTACAACTCCAACCATTCTGTATAATGACCAATTTACAATGGCGGATTAAACTTACAAAAACAAAACAAATAGCATTCATTATTTCATTTGCTTTTTCGAGTTTTACACTCACGTACCCGTATCGCGCCAATATCAAAGTCTTGACGTCCAGAAAAGCCAAATTTGGACTCCATGGGACATGTTTAAGCTGATTAAATCAAGAAATATATACAACCCCGGAATTGTATGTTTTACATGATGTTCCGGTACTTCCTCTAGGTGAATTCTCCAATTTTCGGCCACGATTCAAAAAAATATGTGTGTTTAAAAACTGTTTATACCAAGCGCAACACATAATTGCAGGATTACGCATTCCCCCGTGGTTTAACGCGACGTCACGTTTTCTTTCCGCTTTTAAGAGTGACTTTTATGATAACCAATATCTCTGTAACCCTGTTAATTATGACATCGTAATTTGAACCACAGAACTATATAGTCTCAAACGATACACATGTCAATTCTATAAAGGTTTGAAATCGTTGAAGATAATGACGGGGTGAAGAAATCAACACCAATTTTCTACGGGATAAATCGATGGGTTGCCCCGTGCGTTCAATTTTGCGTTGCTATAACTACCATATTTTCGAACATAACATATATTTTTCATGATAAATATACGCACTGAATTCATAACCGGTAGAACCTCATTTCTACTAATTTTGATGAAATTCGGATGGTAGATAGTTAAACAATCGATGTTGTCTACGTATTTTTTGAATGGCCCTTGTAAGTCAGATAATCTAGATAAAAATACTACCATTGACCTGATTTGTTCTGCATTGACTTTGACAATTGGCATTACCTTCACATGCTGATTTATATTCAGTTGACCAAACCATGGATTGTAAATTTGTGCTTTGAAATAAAAGCGTTCTTCACAAACGACTTATAATAGCTGCATATACTTATGATGATCTTAGCCCTAGCCTTTCTACCAATAACATTAGCCAGACGAATCCACTACAATAACTGACGGATGGGATTCTATAATTCATAATTGTGCTAGACAACGTTTACACGGTTTAGCAGCCAACGACACATAACAGAAACGATTGCTTGCTAATACCACATATGGTCGTTATCTTCTCGGTCTGTTGGGAATCCGTCCGTCATTTTGACGCCTAAAATATAATTATGACTAAACGTGGTCTGCAAGTTAATAGCATAACTAAGTTTCATTATGTTTTCAATAATACACAAGAGTATTGTGCCTAAAGCAACAACTAAATATACGAAATACAAAAAATGTACTAAACATTAATGTTTGATCAATGCTATGGTGGAATGTCACTGTAGTGTACAGAACCTATATATTATACACAACGTTATTCTTACAATCACCTTAGAGAATTTAACTGCCTTTGTGTTATGGCCAATATAATAACAATAGCATTCCTCTTTGTATTAACAGTATACGTAACGTAAATGTTAGACAGTAAACCAGTATTGGACCTGTAAGTACGCACCATTATTTTGCTTGATTTTTAACCGAATACATCGGCGTACATGTGTAGGTGTATGAACATCCTTGTCTGGTGGTAGCTTGTCGGCCTAACATCAACATTGTGGGACAAAAACAATCCAGATGACATCAACTTGAACTACAGAAAATATGTTTTACATGTTAACAATCTTTGAATGCTAAGTTTGATCATATTGAATCTGTTTCCGGATAAAACATATAAATTGTGATGAAATTATTACACAATGTTTCTGTATAGGCGCCTGATTAATGATTTATTCCACTCCTAAACATAGCGGATGACTTATGTGTAAATTATCAAGTTTTACCTAAACGATGTACTGAAATGAGCCTGAAATTAATTGAAATATCTGCTGTTTTGTGTCAATTTAAATTTACTTATTTCACAGCATTTTAGTCAACGATATTTTCGTTTCCCATAATCAATTTCGTCTCTTAGCTATTTTCGAAAATTGCACGCAAATGTGCCATTTTCCATTAATTATTTATTTGCAGAGCGCTTTAAGCACATGTACTTTTTGCGTTCTGAATTACCACAACACCAAACCGGTTGCTTATATATATTGGCAATAACTGTTAATATTATTTCCATTACGTGTTACTTGGTAAATTAGAAACCATACTCTGTCGATATGGTATTAGATATGCTATATAAAGATCTACTAAAACGTCTGAAAGAGTCACCCATTTCCTTATATACAGGAACAATACCCTGGATGCCCCTCTTGTAGAGATTCAGACTTCATTGTACCATTTCAATATATATACATTTGTTGTACCAGTACTCAGTTGAGTGATACCGTCCCCTGACCACTGTTTTTAATATAAAATAACTATTTGTCATGGAATTGCACATAAAGAGACTCGTACATGTATGTCCTTCATCCTGTCAGTTCCAATATTATAAACACGTGGGTTGAAGAACATGCATTACACTATTTAGGCTATAATTTCTCTGACAACTTAGAAGATCAGCACACGTATTGGTTTCGTTGACGATGATATCACATTAAATGAGGTCATGTCTTCAGAACGTTGTGTAATTTAATCGAAATTCCATTACGTAACAATAATTCCAATGTTGGTGATGAATGGGTTCCTGGTGAGGAGAGCATCAACGTCTCACCAAAATTGAATTTGTTACACGACGAATGTGTTTGTTATTGATGAAAAAAGAATAATGTTTCAATTGCGATGTTCTCTAGGTGAAACCTGTTTACATAAATGACGTTTGCTGGTTAACCTTGATGTATTGTAACAGTTTTGTTATGTTTGTTTTTGGCTAAGATAACATTAATAATACAATGCCTACATTTATCATTGGTGAACATCGCTCCATATCCTAAATAAATAAAGTGTCAATAAATTTGATGAAAACAACTAAAATGTTGTCAAGAACACAATCAAAATAATATACAGAAAATCAATTAGTGGCATCACTTGAATACCAGATTCTGTCTGGATATTTTATGATGCCCTGGTGATAATTTAGCATGGCTTTTAGCGCTAGAAATTCTTCTATATGCTTTCATAAATAATGAGCTTATGACTAAATTATTTAGTAATCTAGATAGAATCACATTGAGACGTCTTATCAACCAACGGGATTATTGATGTATGCTGGCCTTAAACAATAGTCGCGTTGTATATGAAACAAAAGTGGATGTGTCGGATCTCTATACAACTCCATGAATAAAAAACTTGATCTGGCAATGTATTCAATATACAAACCGTACAGTTTCGACTTCTTTAGTCTCGACGTGGTCTACACCATTTGACCGAACTCTTCCTGAAATAATAAGGTTAATTGGCTCGAACAGCATACACTTTAAGAGATTCGTTCTTTTTTAACTCAGGGAATTTGACCTCAATATTTACACCCCTTAAACTGTAATAGGAAGCCTTTTCAATGGACATTGTCTAGGTATCATTATTAATGAGTCATGTAATCGATTCATTGTGTTTATGTGACTTCTAGCCTCTGGAAAGTCTCAAACTGTAACACAACGATGGATATATTTTCAGGGAATATTTCAATCTATTGCTTGGAGTGAATTCTTCACCTACCAACATTGACGGTAATAGATTATGTGACAGTTTGTCTGGCTGTCAAAATGTATGAACATACTCATAAGTCTTCTTAGTTTGAAATATTATGTATATATAACTGTGACATATTTAAATTCAGTCTGCCAGCGTCTGAAACCCGTTTTGTATAATTGCAGTATGTGGTATATTTTGAAATCCGGTTTTGACAAGTGGCACATTTTAGATAAAGGTAATGAATGCTGCACGATTGAAAAGTAAACGTAATATTTCGAAATACAAAACATTCAAATCCATTGATAACTTCACCAAACGCGCCCTTTGATTGCAGTATACAGTATGTTGTACAGTGTCTGATTCAGGGCGCTGCAGATTGATGTCGGATGCCACAAACACGCATGAGAGAACGTGTTTCCCCAGAGAACTCGAACACAGGTGTCTTTAGGTATCCCAATGATAATATGTAGCTCATATGTCAAAGGCTTGTTGAATGGCTGAACTGATGTTTTTGTATTCAGTGTGTACATTTTTGTATGTCTTCTTGTTCACCTGCTTCTGTCCAATGCGAGTCCAATTTTGAATTATCATTTTAATCTTCGGAGTTATCACACTCAATAGAAGTTGAATCTATGACATTGTCACACGCTAACAGGCGATAATTCAATAATTATATACGAAATGCATATGTATTTCATGAAATACATTACCGGTATTAGCGAACATAGTTCCAGTTTGTCATACTCCAGCTAATTTTGTTTGGCAGCCAAATCATATAATTGCCTCGTTTGATTATAAATGATATTATTTTTACTTATCCCTGTCTGATTACCTCCATGAAAACAAGCGTACTACTCATATTATAGTTTAAACACACATATGCTAATTACTAATATACATTGTTTGTTCTATTTATTACCTGCAAGGTGAATCTAAAGATCATTCCATGAGGTTATCTATTGCATATGTTTACACCGGATTTATTACAAGCATGCTATTTGACCTTTCGGGTCATGATGTGATCTACCGCTGCAGGTCAGCATCTTGGACGAATAACGGTGGTTACATGTATATGGATTTAATTACAAGGCTGGTTTATTTGTAGAAGCGAATATTATTAAGTAAATATTCATGTTTTGTTGTTTTCGTCGTATATCGAGATATACTTGGGGTTAGCCGGACTGTCAGTTGAACTAAGTATGACTTGGCCGTTTTTTAGTATTGCACCAATTACATGTTTTCAACAAAACTTGTTTTTGACCTATAAGCATAGGCAATATTTCGTTTACACGACGTGTCCGTAGCCTAGACGCGATCATCAGTTTTGAGGGCTTTAAATTTCCCTGACGGATGTAGTCGCCTGCAATATTCCACGTTCTTAATACCGTTCTTTAGCAAGACCCTTCAGTATTAAACATAAACTATGTTATATACTGCATATAATAATAGTTTGGATCGCAGGTTCAAATGTAAGAATACTTCTGTTCGGCAGTGCCTGGGGACATATCAAATCCTATGTCCTAGAAGAACATTAACCTAACTCGAATAATGCCAGACACAATATATTTCAAAATCTAAAGAGAGTTCTTTTCAAAAAGATTAAGTTATCAATAATATATGCATACGACTTATCGCCAACAATCGTGGCTAATTAAATTGACCCATTTGCCGTTAAACGCATGTTGAATTATTGATTAGTCAATGGGTCTTTAATAAAAGTGCAAAACATATAATGTTATGTTTTCCAATATTGATGAATACACAGTAAAATGGATACAATACCGGAATATTTCAAGATAACCCTAGAGTACTCAGATGTACGATATACAGATTTACACACAATTTATTATGCCTTCATCAAGAAGACCTACTAATGGAACATAAGGACCTTGTCGTGATAACTGTACAGTTCGTGAAATTACTGTTTAAATTTTTTACACACTTTACACTGTCCAATATGTAAAATAAATAACTTAAAACATAAAAGCCGAAAAGAAACATGTATTATGTGAAACAAAACATGACTGACTTTGGATGATGAAATTCTACTTGCGAGTATGATTACCAAACGTTCGAAAAGACGCATACAAACCCAACAGCTTTATTATTTTGTTCAGAAAGAAACTACCCTGCGTTGACATTTGAAAACACAATGTCGATTTTTATGTGATATAAGTGATAGGTCAGTGACGTACTGATGGTATAGGAATCGTTGTAAATGTAGATTTACCTACCATATGATTGAAGCATAAATAGATATGTACCGGGAGTTATAGAGATATTACCAAGTCGAATATACTGTGATCAGTATGTCTTCAAATGTAATATACCAATTATAGGTAGAGACAGCGTGTACAGATAAGGAAAATATTCTAGACAGTAAAATGAAAGATATTAACGCTAGCTTCAGAATACTTCAGATAGACAGACAGAACGTGGAGACATGTCGCCATGATATTATATTACTTTTACGTAACATATCGTCCAAAAAGAAAGGGTTCTCTGAATAAATGGGGATAGCTAAATAGTAGGCTTCATATAGACGTGTGTTTTTCAATCGCTGTGCATTAATAAGGAACATATAAATTCCGATTTAATATACTGACCGGGATGTCTATGATCTTGGTATGCACAATGTGATGAGGAGATCGGACAGGGAAGGCATCACTCAACCCAACCAACAAAAAATATATATTCAGATTTTACAAACTCTCTTGCCAAGGTGTACTTTGTCTTGTGATACGGGTTTGTCTGATGACTGTGTAATACTTGGCTTTAAGGCAAAGACATGTCACATATATACACACCATGTCAATACTGTCGTTTTTCCAGATACCTTATGAAGGGTCACGCGATATGGTATAAGAAGATCACATGATCTTATAAAGAAATTGCCATCGGTTTTCCTGTGGTACATGTATAAGTGACAGGTCTATGAAGTTATGCCGGTATGGGAATCTTTTTAAGTGTCTGATTCCCCTACAATATGATTGAAGTATAAGTAGATATGTACCAGGAGTTATAGAGATATTACCAAGTCCAATATACTGTGATCAGTATGTCTTCAAATGTAATATACCAATTATAGGTAGAGACAGTGTTTACAGATAAGGAAAATATTCTAGACAGGCAAATAAGATATTTACGCTAGCTTTAGAATAATTCAGATAGATAGACAGAATGTGGAGACATGTGGCCATGATATTATATTACCTTTACGTAACATATCGTCCAAAAAGAAAGGGTTCTCTGAATAAACGGGGATAGCTAAATAGTAGGCTTCATATAGACGTGTGTTTTTCAATCGCAGTGCAGTCGTAAGGAACATATAAGTTCCGATTTAATATACTGACCGGGATGTCTATAAACTTGGAATCTGAGGTATGTACAATGTGTTTGAGGAGATCGGACAGGGAAGGCATCACTCAACCTAACCAACAGAAAATATATATTCCGATTTTACATACACTCTTGCCAAGGTGTACTTTGTCTTGTGATACGGGTTTGTCTGATGACTGTGTAAGACATGTGACATATTTACACACTTGGCACTTAGAATCAATCGCCAACACTACAAACAGCGTTTATGGTGTCCATACCATGTGTGGCCGTATGCTGGCTGCTTCGTAAATCGCAATGAATTTTTACCATGTATGAAAGTACAGTGTACAAATCTACCACAAATCTTTAAAATATATCACAATCTCATTGGCAGCAGATTTGTAGCAATTTAAAAAGATATAACATAATAACTTTTGAAAAATATAAATTAAAGAGAGATAAAATGTAATTCATTGTTCATTCATTACTTCGGTTGGTTGCGACTTTGTGGTTAGATTCTTAGGTAAGGTAGTATTAAGACATCACTATGTTCGGACATGTAACTGGTTCAGTTGGTACATGTACAAGATAGAAAATATACTCACGTGTATGTACATGTATACACTAGACCATAGTAGTTCTACACGCTCAATGATGCACACAAATATTGCTTTATACACTTGGTTGATCATTGAATGAACCCAGCTGCAAAAGTGAATACTTTATATGACATTCGGGAATTTGTATATTGATAAAATATTGTTCATATGTTGGCACACACGTATGTGATGAAGTCCCATTGTAACTGAGCTGTCATTTGTCAAATCAAGTTTGTCAGATTGTGAATGTTATGTTCTGCTTTTAATCACATATGAGAAGATTGCCATTACAGTCGTTTTGTAGCAACCATTTGGGAGTACCTAGACCGTTATCTGGAAAGTATTGGAGATAGTTGTAAGGTTTCAGATAGTGAAGATATTGAAGCTTAGCACGCATCCTGACGTCTTATATCTTCATTAAAATATTTGAAATGAAGGTTAATGGTTTACCTTACATAGTCCTGAGGATAAAGTATTCATAAGACAAATACAATTAGTATAGATGTCGTTAAAATTTGCAAAAAATACGCATCTCTATTTTCTTGCGCATGACTCATTTATTTGAATCCTTAAATTTACGTGTGCTCACTGTGTAAGTATACACTGAACGAAATTACTAATTGTTCACCTAACAAATTGGTAAAATTGCAGTGAATGATTATTCAAAATATAGGCTGTCAATATTAAATGTAAAAGAAATGTGTAAACAACACAAACATGACACTTTGATGCAGATTCTGTTATTCTTAAGCTCAATTATTGGAGATACTAAACAACCCTCAGAATCGGTAATCACAAAATATATGAATAAATACATTTATAAATAACACTTTTTTTAAACATAAAACATAATACACCATCATCGTATGTGGACGAGTAGGCAGTAGATAGTTTATTTGGCAAAGTTATAGTCATAGTCGTACTTGCTGACATGGATTTGGATTGACACATATTCGTATAAGGGTCATTGTCAACTGCTCCATTTTGTAAAAGTCAATGACTTACAAATTACAATAAAAAGTTCTGCTACATAAGGACACGTTCCAGTTTCCGGAAAGTCTAACAACAGTATAATAAAATGCAAACAACACATGCTAACTATTAGAATTTTTCACGTTCACCATTTGAGATATGCAAACCAGTTATCGGTTTTCAGACAGCACATTGCACAACATTGCACGTGTCTACAACATAAATTTAGAGCATATCATCATCGCATTTGTCGTAAATTTGTCGGATTTCAGATAAGATGCAGCAAGGCAAATTCTGTAACCTCGCTGATTGAAGTAGGATAAGAAGTTCAATTCAATTTCATTCAACTTTTATTTATTACTTAGGTTCTGTTGTAAATATAGTGATTATGCATTCGTGATGTTTGGATAATTAGTTAAGGCAGGATCGAGACAACTTTGCCTCCCTATTTATCAATCTGAAGCGAGTGGGTTCGTGACATGTATTAATGCAAGAATGTAAAATGTCTTTCCATTTGATATCATGTTGTATATTTACCGTTCATGTAATATTAATCAGTTACTGACAAAGTGGCTCCTTAACATCGTTTATATCATGTTGTGTCTATGTCATCCAATCTCTCTAGATTAGTATTAACGTGAAGATTAATGCGTCTGATATCGATATTATTTAAGTTTGTGAGAGTCTCAGTCTGTACTACCTATCATAAAACGTATAATGATAACCGCGTATTAGCACTGTTCTATTGAAATGATAGACAAAAAGGCGGGGATACATTGGTGTGCGTCTTTGTACAGAGACATATCAACTGAGTTCGTGGGTGTTGAGAAAAAACTGTCATATTTTTCAATTCCAAACAGATCGGGATGTTCGTTTCATAGTCTGGTAAATAAAACACAGTGTACGATATAGATTCTAAAGTGAAGAACTGATTTGGCAGTTGATTAAATTGACGTAAAAGTGTTAAGCAGGAAGAGGGGAATACGTCATGGTATCAATGTTTAACGATAACCTATCATCAAAAAAGCAATCTTCTGACTGTGTATATTCATGATATGGCAATTAAATCACTGTAGAGAGCCCCTTAATATTAAAACATTGCCTCTATTACAACTGGTTATATTTTATATAAAGGGATATTCTGAATGTGTTAGGTTATCCTGTTTTTTTATCAATGCAAAATGCATTTGTTTTGTATTGGACGTTTAACATAATTACTTACAGGAAAGCGTTCGCTCTGTGGGGCCAGCTGGTAATATGGCTCTAACTTAACATGCATATACATGATATTATCATGCGTGATATTGGCAATGTGATGCAGTGGTGGCGGCGGCGTCAATAAACAATCCACCTCTTTCAACAGACTGGTCAAATCAAATGCTGATGTTCGAAATTAATTGGAATATTTCAAAAGACATTGGAAACAAAATTGCACCAAAAGTACAACCAGTTCCGCGAGCTTTCAGTGTACAATTTCTTTTATGTTATTAGTAACATTTTTAATTATCTATGACATACTCATGAATTTAATGGTCAATAAAATCCGTCTGTTTTATATGTTTTTAAGCACACTCAATTAAATTTGTTCGAATCAATAAAATTGTTATGACGACAAGAATTCTCCAGAGACTTCTGTCTCCCGGTTTATGACGAAAATTGTTCAATTTCCTGATTTAATCCAATTTGTATGATTTGATTGTCGATGAAACTACAGTTTTATATGCAGTATGCTGTGTTATAGCATTCATATGATATAATATATTACAAGCAATGGTGCTCCATGCTGCTAAGTGATGACATTAATAATATTAATATATATTATTGACAAGTAAAGGCATATGACACCACCCATTGATTCAAAACTGCAGCCTGTATACGTCAATTGATCCATTTACAGTCAAATATACGTACATTAATCAGTAAATTAATTGTTATTACATTTATCGGTAAAAAATCCATCATGTCTCGTACCTGAACAAAATACATACATGATGATGCTGAAATAACAAATACTAAAATGCCCAAGCGTTGGACCTGCAAATTTATTTGAAGTCGAGGAAAAGGAGAAGAAGGATAAGGTACTACTATCGCAAATTATCTGATTTCTACTCTTGCTGGTCAACCTAATAACTACTTAAAGCACCAGGAAGTCTATTCAGAGAACGGCCCTTGTATCAAGATACACTTTTTGTCTGGGACATTTGCCTATTAACTGAGTAAGGAGCGATGTTTATTCTGTAAATACGCATCTATGACCATCTACCACAGTATTTAGACCTCATCATCAAATCATTCTAAATGATTGTCTTAGCATATTATACATATTGAGCACGTTCAACAATTTGAAACCACATTGTTTCCATCTTTACTTGCTAGAGTGATGCTAATTTTGTGTTTCTTGAGCAGTTATATGTCAGCAACCTGTGTTGTCATTCATTGTAAAATTGTACCGCTAAGAAGGTAGTCTTAATTTCTTACATCACGCGTTTCCATAGATGAATCGTGTTTCATCTGTTGCAGTACTTGATGCTTCAAGCACGTTAGTGAATTATGCCAGTATAATTTGAACGGCACTAACCATTAGAACACCAGAGAACAATAAAACTTAAATGTTTTCATAAATTATTCCAAGCCTTTAGTAATATAAAACAGACATTGGCACGAGTCAAGTTCATTTAGCGACTACATCACAAAACATACATTACAAAGGAAGTTAACTCAACTGTGAATCATAAATTGTCTTCATAAGACGAAGACTGCACAGACAATATAGCTGTGAGTGTATTTGAACTACGCCATGATTGCAATCAAATCCTTGTGGTTTTATTTATACCAAAAAGAAGAAAAACGTCTTTAAGTAGCGACTATTTATTGGCACTACGTGAGTGTTTATGACCTTGCATTTGCTATAAGGCAGTCAACTGACGATATATCATACAAAAGCAAGCACCATCTGAAATCGTCGTAGATGTAACTTTTCAAGTGCGAGTTCATGGTTTATTGTGTAGTACATACATATAAGCCGTTCTCCAAGACAACCGGGCTTATTGACATCATTAGGTCGTGGCTGCTTTAGTATATCCGGTCTTTCGGGGTCATAAAACATGGGTGGGCGGTTCACGGGCTAGAATCCATCAAAAGTCGCATAATCATGGTATACTGCTATTTTGCCTTCTTTTGGGTATCTGGTTCCTCTTTCAATCCCAATATAGGAACGTGGAAATGGTCTCGTTATACTCGTATGAGCATATACTACGTCTGTATACCCGGTGTATTGTACAGATCGTTGTAAAAGTTGTCATTGAGAACTATTTCACCAGCCTAATTCACTGATATTATATTATGACCGTCCTATCGTTTTCATTAGTGCACGATTTCGTAATAAAACTATGTTTGACAAAATCTTTATTACCAGCACTCAGTGTTATCTGAACTAATAGCGCAAACTAAGAAAGCTTAAAAGATCAATATTTGAAATTACACGTATTTGTACTTAAGTTATTGCTTGTGGGAATACGAAAATTTCGCATCATTATTACTTAACTGATGGTACTATTAGGAGTTAGGAATTTTATAGTTTCCTGCACTTTTGATACACTTACGTTTTCCTTATGTTCGTTGAAGTTTAAGAGAAATGTTAAGTTTTTATTTTATCTTTTACAACGTCAACCAGTGCAAGTCACACATTTTAAACATGGACATCACCATAAATCTCCCGTATAATTTTATGATCAGAGTGGTTTTACTTGTAGCTCGGTAGAAAACTAGATAGTCACTTAGCAAAATTCAGGTTAATATAAAGTTTTCAGTGACATGTCATTCGCATTTATACGTAGAACTATACTGAAAACAGGGAAATATTATTAGTAAAACCATGTCTACATGCGACTTGGTATTTCACCGTTGAAGGTGAATTAAGATTCGTTGAAATCCAACCCGATTATACCGATAAATAGAAAAACGAACGCCTGGCTACCTCAGAAGTATGTTGGAAGTATATACTCCACAAATACAGTTAAGGTCTCAAAATGATACTGTTCTTCTAGGTGTGCCAAAGACGGAGACTGTGACTTACGGTGACCGATATTTCACAGCTGCTGCACCGAAACGTTGGAATGCACTGCCAATAGCGCTCAGAGACAGTAAAACACTACCGTCCTTCAAGAAAGCCCTGTTTTACTATAGCTTAATCATGCTGACTGTGTGTATGTTCCCACTAACTTGGTGCCCTATTATTTTGCCCAACGACCCACATGTTCCCAGGACTATAAGCCCCCTCCTATAATCGGTAGATCCCTAATACTAAGTTTAGTAGGACCCCGTCTACTGGATTAAGTTGAGTCCCACCTACTGGGTTAAAAAGAGCCCCGCCTACTGTGATGAATAGATCCCGTCTACTGGGTTAAGTGGACGCCCGTCTATTGGGTTGAGTAGAGCGCCGTTTTAAAGTGTGGTAAGGTCTTGAAGAAAGTAGGTTATTTCTTCGACCTTTGTAACTCATATGATGATAGTAACTTTATGTCATTTGTGAGCCCCCCCCCTTTTAAAGGAAGAAGCACTATTCCTTTAAGGGTCATCAACCTGCCAACTATCGTCCAGTTTCACTAACATCCATATCTTTTAAGCTACTAGAACATATTGTACACAGCAACATCATGACTCGTTTCGACCGACTCAAAATTTTGAAAGACAACCAACACAGATTCCGGAAAAGAATTTCATGCTCAACCCAAATACTCACAACTAAACACGAAATCGCCTCTGATCTAGCAAATAGATTTTGCAAAGGCATTCGACAAAGTACCTCACTCCCGCCTTCTACGCAAACTGGATTTCTACGGAGTCAGAGGAAACATAAAGTCATGGATACAGTCGTTCCTATTCAACAGGACCCAACAAGTAATTCTGGATGGCACCAAGTCAGAAACGCCCGACGAACTATCTGGAGTTCCCCAGTGTACTGCCCTTGGTCCATTGCTATTCTTAGCATATGTCAACGACTTGCCTGACATGATCACGCCCTCCTCATCCAAGCTATTTGCTGACGACAGTATGCTGTTCTGGGTTGTACAGAATGACAACGACAGAGCAAGTCTACAGAAAGACCTCTCCGCATTAGAAGAGTGGGAAAGTCAGTGGCAGATGAGCTTCAACGCTGCCAAATGCTCAGTCATCCGCATAGTACCAAGAGGGCGAGCTACCATCAACACCCACTACGTACTGTACGGCCACACCCTTGAAGTTGTTGATACCAGCAAGTATCTTGGAGTGACACTTACCGACAATCTATCATTGGACTGTCATATCAGCAACATCACCTCAAAGGCCCACTGGACTCTAGGATTCCTGAGACGAAACATCAAGGAGTGCACGCCATCGGTCAAGGAAGCCTCATACAAGGCCATGGTTCGTCCCATCATTGAGACTGCTGCCACAGTCTGGGATCGAACACAAGCTAGCCACATCACGAAATTGGAACAAGTCCAACGCCGTGCAGCCCGGTTTGTCTACAACGACTACTCCACTACGACACCAGGATGCGTATCCAATATGCTGAAATACCTCAACTGGGAGTCCCTTGAGAGTCGTCGCAGACAGAGCAAACTGTGCATGATGTACCAGATCCAGAATGGGCTTGTTGACATTGCAGCAGACACCTACATCCACAAGAGTGATGCCAAGACACGTGGTCAACACCGACTATACCAGGAAAGGGTCCATGATCAGACCCTCGCCAGCACATTCTTTGCGAGAACTGTCCCAGAATGGAACCTACTTCCAGCATCATCAGTCTCGGCGCCTAGTTTGGACGCCTTTAAGACCCGCCTACAGGAGTAGATGCCAGTGCTGTGCTACATTGTATATAGTTTTGACAGTTTGGACTATTTTAAACATTAACATTGATACTGTACACCATCACCATGCACATTTGAGCTAAATACGCCTATAAAGTGCCAAGCTCAGCAGCGCCGTAACTACACTGAGGCCAGGCGAGGCAGTTGCCTCGCCTTAAATTTGCGGACCAAACATTGTTTTGTTATTAATATATACATGTAATGAAATATCCCTGAATATATTTTTTAAAAAATGTCTCAAATTGTCGCATGTAATAAACAATGAGGTAATTTATTCTGAGGCACTAGGTTAGCAGCTGCCTCGCTTAAAATTTGCACACCTAACCTTTTCGTGGAAAATTCGTCTTCAACTTATATGTAAAATGAAATGCCTGAATAATTAAAAAATATTTCGAGCTGTCGCAAGTTATAAACAAAGAGTGCAACTTGAGGCACTAGATTTGCACCTTAATGGTAGTATACATTGTGCAAATTGAGGCAGTAGGTTTTCACCTTAATGGTAGTATACATTGTGCAACTTGAGGCACTAGATTTGCACCTTAATGGTAGTATACATTGTGCAAATTGAGGCACTAGGTTTTCACCTTAATGGTAGTATACATTGTGCAACTTGAGGCACTAGATGTGCACCTTAATGGTAGTATACATTGTGCAACTTGGGGCACTAGATTTGCACCTTAATGGAAGTATACATAGTGCAACTTGAGGCACTAGATTTGCACCTTAATGGTAATATAAATTGTGCAACTTGAGGCACTAGATTTGCACCTTAATGGTAGAATACATTGTGCAACTTGAGGCACCAGATTTACACCTTAATGGTAGTATACATAGTGCAATTTGAGGCACTAGATTTGCGCCTTAATGGTAATATACATTGTGCAACTTGAGGCACTAGATTTGCACCTTAATGGTAGTATACATTGTGCAACTTGAGGCACTAGATTTGCACCTTAATGGTAGTTAACATTGTGCAACTTGAGACACTAGATTTACACCTTAATGATAGTATACATTGTGCAACTTGAGGCACTAGATTTGCACCTTAATGGTAGTATACCGGACACTTTCCCTTTATTATATATAGAAAGCAAGTGGCACCGGCACATCATCCCCTTAATATCGCCGCAATCTAGGTCAATGTTCTGTGAGTAAAAATAGTTAATATGCCAATTTTCGCTCGCTACGCTCGCATGGTACTGTTTACAATCAATTTAATATTGAGGTGGGCTACATATTTAAGAGTATAAGCATGTGTATATATATTAAGTATTTTCTCCTTTGAGCTCTTGTTTAAAAATTGCTATGAATTTTCTTGATGTTCAATACCAAAACATGGGACCAAAGAATGTAGCAGATGAATTTGTTTTAAAATTCCCATGGAGCATGACATTGATCCCTTAATTTACTTGCATTCAAATCACTCAAGCTTCCCCTTAACACAAATGTGCAGCCTTCGAGTTCGTAGGATATGCTGATGAAAGGTGTCTCGAATAGAAAAACGATCCTGTCGCCAATGGTGCTCTTCAGAAAATAATGCTTTTTCTAGCTGGCTTCGCCTTCACAACAGCTCTTTCAGTGAGTATTATCAATTAGAAGGCTTCATAGATAAATCTATAAGTGAATACTATCAAATACAGAATATGTTTTGGCATGGTGTTCAAATAATATAAATAATGTTTATCTAGCTCGCTTTGCTATTCTACTTTCTGATTTTGTCAATGTTGAAAGTGTATTCGGTGGATTAATTGCGTGCTTTCAGAAACGTTCTAGGTTAACAAATACACCGGACCACTACATGGTCATAACTAAGGATTGCATCGGCGCAAACGTACCCCTGTTACACCAATTTAAGTGTTCCTGGTTAGAAGTGCAATGTTTTACATTTGTAAATAAATTCGGCTCGCTTTGCTCATATTTAAGAATGTCACGTAGAGAGTAGTTTGTGCTACCTAAACCTCAGAGAAATCATGATCTTTTCGCTTGCCAAATAATCACTCGTTTAAAATATCATGTAGATAACTGGTTTGCATGACATGCAACTTGGAGAAACAGTGCATTTTCTTTGGCTTGCATTGCTTGTCACATAACATCAATGCGTCATGCGTTCGTGTAGAGAACGAATTTATGTGGCATGCAGCTCGGGTAAATAATGTGAGGATCTATAACACCATTTAGAGAACGAGTTTGTGTGAGCTAGGACAAATCATGCCCCTTTAAAGATAAATCACACCACGCGAGTATGTGCTGACAAATATTGCATTTTTTCTGCCTCGCTCCGCTCGCCAAATACCTAATGCCCATTAATAATATCATGTAGACAACGAATTTCGTAGTGGCTCGTGCAAATAGTTTTTTCAGGCTCGCTTCGTTTAGTCCATGTCCCAGGTCTTGAAAATTGAAGATCCATTACCAAAGAGGTGAACAGATCCAACAATGATTTTCGGTTAGCTTGATATCTAACCTGTCCGAAATCAGTTGATGGACTAGCGGGACATTTTGCCAAATGACCTTTTGGCGGCCATCTTTAAAGATGGCCGCCGTTATTTTAAGCAAGCAGAGGGTTTAGGAAAACTTCGATTATTCCTCACTCACATGGGCTATCGGCTTGTAATATGTCTTAAAATGTTCGCAATAGAACCCCGCATGTGGAAACATATAAATATAAGTATTATAATATGGTTATTAATTAATAATTATTGATTTTTTAAGGAAATTATGATATTTGTCGATTTTTATCGTTAACTTTTCTCTTTCAAATCGGTTCTGAGTGAGTATTTGACCATTTGTTGATTGTTGTATGCAGAGGTTGGTTCTAGGCTTCCAGAATAAACATTACATTGACAGATTTTGATTAGAAAATCCTTCATTAGCCAGGAATATTAGATAACTGAAAGTTGATCAATAGTCAAGTCTATAAATGGGATATTTAGGTTATTCCCGGCATTGGATTGTATAGTAAATATTTTTTGGTTTTCTGTTAGGGAATTTGTTGTAATTGAAGAATATGAATAATGCCCATCTGCATCATTGAGCATTTTGTGAAAATCAAGATGGCGTCCAAGATGGCCGCCATAATTCAGAAAAACAATCAGAGGTGCCAGAAATTAGGATCAAATCGTTTTTTTGCAGATTGGTTGTAGTTTAAATGTTTAAAACATAATTATTTATTTATATGCAATATTGTTGATTGAGTTAGTGAATGTAAAAAGGCATCCGTGATGGCTGGAATCAACATTGTGGCTGAAATGACAAGCCATTAGAAAAATAATTTATTTTTATCACAATTTAAGTTGAAGTGCTGTAAAATAAATTGTTGAACTTTAATATGTAATAAATGCTCCAAGAAATATTTAAGTTTTAAGCATTGAACCATTAGCTGATTCAAAATGGCGGACAAAATGGCTTCCAAAATCAATTAAAATTTTGTGTTAGTGGTCCAAGGAAGTTACAAATTGATACTTTTGTGATCGATAGCTGTGTAAGTTTTGCAAACAAAATTACAACTTAAATACACTGTACAGAATATAACATTATATCTATTTGGTGATCGACTTATCCAGTTTAAAATGGTATCAATGCAGGCTGAAATCATAACTGTGAGAAAATGGCCGCCGCATACAGGTATGTCAAGCTGAAAAATTGCGTTAAAACATGCATCGTAATGGAATGTGTTAATGCGAATACTGCTATAGGTTAAAAATATAGATCTACTGTAACATTAGAACACTTTATGTGCAGTATATTTGATATGACTTCTAAGATGGTTACCAACCATGTATGTTCAAATAGGAGTGGTATTCACTACTAATCTTATGTAATTGGAGAATAAGGATAGCCACATAGTCACATCGCCTGTAACTGACCAAGTGTTTACTATGGTGTTATCTAGTTGGCTGTCCTTATCCTTAGGTCAAGTACGATCAATATTGTGTACCACCGGTACTGATTGCCAATGTATGTTGGGTTGGTAACGTGGTACGGTATATTTTCTTCATACATAGTTATACGTGTTTTATTTACACATTGCCGTCAAAGAATAGTAGAAGCTAATCTGCACATACATCAAACTCGATGCATACACCGAATTCACAGCAGCACGATCAATATGCCACGGCGCGATCCGCTCACCATTGCACTAATCTACCGATCACCGAGCAGTGACCCACCACCATCAGCAACCCAGCTTTTATGGATTCAACCACCTCCGCCCTGTCTACCCAACATCGACAAATGGCTAACAGGCGACATCAACTTACCAGATATCGACTTGGAAACTGGCATGATTACAGACAGCACCTACCATCGCTAAACATGCCCAATATTTATAGACACGGTCACAGAAACACGCTCAGAACAATTTGTCAACTTCACGATAGGGGTAAACAGCAAACGTATCGTCTTTATAACCAGTACAGCACTATCTTGGGTTGGCGACCGAAGCGATGTATTCGTAGTGGCGAGGACCACAGCGGCAAGATGGAATACACCGACAAGAACGACACTTTGTGGAAGAAGGCTAATATTACCACCATAAGCATGATCCAGGGCGTCAGCATTGACATTGCCTAGCACTTTTCTCATACCACTGATATTGACACATTATGAATGTTATTTCAGAGACTATGCCAACGTACCATATAAAATTATAAACCCATATACCATCCCAGATATTTCCAACCATTGTTAGTCAGTAATCAGAAGAGTCAAACGTCTATGATGAAGAAGTGGACATTTCGCACAACTTCTGTATAGGCAAACTGGATACCAACAGCAAAGCTCTCGACAAGATCCAGAACTAAACGTTGCGCATAATGACTTGTACGTCGAAGTCTACACCGATTGAATTCATGGAAAAGTTCACTGGTATACAGCCATTATACAAACTAAGGCAAGCCAAAGTCATGCCTTAACCGAACCACCCAATGGCAACAAGATAAGCTGAATTTACCAAAAGTCGGATCAAGCGAAGCAGCTTTGTACACGAAACCAAGAAGTTAGACAAATAATTTGCACCTGATTTGACCATAGCAAGTACACCTCTTGTCAGGGATGATATACTAGTAGTCAACCCAACAGCAAAAGATCTGTCTGCAGTAACTGTGAGACTCCAATTCCCTCAACTCGAGCCAGGCAAGCAAGAAGATGAATATGTTCGAAGGAGCCTGACACTAGCGATGATAAGCCAATAATACCCTCCTGAGATATGGACCCATGTCTATACTAATGGCTCAGCCACCAAAGCTATCAAAGATGGAGGTGCTCGAATATTCATCCTATATACACCAGGCAACAAAGAGAGACATCACAGAGCCACAGGGAAGCACTGCAGTAACTACAGAGCGTGGACCGAAGCTCACAAAAATAGAACTAGCCAAAATACTACATAACCTTAGTACTCACTGCAAACTAGTCCTACAGTGGATTCCTGCCCGCTGTGGAATGCCTGGAAATGAAACAGCAGCAGATGGATTGGCAAAACTGGGAGCACAGTCAGCACAACCACCAGTACATGTGATATATAAAGAGAAAGTTACCATTGTCAAGAACTTCACAAGACCAAGACAAGATGCTGATCCCTACCATCGCCTTAAAAGGTCTGACCAAGTGATTATGGTACGACTACGCTCAGGGCACAACAGACTGGACCATCTCATGTATCGGCAGTACAAATAGTTGCCGTCTAGAAGAACAAACTGTCGAGCATGTCCTCCAAAGATGCAGAAGACACAACCAGGATCGAACTGCAACGTGGCCCACAGACACAACTCTTCAAGAGAAGCTCTATGGAGACGTTGATGATCTGCGGAAGACCAGAAAGTTCATCGCAGACACTGGGGTGATAGTTTAGGACGAACGTCTGAGGTGAGGACAAACTGGATGTGAGAAATGATATAACTGGTCACGGTCCGCATGAAGCAACGATTCCAAACAACATACCATAAGTTTTTGGAATACTATACTCCCATCAGACATGAGCATCACACCCATCATCAAAACGGGAGACCAATTTATAGCGACCTAGCAACTACTGGTCCATCACAATCAAGTCTGCGTGAAGTGAACTGGTCGAGCACACACCGTTGCTTCAAAGCCAGATCATGACCCTTCTTGACACGTTTTAGAACGTTTGAGCCTAACAAGATGACATGGACAGACTACAGCAATGAATGGGAGGGTCCATGATTGATGTCATTTAATCCTTACAAGTAATGGTCACCCGCATCACTAGGAAGAGAACTCGTGTTAAGACTCCGTTTTTCATCCACAACAGAATGACACGTTACAAGTTGTGGCAGAGATAAGTACATCGGGGTATACATAGATGAGGTCTCCATGAGTACCAATGTTGCTACCATTGTGAGGAAAGCCAACAATAGCATCGTCTTCTTCTGGACAAACTTGACAAACTATCGAAACAGATTAGGGTGCGATGTTACCAGACACATGTCAAATCAATCCTTGAATACGCCTATTCGGCAAAGGATCAACCAGGGCAAATATTTGTCATCTTGAGGCTGTTCAGCATATTGGACGCAATTAGTCAAACGGTACTTTAGTAAACAAGCAATATCAGGCAGATCATTGGTGACTTTGGTTGGAAACTCTAGAACCAGATACATGAGCATTGTCGACAGCGATTATGCCCTCTCGAGGGGTCTTATTTATAGTGGATAACCATGATAATTTGTTTTTAACAAATATAACTCACCGCTCACAACACGATCTTGTAATTAAATATCAATGGTACGATAAGCCCAAGAGGACGTCCATATATACTATACAGAAAGAAGAATAATCAACAATTTATTCCCCACTTATGAAATGTAAAGTGGCCATCTTTGCTGCCATTTTGAAGTTAAACAATAATGCATGTCTGAAAAATATAATGTTCAATACAAGTAAAAACTATTTAGACACACTTTACGATTTTAATAAAATATACTTATTCAGCAATTATGATGGCCATCACAGCCGGTAGTTGATTTCTTAGTATGCTATCTTAAATAATTGCAAACAATTAGTAATGCTATGATTGAATAGATACTATGTTTAACATCTACACAACTGCCAATTAGCAACAATAGTAATTTATTTAACTAATCTCTTGCACCACTGACATATTTCCTGATTTTGTCGGCCATCTTGGACGCCATTTTTAATAAGACAATGGGTCAATTGAGTGGAATCGAACTCTTATTTGAATGTTAGTTATATATTTTAATTCCGATATCAACAAAAATCATTTAAATAAATGTTTAAATAGAATATATCAATATGTCAATTATTGCGGCCGTTGTAACAGCCATTTTGATTTCAGCCGACATGGATGCCATCCCACAATATTTTAATCGACGAATAACGATAGATAAAATATAAACACATATGTTTAAACATTTTAACTACAACCAATCGGCAAAAAATAAATTTGTAACTAATTTCTGGCATCTCTGATTGTTTTTCTGATTTTGGCGGCCATTTTGGACGCCATCTTGATTTTCACAAAATGCTCAATGATGACAGCTGGTTATCAATTGCAACATATTCCCTAACGGAAAACCAAAAAATATTTACAATACAATCCAATGTTGGGTCTAACCTAAATATCCCATTTATAGACAGGACTATTATAATTAAACTTTTAGGTATCAAATATTCCTGACTCATGAAGGGTTTTAAATGAAAATATGTCAATGTAATGTTTATTATGGACGCCTAGAATCAACCTCTGCATATAACAATCAACAAATGGTCAAATACACATTCAGATCCGATTTGAAAGAGAAAAATTAACGATAAAAATAGAAAAATATCATAATTTCCTTAAAAAATCAATAATTATTAATTAATAACCATATAATAATATTTTTATTCATATATCACCACATGCGGGTTTCATCTGCAAACATTTTAAGACATATTACAAACCGATAGCCCATGTGAGTGAGGAATAATCGAAGTTTTCCTAAACCCTCTGCTTGCTTAAAATAACGGCGGCCATCTTTAAAGATGGCCACCAAAAGGTCATTTGGCAAAATGTCCCGCAAGTCCATCAACTGATTTCGGACAGCTTAGATATCAAGCTAACCGAAAATCATTGTTGGATCTGTTCACCAATTTGGTAATGGATTTTGGTCTGTCACATGGACTAGTTTGCCAAATAATTTATCACCAATCAAGTTCATGTAGAGAACGAAATGTGTGGGCTGATACAAATAGTACATTTTTGTGGCTCGCTTCGCTCGCTAAATAATTTATAAGCATTGATAATATCATGTGGAAAAAATGTGTGTGGGCTCGGACAAATAGTGCATATTTGCCATAAATTAAATTTGTGTCAGCTTCAACAAATAGTCCCTTTTTCTGGCTCGTTTCGCTCGCAAAATACATTGTAAATATTCAAAATAGCATGTACAGAACGAATTTGGACGACCCCTCCTGTAAAGACCCCGTCACCCAATCAAGACCCGATTTCGCACCACTTTGGAAAATTTCTAGTTACGGTCATGTCCAGCCCCAAGGCTGCCTCGGCTAAAATTCGTGTCTGGGTACGGCACTGCTCAGTATATGGAAGAAGAAGAAGAAGGGTTAAAGACATGTGGTAATGGTACTTGACGTTATCCTTGTCCTTGTTGAGGTTCACTTTCAGTTAATACCCCTACAGATAATCAAATCGTTGTACACCACTATTTTATTGTAGCAAAGTATTTCTTTATACCATGTCTCCGACGTCTTATCTTGCATTTCGTTTCGGCAATATGAAACTGATGGGATATTAAATGGCTTTGATAAAAACAGAATATTTTATGTACATTATATATTGTTTTAACCATGTACGAGGGGGTATCAAAACGTTCGAGGACTGTGTCTGCCATTTGTTTAGTTTCTTACCGAATTCAGTAAAAATCACACATTTTTTAAAACAACGTATATTGAATTGGTTTGCAAAGTTTCCAGCTCATATAACGTTTTTCCGAGTATGTGGTTGTTACTATGGTAACTTGAATTATGCTCCGCGGCGCACTTGAAAAATATCATTCACTTGACCTACCACATAAACCTATAATTCTGTGAATCGTCATCCGATTTGAAATATAAAACCATCGACGTGAACGTGAAGACCGTAGCATCATTGTGGTGTATATATTATAACGCTGTTGTCACGGATACTGATGTGACGTTATAAGCATGCCTGATTTTCGACGCATTTCATGACGTCGGCGCAGCTTTCGACATGACGTTACATTCGATAACTCGAATATCGATCTTCCGTTGCATTTTGCCATTTTATTCAATTATACACCAATACTGATCCCAGGTTAGAGCATGAGTGGCAAAAGATTTTGACTTTTTATGACGTCGTAACGACATTAAAGTGCGCCGGTGGCTTTTGCTCATCTTTTAAATCGCTAGAATATTTTATTGATATTATCATTTCATTAACTTTTTATTTGTTTCTCAGTACAGAATTGAATGCAGTTTAAGATGATAAAATAAATAATTCAATCGCATTACGCATATTAAAACGAACGGGTCAGTCCATGAACTTTTTAATACCCCCTCTTATTAGTCAGGCCTGTACAGCACTTTTGAACGCGTGTGTACATGAAAAAATGGCTATTCAACTATTTCAACAAATACACAAATAAGAATTGTAGCAATGATTGTATTGGCAAGGCAATCGGCAGAAAACGATGTAAACAACAATTAAAAAGTAATGCAAATAATCGAGCTGCATCCATCGCAAGTATCATTAGGAGACTGACTGCATTACAATCAAATTTGACCCTAACACATATAACAGCTTGGTATGCATTCAAGATGATCGGCCTTATCACTATTCCATATTCATTTATTCATATAGTCCCCATCTACAATCTTGATAAGCGAAGTCAAATGCTTATGTCGTTATGATGTTAAGATAAAATCAAATTGTTTGCAAAGCAGTGAACGTTTTCTCCGATATGTTCTCTAAACAAATAATTTACATTGCAATAGTTGTGAATGACTTGCATATATAGAATAACGGCATCTTTCCCAGCAATCGTACGTATACTGGTTTGCTACCCAGGGTAATTTCTCAGTTTGGTATCCATATGTCTGTGACAATAGTTACACATTCCCGTAAAAATGACATAAGGGTACACAAGGCAATAGCATAATTACATCGCATTCGTTTCAATCTTGGAGCCTTGCTGACACATACGAGTATAATATGCACCGATTTATTCTACTAACTTACAATATATAGCTTAAGTTTTATGCAGATCTTAGGAATCGATCTATGTGTAATATGAGACCAATAAACGACCATAAGTTCATGACTTTAATCAGTTAAAACATTTAAATTATACCCATAAATGTTCTGCATTTCTGGCAAATAACTAGAAAAGGAAATTAAATATCTATTTTTACGGAAAAATTATGTAAAGAGCTGTAAAAGATAGCGTCTCGAAACTACCAGAATGTTGATTCACGGAATATGTTTTCAATGATTATGTTCTATCCCTATAGGTTCTCTCACTCTCTTCACTGTATCTCCTTCACTATAATTATAATATCTGTGAGCCTAACCAGATTGGTAACAATGTCGCATTGAAGTATGTCGTACACAAGTAACAAGTCGATAACGATTACTGAAGACTGTGCAGATAATACACAATAATCTCTTCAGTGTCGCGACAATTTTCATAATTATCCTAATCGATGTTTAGTAATATCCTGACTGTAGCAATTTTACTATTTTCTATAAAATACGTAGTGAACTATAAATTTAGAATACCTTGGAATTCTGTCTCGGTATAATCATATCAAATCCTAAGTGGAATAAATAGATGAGAACTTAGGCTAGCAAAAAATTGAAAATAATGTACTCGATGAGGATTGTTCAATATATTTTGGAGCAGGTATAGTCACTGTACCCGGGTCAGTACCCTAGTCAATCGTCCATTGTCAAAAACGTTACATCTACACATATTGACCTTTAAATAATACAAATTTAAGTAGCGTACAAGCGTATTTTTTCAGACGTATACTAAACGGATTTAAAAACGCGACACTAGGGTATGTTGTATTATTGCAAACGATTCAAGTTAATGCCTGTATTTGAATAATGCAAGTTAAGGATCAATTTATTGCCGTCATTTTGGTACCAAAATAATAAAAATCAGATGAGTATTAATAAATATATTGTACAATCAATAAGTCGATCCAGAAAACGAAAGTCGCATTCTGACCATTTGGCAATAGGTATAGCGCCGATCGATGTATTCAAATTGTGCGGGCTTATGTTTGACGGAAGCACCATGGCTAAATTTAGTTCGATGTTTTTGTAGCGCTTATTATGTCAGTAGGACACATTTAAAACCTACGAGGTCAAATGGATCCATTTATGGTACTATCTGAAGCCACGAATTCGGCTAAGTCATCTTAACACAGTACATGACCTCCAAGTTGCACTACAGATGGAATGGCGACAGATCCCTTAGGCATTTATTCGAACATTGTGCAGTTCTATGAGACAGCGATGTGTTGCTGTTAGGAACGCTGGTGGAGGACACTGTCTATTTTAACACTTTGATGAACTGTGGGGAGCGGTGGCCTAGAGGTAGGGCGAGCGCTTCAGGATCGAGAGGTCCCGGGTTCGACCCCCCCTCTGGACCACTGGTTAAAATCTCCGAGCAAGACCCACCGCTCCACTCCACCATGGTGTAAAATGGTACATGTGAGGACAGTGTCTATTTCTGGGCGCCGCAGATCGATGTTGGCTGCCAGGAGAGAAATAGTCTCCACAGGGAGACACGAGTGTAGGTTTCCATATGTAGCCCAATGACCAGGGGAGTTAAAATGTCAAAGGGTGCTTGAGCGGCCTAACAGCCGAAAAGAGCCCTAGAAAATTGGTAACTTAACATTTTAACTTATTAAATACTCATCATGTTGTGATATGTTAGTGTTACACATGTGTTAATCAGGGATCATTTCAGTGAAATCAAATGTATTCATTTTTATGGAATAAAATCAATGTAATCACACCATGTGTGCTTAAGCATCCTTATTAACCAATTGCAACGTTAGGAGATTTCTATTTCTGGGAATATGGTTTGCGTTCTGGTACGATATAGACACATTTTAAATATTTGGATACACGTGTGTCATTTATTCCATTTAATTTAGAATATTTGTATAAAGTTAAGACTATCCTTACGTAGCCTAAACATTCGACTTTGTTATTCAGCAGTGCACTCGATACGCCAATAAAGATGTTACTTTCGTTTTCTGTACCAATGTCTTATTCGCGCTATAATTTATGTAATCAGCTGATAAATATGTTACTTTTGGACAAGTGTCTTATTTGTGCAATAAGTTGTTTAATACACTTTGGATTTTGTTGCGTTTGGTATCAAAATGACGACATTGAATTCACCTTTACAAAAATATCAGGATATTTGATATAGGAACTCGCTTTCTTAAAATATATCAACATACCCAAGTGTCGCGTTTTTAAATCCGTTAACCATATTTGCATTTTAAGCTAGCTATACAGTATTGCTGTATGACATTACTTACACTGCCGGAAAGGGACACGAAAGTTTGATAAAATCGCAGCAACACTACTATGACCTAAAAGGCATTAGTGACTTTTTTATGCAAGCAGCCAATAATTTCTGCAGGGCTTGGCATTTGTCAAATACCAGATATATAATATATTTACTAACCCGATTATGAAAACGAACGTCCAATGCGTTCTGCAACCTGAATACTATTTAGAACAAATTGGTTAAAGTGAGAATAAAGACATAGTTTTAAAACAAATAAACCTTTGAGTGTTACATGTATGCTGGTGAGGCTAAACTTCAGGAATTATAAGACTTACTACACTCTGAGTTTTATACATGCACAAACAATGAACCTGATAAAATACGTTTAACATACACGTAACATCAGTCTCAGATGATAACAGTGCATAGTTTACATATCTTTGGATCTTTCGCTATCTGTGCTCTACCTAGGCAGGAACAATAAATGCAATAACAACTGGTTCATGCAATAACACAGAAAACGTAAGCCCACACTTTGTCTCTTCTGACAGACAATAATAACGTAACGTACATCGAAATTGTGCCTCTTATCGTATAAAACGATTTGATTTCATAAAACATTTTCTGTTAGACAAAGTAACGCTTAAAGAACATGGTTTAATATTTATTACGCAGACTTCATGAAGACAGAAACATCACATGTGAAAAGTTTGGTAAGGCGATAGGTATAGCTTGCGAACCTCCGATAAAAATTGAATAAGTGTTATGTTAATTTTAGAGCAGCAGAGTTGCTACTATTAAACGATATGAGGAAATAGGTCAGGGAAGACATGTACGTATAATACATGTTTATCGTCAACTTTATAGGGCTTAAATCGGAATATTATACTTTAAATATTAAAGTTATCAGGTTTTATTTTGGTTGGACTGCATGTGTACAATGTTATGCAGCGTGATAATTGCAATACAAGTGTAATACTCCTTTGTAATATTTACTTATCATGAATGTGTTTGATCTTGCAAAATTGATATAAAAATATATATTTATAAAAATGTGTTTACCGTTATGGCCTTAAATAACATAAGTCATGCAATTTCTAAAGTGATCACTGATGAGTAGTGCTTCCAAACCGACAAAAACAATCGTAAATCAATAAATTGTCAATAAATTTGACTAGATATACTAAAATATTAAAAGGGACTCAATCAATATGATATACCATGTACAGTGAGGTAATAAGTGACATCAACTCATTACAAGCTTCTAGTGGGAAATTTTATGATGCCCTGGTGATGAGTTAACATAGCTTTTAGCGCTAGAAATTCCCCTGTTTTCATAAATAATGAGCTTATAACTACATTATTTAGTAATCTAGACCGAATCACATTGACGCGTCGTAAAAGAGAAAACGTTGATGTGTCGGATCTGTATACAACTCCATGAACACTAACTTCAGCTTATTCAATATACAAACCGTACACTGTCGCCTTCTATAGTCTCGTAGTCGTCTACACCATTTGATCAAACTATTTCTGAAATAATAAGGTTAATTGGCTTTAACAACATACACTTTAAGGGCTTCCTTCTATTTTAATTCGGGGAATTTAAAGCCTATCATAGGAAGCGTTTTCAATGGACATTTAAGAGGTTTCGTTATCGAAGTATTACATGTATGTAATGTATGTATTATGAATACACTTGTTAAATGTTATAAGTACACCAACATGTAATTCATATATCTTTTTTATTATACATGATATCATGTTCATTTTTTGCATGTCTTAATGTGAGTAGTATAGCAACAATATCCGATAATTCGATAATTGTAATTTGCCCGCTGCGAGCAGTGAACCGTGAATTTTCAAAATATGCCAAATGCACGTGCATAGCAGATCTTTTTCGGACGAAGTCCCAAAATTGTACATACACATTGTCCATCAATACCCTCACCAGGAAAACACAAAACCGGAAGAATTACGATAACAGACCGTACAAGAGAGGTTTGTGAAACAAACATGTCTTATGACTGTAAATAGCCTAGTGTAGCTAAGGTCACCACGACCTTGACCTTTGACCTATCGACCTCAAAATCAATAGGAGCCTACATCTGATTATTAGCAACCTCTCTGTAAAGTTTTACGATCTAATATCCTGTATTTCTTATGGTGTGGACTAGTGATTGTTGTGTATTCAAAGGTCATGGTGAGTTTGATCTTTGATCCCAATGACCTTGAAATTGAGTCGGTCCGTCTGTGGGGGATGAATAATCTCCACTTGAAATTTAAGAATCCTAGGTCCACCCGTTTTGGAGTTATTGTTGGAAAACCATTCGGCATGTCGACCGACCGATCGGCAAGCATGTACTGTACATAACAACACATCTATACAAGACATAAAACTTAAATACTTACAAATTTTAAGATGTTTAAAAATGATACGTCATGGACGTAAAATAGCAGTTCTAAAGGTTGTCATTTTTCAAGCTAGAAACACTTTATAGGCACTATTTGCACGTACTGCTATGTACTGTGTTGGTGTACTTATAACATTTAATGAGTGTATGTGACTACATGCTTCTGGTAAGTCTCAAAATGTAACATCAGGACGGATACATTTTCAGGGAAAATTTCAATATATTGCTTGGAGTGAAATCTTTACTAACCATCATTAGCGGTAATGTTGAATATGGCAGATTGTCTGGCTGTCAAAATGTATGAACATACTCATAATTCTTAGTTTAGAAATATTATGCAGATAACTGGGACAAATTCATATTGAGTGGCTGTCAGAGTCTGAGAGTGTGCGATATATTTGGAAAACTGTATTTTTGTTTCCACTTGTCCTTGGAAGTTTATTTCCTTTGCCCTTTGTTTTGAAGTCCACCGTCCAACACCCCCTTTTCATCATTTGTATCTTACAGAGATGATGGATGAGATACTTTTTAATTAGGTCAATGTGCTGTTTGGTCACTATGGTAAACGTTTTAAGCATATATATTTTCTGCTTCTTTTTGCCCATTATTGTAAACTTAGTCAAGTCAAAAAATGCCTCTTTAAGACGTATTAACGTTATGTCACTTTCGTTGGTGTTTTAAACTAGATCAGGGGGTGGTTGTGTCTCATTTAGTCGCCGTTTTTGCTCGGGTTTGTTTGGTTGGTTCGCCGTGCAGTGGGGCCTTGGGAACTTGGTTACGTATTGGCTGCGTTTCATTCGGCAATACCATTATTATATATTTACGTTGTGAATGTGTGTCTTCCTGCATTTTATCGGCGGGGACTTGGATCTTTACTTGTTTCTTCGGCTTATGTGTGGGCATTGCTCAATGTAGTTGCTAGGAATACGTAATATTATTTCCCACCCCATTTCTACCTTGCCTATTATATTAATGAGATAAAGTCGTAGTTGTGCCTCTTTGGGTCGCATAACGTTAGTTCACTGTCCTTGTGTTTTAAACTAGGACTCGTCCCGGGGTTGTCGTGCCTCATTTGGTCGCCGTTTTGATAAGGGTGTCTGTGGGCATTGCTCAGGGTAGTTTTGTCGTGGTGATTCTGATTTCTGTGCTCGGCTGGTTGGGTTGAGTGCTACCTCCTGTCGGATTTTCTCATACCGTCTTTGCTAAAACAAACTTTAGAGAATATAATGAAATTGAAAGGTAATCATGTAAAAAATACAATGTGTTAACACTTGAAGACACAATGTCTACATCACGACTACATTGACGTTTTTAATATATCAATTAGTGGGTCATGTGATATTTTATAAGATGATCACGTGATGTTATAAGACATTATTGCAGTCGATTTTCCTATGGTACAAGTGACATATCTGTGAGGTAAAGCTGGTATGGGAATCGTTTTAAGTGTCTGATTCCCCTATGATCTGATTGAAGCATAAATATATAAGTACCGGGAGTTAAAGAGATATTACCAAGTCGAATATACCGTGATCAGAATGTCTTCAATTGTAATATAACAATTATAGGTATAGACAGTGTTTACAGATAAGGAAAATATTCTAGATAGAAAAATTGTAAGATATTAACGCTAGCTTTGGAATAAGTCAGATAGAGACGTTTAATGTGGAGACGCGATATTATATTATACTTCTACTTTGTGTCTACTGTAGTCTTCATCATGGCGTCTGGGAAGGTGAAACTATCGTACGAAGAAAACATTTCTCAGAATAAATGGGGACAACTTAATGGAAGTGTAAATACATAGATACTTATGTTGTTCAATTTCAATGCATTTGGAAGGAGAATGTATAATCAGATTTGATATACTGGCCTGGATGTGTATCATTTTGAAATATAAGGTTGTGCGATGACATGAATCAAAAGGGAAGACATGTTACATACTCTATTTACTCATTGGTTCGATCATTTGAATAACAGGTCTTGTGGTGGTTGGAGTAGGTACAATGCATCGCCTTCGTCACTGTCTGAGTTTTATTAACAATTCCGAGATTCTAAGAATTTCAGAAGCCCATATATGATATTTCTGGTTTAGTCTTAGAAAATGTAATATGTGCTCGACTGGAATTTATGTTAGAGGGATTATTCGTGAATATGCAATCTGTAGACATATATAATTTTACTCAAAGCATGAATTCAGTTGACAACAACTGCATTGTGTCAATATTCGCCATTTAATTCAATGAAGATATGTGATTCAATATTGGTATCCACAAAACTATATAATCGAGGAACATATAACACCCTAAATATGATATGTCTAATAATTCCGCTATTCCAATGTTATTTTCCAATCAATCTGGTCACAACTTACTTGGTACATTTATAAGGAATATCCCTATAGATATTTATGTGGCAAGTTTTTTAATTTAGCGTCATTAAAGCACCGTCTAAGAATTGTGTCCCAAACATTTTCGTATTCAAACCCGTATAGATTTTCTGGTATATGCTCGTTTCAAATAATCGAGAACGTCACTTGACAGAGTGCTCTATAAGCCGTGAAAGTCATTGTCACATCCTATGTTAAACAAGGATATGATCTATCATTTACTCTAGGCATATTTATATAGTAATATGTCTACCGCACCAATATAAAATATCTGACCCAGACACCAGGAGTTCAGAGGATGATAAATTTGTGTGAAGGTTAATGTCGATACCCGGGGACAAAGCCTAGTGTTTGGTAATGTATATTCCATGTGTATTATCCAATTTTAGATGTGAAATCCAAACTCTTAATAAATGTTCAAAGAAATTATTGGAACTTCAGAGTAATCAGTTATATAACTTTCGGAATTAAGTTTACGTGCGAGCAATATCATGAATGTCAGAAAGGTATATATTACAAACGCATGATCAAAAATACGTTTATGCCTTGAATTTTCGTTCAAATTTAACAAAATGCCCATGAAACAGAACTTGTGTGTTGACGCATGTATTCTTATATTGTAGCTTTGCTGACACAGATAATGTGCACCGCTTTATTTAAATATCTTCCGATATGAAGCTTAAGTTTTATGCAAACAGATTGCATTTAAATTGTAGTTTAACTTACCGAGAGAATTATAACGGTTCCAGCGACCATTATTTATTATCGACATGCATTTATTCTAAATGTTTATGATAGTTTTAGAGAATAGTTATCAGAACAGTTTGTATACTTCCTGAGAAAAGGCAATCTTGGGCCAGATATGCAAACAACAAATCGTAGGAATCGATTTATTTGTAATAGGAGGCCAAGTTCGGCCAGAAGTTCATGCCTTTAATCATTTACATTTAAATTATACCCATAAATGTTCTGCCGTACTGGCAAATTACTGGAGAAAGAAATTAAGTATCTATTTCTACGGAATAATTATGTAAAGAGCTGTAAAAGATAGCGTCTCAACACTATCAGAATGTAAATTCACGGAATATGTTTTCCGTTATTATGTTCCATCCCTTTAGGTCCCCTCACTCTCTATATTGTATCTCCTTTACTATAATTATAGTGTCTGTGAGCCTAACCAGATTGGCAACAATGTAGTTTTGAAGTATGTCGTAAACAAGAAACAAGTCTATAGCGATTACTGAAGTCTTTTTAGATGATATACAATAATCTCTTCAGGGTCGCGACAATTTCCATCATTATCAGAATCGATGTCTAGAAATGTACCGACTGTAACTATTTCAATATTTTCTATAACATAAGTAGTGAACTATAAATTTATAATTACTTGAAATTCTGTCTCTGTATTATCATATCAAATCCTAAGTGGAATAAATAGTAGAGAACTTTGGCTAGGAAATAATTGAAAATGATGTCTTTGTCGTGGATTGTTCTGTTTATATTTAAGCATTTATAGTCAGTGTAACCGAGATATTCGCACGCTCGACTTTTGAGGTTCAATACCATTGTCATTCGTCCATTGTCATAAATGTTAAATCTGGACATATTGATCTTACAATAATAAGTTCTGAACAGTTATTGAATCATTCTATTTATTCAAATCGTGACATGCATATTTATCTACACATTGTCAGTATTATAAGTTTGGCTATCGAAACAAACTGTTATCTTTAAATACTCAGTTCTGTGTATGCAGCAATGAACAAGAAATATAGCAACAACTCCTTGATGAAAAACAGAAAGCTACAGATGCGTATCAACCTATACAATAATATATACACTGATTTTGGTTCGATAGCTTGTCGAGTGAAAACCGCTCTCGACGACAAATGCTGTGATCCCTGTTCGAATCGTCCCTGGTCAAGACACAGGGTACGTGCCAGTGTTTCCAAACAAACAAGAGATGCACTTGTTGAAATTCAGCAACAGATATAATGATTACAACCGCAAACTTCTTCACAAACACAATGTAAACATATTAAGAATGACAATAACAAAACACCAGGGTACATGTACTTGTATCGTTTTAAAATAGCATAATCTACGTAGCTTACTATAATGTTGTTATATATTTTAATACTGTCTGGAGAACTGCATTTCATTTCATCCTGTCAAAACACAAATGTTTCATAGGCGATATATTTGATCGTTAAATGGAAGAGCCTTATATATCACTGGAATATTGATAGATATACAGTTACAAAAATAATATGCCATTGATATATGTTGGCTGTATAATGCAAAATATCAACTTAATAACGCTTAAATCGGAATATTATTATAAATAATGCAACGTTTAGGGGATAAATATCCATGAAATGTAGTTTATCACGACCATCCTCTTATGAATCAAATCATATATTAGATGAGAGTGTTGTATATATGGAATAAACACTTTCAATATTTTGAGACCATGTGACCTTACAAGATGTACACGTTGACGGGACTACGTAAAGCAATAGCATACAATATTGTATTCTGTTTATGACATGTAACGTCTTCATTATGCAATAACACTATCGTCGACACTATGATACTTATCACTTACATCAATGAATTCCATGAAACATTACATAAAGTACCGTTTACAAAACTTGGTCTTATCTTTATTACACAGAATATGAAATCAAAATGAAAATACTGATAAAAGAGACAAATGGCTGGATACAAATATAAATTATTTTTTTAGGAAAAAAAAGAAAATCATTGCGATCTTAAGCGACCTTCTGATCTTTCAAACGGCTGCACATTAACGAGATTACAAATAAATTAAATCAACATTTCACTCATTTTACGACTCACAACCACTTGTTCATACAATAACAATGTAACGCATACGGATATTTTGAAAATCCAGGAAACATTAAGTGTCGGTTGAAGAAAAAAGATATATATCATTCATTGTACAAAATCAATAAGGGAAACTCATGACTAAGTGAGCACAATTTTTAATGTTACACATATCAGAAACAAACATTAATTACGAAGATAATTACAAGCCGGGTAGGGAAGTCATCACTCAACTGAAACAAAGTACTGGAAACCGATACAAAATAGACGACTGTACAAGGGGCGTTCAATATATAATGCCCACCGGTCCGTAACGTTATAACCAGCTACAAGATTCCCGTGCGGTCCTAAGGTTAGCCGTCAGTACGAATGTTATCGTAATCTATGCTGCTATGAAAAAAAATAAAACGTGTATCTTTTTATGCAGAACATGAAAAGATATTCTGGAAAGTTGATATGAAATGTTGATATGTTGATGGTTAGTTAGATGCACATATGTCATTATAATCGCAATAAAAGGCTACCGTTTCAGACAGAAACCTAAGTGTATCAATTGTAAGCTATAAAATGCTGCAGATAAAATCTGTCTCAAATCATTGCTCTGATTGTACCTATTGAATCTAAATGTGTATACTTTTATCGTCGTACGGGTCTTATTTTCTGGAAACTCATTCAAATAAGCACGCTTAAATATACATCAGTATAGTCTAAATCATTCTTGATTTTTTCTTACTTCCATTGCTCATACATATTTTAATTTTGTGTAATAATATTGTATAATCGTGTAGGAACTTGGCTTTTGTCAAAATTTTATCGATCGGGTTACGTAACTCCCGTGCGTCAAGAAAATCGTAAAACACACGAATTCCACGTGCACCATTTATGCATGATGAATTTTGGTGTAAATTGCTTCGAATCCTTTGTAAGGGTTGCCAATGGAAAGAAAACCACAAAAGAAAAGTTCTAGGCTTCAGAATAAAAATATCAGGATAGTCAAAACATGGGCCAAATCAAGCAATTCGGGTGCCTATGACAGAGACGTCAACTGGGAGGCTTCACTTTGGCTAAAATGCCATGAACCGACAATGTTTCATCTGGAGACACTCTACTAGCACTTTGGCACCGTTTACAACCACCCATGTCCAAGTCATCCATTTGAAACAACTCTCCGACAGGACCAGTAACTCCACATGTACCATCTCTAGGCAAAGTTCACAACTGGTTCAACCACTTCTAATCAATTTGTTGGACGTCATGCATATGTAATCAATCAATAATTAAATATTTTTTATCTTTTCACTTAGAACAACGATTCTGAAAAACATGGAGTTTACTAATTTGTGTTCCGTTACTTTTTAGCCGTACTATACACACAAGTGTTATTCAATTGCATCGATAGCACTGTATGAAACATTGTTACAGTTGCATTGTTCATGGAATGAAATGTCATCAAGTAAATACAGTTTGGTTGCCAATCATACAAAGTTTGAAAAGTGTTGACAGAAACCCCAGTGTTGCGTTTCTAGATGTACTCAGTATATTATAAATACGTTTTTAAGTGTATACATTGAATCAAACTTCCCTGTCTAGAGCTAGTTTTGTAAATTATCTACTAGACAAGTTTTGTAGAACAATATCGAATCCACGCATCACACGATAAGTTGAAGTTTGTGCAATATTTTTAATTATAAAACGTATACACACGGAGGCGTTTCATCATCATCAGCTGGCAGAACTTTCTAGAAATCAGATGTACTCAAGTGTGACTGTGTAAGATGTGGTTGTTGAGACATTTTAACAAATGCCATGTTTTGAATACTTAACGTCATGGGTTCTGGTCATAGTTTATGCGTCCATAACATATTACTCACGTTCTTGCAGTCGTTGATTTTAGTACCAACAGTGTAAATTCACTGATAGCAATTCTTGCAAATACAACTTCCCGACCTTTTAAGTTTATACATACATGTACAATTTTACACAATACCTATTTCAACCAACCCAACAATCATCAGAAATTAGCTTCATTGGCTTGATTGATCCTTGATTGAATCCAACTGCAAAAGTGAATACTTTATAGGACATTAGGGAATGTGTATGATGATACAATATTGTTCGTATGTTGACACACACGCAAGCGATGAAGTCCCAATGTAACAGAGCTGCCATTTGTCAATTCTAGTTCGTCAGATTGTGATTGTTATGTTCTGCTTTTAATCACATACCAGAAGAATGTCATTAGAGAAGTTTTGTAGGAATTATTTGGGAGTAACTAGACGGTTATCTTTAGAGTATTGTAGATAGTTGTAAGGTTTCAGATAGTGAAGATATGGAAGCTAAGCACGCAGGTTGACGTCTAGTATCTTGAAATATTTGTAATGACAGTCAATAGTTTACCTTACATAGTTCTGAGGGGATATGAGAACACGACAAAAACATTTAGTATAGATGTTTCCAAACTGACAAATAACACGCAACGCTATTCAATTGCGCATGATTTTTTTTTGTTTCCGAGATGTTATGAACGTACTTGTGTCGTTTGTAGATTAAGCACCCTGTATATAATATAATCTACATGCCTTCTCAAACCCAGTAAAGGAACGTATATGCCTGTACATGACAAATATATTAGTACAAATGTTGTTAAATATGTTTCGAAACTGGCATCAGATACTTGACAGTATGTACCCACTCACGCTTTCTTGATGATGTTATGAACGTATTAAATTTAACTGATAACTACGTCCTGTACTAATTAGTTCCAAGGCCAAGAATTCTACGTGTAATTAAAAAAATGTGTTATAGTCATGATAATCCATCATCAAAATGTCCCATTAGAATTTTCAGTGATGTATGTAATTGATGTTGAAAACGTGTCGTTAGTTGACCATGTGCGTTGTCAGAAAATTGGTCTTAGCAAAAACTTCTTAGCATAGTTCAACATGACCCCTGCAAAACATAAGTATCAACATATAAACACAACTCAATACAAACGTAAACACAGTAATGGTGCGTTTTTACACAACTGGTTGTAAGTTGTATTGAATAATAAACGACCAACACCTCAGGGTGAATTAATTAAATATTATTCTACACACGCAAAGGCTTCGAAGAACAATGTAGTCACAGCTGTTAGGGTATTACCTCTTGGTGTGTTACCAACATACAAGCATTACATGATCAAATAATACAATGATAGTGTGGATGTTTTATGATATTGGAATCATATTCACTTGTTTTCTGCAGTAAATAACAGATGTTCCTGTCGCGAGACATGCAATCAAAGTGATTTCATCGAAGTGCACTAGAATATCTTGGTTTCGTTGTTGAACCAATGAGGTTTAGAAATGACATATAATAATGCACTGCAGTCAGCATATACGATGTCGGAATACAAGGACATATAATAATATTACGTCTGTGTTCCCTATACGCACTAGACTTGCTGCACTTTAAACGCAATGTACATAATTCTCTCCATTATTTATTTTATGTTAATAAATTGCCAGTAACTGTAATGTAAATGGTTACAGAGCTTGATGGTTAACGTGTGATATAACACATTGGTTGTGTTGTTGATGATAAAATTATCGAATCTGAAATTCCTTTAATAGTAGGTTTGCAATTTTAGGATAACATCATAATTTTATTACTAAATGAAAGGTGTAAAAATATAAATAACACAAAGTGTTTACCCAAGGCGATACATGTACATGTTTGTATTTCACGGGTCTGCATCACCAAAGACCATTTGTACAAATAACACATATACTTAGTAGTTCAAATAGTTGACAAAGACAGACTACAATTAAAAACCTCGTGAAAGACATACCAGCAGTTGTTTTCGAAATGTCATTACTCAGCAAATACCATGAGCACTCATGGAAATACCTTACATGACATTTTGGGTTTGCAATATTCGCAATAAATCATAATGCATCCATTGCATCAACAATAATGCAGTACTAATAAAAGTCAATCTATTGTTAGGTAGCAGCCAAATTATCCCCATGTGCAGGTCTACAATGAACGGGATTTCGAAATGACAGAAATTTTGATTAAATTAAATTTCGAGAAAGGAAACATCATATGGCACATCTGTCAATTAGACAACCGTCTATTATGATAGCAGAAAATACAATAGAGTTATGCACGGAGTTGATACACGTGTCATTCGCCTTAATGTGCAATAACATTCTCCTGCCTCAATATATCATTCCAGACAATAATGGCATATAGTAATTACAACATTCCTGTAAAATTGTCTGCATTTTATTTTGAAGTGCTCCTGTAAATAAGGTGTCATCTGCAATTGCTTTACATCAAAATAGCTCCCGAGTAATTAATTGAATCTTTTGAGATATTATATTTAGAATAGTTGTCTAAAAGCTCGAGAAAATATGACATGGATATTTCCCGTGATGTCATTCAAGCAGCTAAAAGAAATGTATACTTCCCTGTATTTCCCTCAAAAATGATTGTCCTTAATACTAATAATAATCATCACGATTTTTTCACGGCCATTTCAGAGTTGGTATTAAACAGGGACTGAGACAAATTTTGTAATACATTTATAACAGTGAAATATTTGGTACAATCATAGCAATACATACGTTACTATTGCTATTATATTCGAAAAGCAACCGTCGATTACTTTAACAAATTGTACAGAAATAAGGACATACTTAGTTTTAATCCTTTTCAGCAGAAGGAAATGGCACATGTTCTGGTAACTATTAACAGTAAATCTTCTTCCATATCGTATTGATTGGGCAACTACAAACGACTGACACGCTGATAGTGCGATTTTAAAGATAAATTTAGACAACTCATAAGTACACCGTCCTACTGTACCCTGAGCGATACATTAACTTTATGATAATTACAAATTCGTAACAAAGCGACACACTGACAGTAAACGAAATGTGTAAGTAACATTTAAGGAGATGTAAAGAATGTGCTAAACTTTTATTTAATTACCGAGCACAATTGCAACCTTTGAAGTTTACCATTTACTAGGCAATGCTATAAATTCTTTGTGGGATGTATAATTTGTCTACATCTTATTGCATAGTTAAACTGTTTACTTGATTACTAATTCTATTTTAGCACAACTTTACAACATATCGGAAATAGTTGTTCATGACAACTGCCATGCATAAACTTATCTGTTTAGTTATTGACGTTTATACTTCACTACCAATGAACTAAAACCAGGTGGGTTGATTTGAAAGAAATACAGTGTTGTATTTTATAATGGCGAAAGTACGACAAGTAATCACAGGATATATTGACGTCAATTAGCTTTGTGACGTATCGATATAACGGACAACATCATTAGGTCATGGTGGCCACGTAGGTTCGATAGGAGGACACAATGATGGGCTTATCACTTTATTATATCGCTTGTTCTTGATTTCTTATTTTTCCGCCGTATATTTGAATATTATGTTTATGTCATCTACGCGTTTTGAAATACAGAATATACAGTAAAGTTCCGCTAATAAGACCATTTTGATTATTTTTAATCATGCATATTTTAGCCAGTTTGAAGTTCCAAAGTATTAAATTTAGAATAAAAGTTCCGCTAATAAGACCGATTTGCTACTAAGACCACCTTTTTGACTGGTCCTATTAGCGTAACTTCACTGTATATAGGTAACATGGCAAGATACAATTGTTCTAACAGTATACTGCAATATGCTGTAGTACTTGGTTATCTCTCAAGTTGATATAACACATTTATTTAGATGTTCCCAGTAAGTTTACTCTTGGCAAAACATATTGATAGATCAATTGAAATCAAAATGTAATGAAGTCATTTATTCAACTAAGCTTTGGTATGCAATCAATTACAACGATGTATGAAGTATTTACGAAGTTAGAGGTCACATAAGTTCACTGAAGGTCAAACTTATACGTATGTATAAATATTAATACCACTAGATAATATGCAATGTACGTATGTTTACACGTCAGTTATTATCAAGACGTCCAATATGGAATGCATCAACTGTTGTAAATTGGCATACAGTCTGTTATCTATCGAGTACGATACTAACATTATATTGAAATGTACTTGTCCAATTGGTGCGTGCGAACAATTCACACAATGTTATTGTGTTTTTTATACTTATACAGTAAAGAAATATTAAATAATCAATTAATAAAGCCCCAAATCTGTTTCAAAGTCATACCCGTTTGCATAAATGAGTGATAGATATGATTTACAGATGATTTATAATTTTGCCATACTTGAATATTGTATTATAAGACAACAAGTCCTTTCCTTCTTTTTATGAAGAGTCTTTACAATTTCAAGGTGTTTTTTTATCCGTAAAACATATATTTTTTCTGTTTAACCATCCCAAATGACAAGGTTGAGCTAATTATTTCTACACTCAGCTATTGGCATCGATCAAAATCTTCATTGAATAAATTGCACTGTTTTATAACACGTGTTGCTAAATTTATGCAAATATAAATCTAGTTATCAATATCACTCATATATTTTAAATGATAATATGGATTTGATGATCGTTCTGAGACAATTTCCGTCATAAATTAGTGAAACCATAAAATACCACCACGTTTTTCAATTTCACACTTTATGCTAGAGACTTCACATAGAGGCTTCATTTAATTTTCCTGATGTAGCAAAAAGCGTCAATCATCATTGCTTTCCATTACTTGACTGTGAACTTGAATCAGTCGCCAACAATACAGAAAGTATTTACAGGTTTTATCGTGAAGCCGTATGCTAGCTTCTTCGTGAACCGCGAGAAGCTGTTATGCCCAGTAAAACTGTAAAAGGATAGAAACCTTTAAGGAGTTATTTGATTATTCGCGGAGTGTGTCTTACACTATGTTTAGTTTACTGTAGATCATCGTTTTTTATTATTTCTTTGTGAAATTGTGTCACCCTGCAGTTTTGCATCGGGATTTGGGCTTTTAGTCATTTCTTTGAGTTGTGTTTGGGCTCTGTGGAGTTGGTTTTTGTTGTTAATGTTTTATGTGCTATGCTGGTAATGTCGAGTGTTGCCTTCATTGTCCAATTTGCTCTTTTATTGTTTCAATGTTACATAGCCAACTTTATCAAGATGTACTTCAAAGATGGTTTGGACCAGTGTCTTATAAGTACGGATATTTTTATTGTATTACTGCTAGCCGACTCAATCAACAGATCCTTCGGTGATCAAGACATCGACATTTAAATATTTAAGTACCCTTGCCTGGGATTAGTTTTAACGTACAGTAAACCTGGAACATGTTGATAGAAATTATGATAACGTTTTAACCACCTATGGATTAATGATTTATTAATGATCCTTCAATCAGCGTATCGTGGAATAAAACAAATAAATACAAGGTGCGAATGAAACCTGTCACTCCCAGAGTAAGATAATGAGTGATTTATATGCATTTATCGTTCTAATTAGCACGCCTACTACTTCAAAGCTCTGTTAATGGTGTAATTGGAGAATCGTTCAAATCTAAGAATACTCGGGTAATGTAGTAATTGCGTTATACATGATGCTCGATGTTGTGTCGGTATGTACTTGTGCCGTTACATAATTTAGCAACATTGCCGCTCACTGCTGGTTGACATTGAGTTCGATTTTAGCCGATGACTCAAACGTGCATTCGTTAAGTTAAAACTTCTCATAGTTCTGAGAAATGCAACAAGCTTATTTGTTGAATTGTCGAGAAGTTCCCATAAAATGAGCGCTTGCTTTTAGAAGTGTGTATAATTTAATCGAAATTCCATTACGTTACTACAAATTGGCTCCTGATGACAAGATAATTAACATCTCGTAAGAAGTGTATTTCTAACAAGACAAGTGCTGATGTATTACGCAGTTTTGTAGCCATTGCAATGTTCGCTTGGTGAAACCTGTTTACATAAACGACGTTTGCTGGTTAACTTTAATGTATTGTTATGTACTGTTTGTTTTAGTTGGACTTTGTACAGCTTTTCAAGTATAGCGATGATTGCAATACTTATCACAAATACAGAATCGTGTGCGTTTTGGAATTTCAGAAAATAAGCATAGTTAATATTGTTTACATATGCAGTATGTCAGATTGTAGTATGTGTGTCGATCCTATAGTTGTAGAAGAGGTATGAAAAGAAACTCCTGACAGTTAAACACTGTCAACAGGAGTTACGGTTTGTGCTATCAACATTACTTAAAACATACAGATGATTGTTTATGAGCTCTATAGTACGTTTAGTTATTTAATTGAATTAATTATTTCTGAATATATCTTCCCCACCCGACCTTCTCTTATTTGTTATGTACGAGATTGCTGCTATAATTATAACATTCGAGAAAATCATTGAAACTGTCGTATATCTTAACCAACTACGATTAAACTTTTTTAACATTACCGTTAATGTAGCTATATAAAGTCTAACATAAATCAGTAACCTAAGGGAAACTACATGAACATTCGTACTTATACAGTCCAGTGCCTTAAGCTTCGTCATATGTATTTCAATACATGTTTATTTCAAAGTTTGCATTCATTCATCACAATATTCACACATTTAAAATATGGTCTTCTTATTTATTTGTATATGTGTGCCCAATTTAGACAGTGGGTATTTATCTATAATTAGTATATTTTATGATGCCCTAACGATGAGTTCAATGAGTTCTCGTGGCTCTTATCGCTAGATATTCTTGCCTGCTTTCGTATATAATGAGCATAGGACTAAATTATTTAGTTATCCAGATAAACGCACATATACTAATTGAATTATGTAACAGTTTATAATGGTGCATGCATGCTTAAAGCTATTGGTGCATTTTAGATGAGGTTTTCGTTTATTCAAGAACCTTTGTTGGCATGTACTGTATTTGTAAGTGTGAAATATACTTCATTCGACTGCATCTAGGAATGAAAAAGTTATATGTCCTGCGACAGTCTGATTTGTTTCCGCCAAAGAGGCATGCCATGCACACAGCTCACATAAATGCTACATGTTCGGACCTTGTTGCTTGTGGTAAGTAAGAGTAAGCCTAGTTGTAAAAACGGTTTAAATTGTGGATATTATTTCCATTATCTGATACGTTTCTAACCGTAGCATCAGGATACGTTACGGGAATATTTTAATTTTAAATTAGTACTAAGAGCGAATATTTCAATTACCAACATCGACCGTACTAGTGTATGGCAGCAACTGCTGTATAGAACTACCCATATTTCATAGTTATACAACTGGAGCATCTTCTTATTGGGTGGCTACCAGAGTCATAAAGGAGCAGGCCGTCATTTTATAGTCTGAGGTATATATCGGAAACCGTATTTCGGTGTTCACCGTAATGTATCAGTATACAAATTGAATACCGTGCAGAACCTTTGTCATTGAGTACGATTATTATCGACATCTCACATCAGATTGAATCTATCCAAAGGAGTGTACGGGTTGACAATGTTTACCTTTCAATGTCGTGTGGTATGCAATTTAAAAATTGATACTACAATTGTTGTCGTCTTTGAAATATGACTACATGTACCATGTGTTTAACATCATATTACAATAGTACACATTCCTGCCAGTGTATAAAATAGTACGGGTATCTTTCCTTCCGATTTCATATAAATGCACTTCCATAAGAAAAATCCCCATAAATTCCAAGCTACTTTTCATCGTACGACAGTTTTACGATCCAAGACGCCCTGATGAAGACTACAGCAGACAGAAAGTGGAAGCATACTATAATATCGTGAACAATTGTCTCTACTTTCTGCCTATCTATCTGACATATTCTAGAGCTAGCGTTAATATATTTCATTTTCCTGTCTAGAATATTTTACTTATCTGTTAACACTGGCTCTATCTATAATTGGTATATTACATTTGAAGACCTACTGATCACAGTATATTGGACTAGGCAATATCTCTATAGGTTACAAACCACCAAATGCCTCCGCGAACCAAAATAGGATACACTCAAATAGTCCCTAAATAAACTTGTGATTGTGTTTAAATGGTAGTATGCTTTGACAAGGTGGAACTGGAATCATCTAATTGGGTTTACAGGCATTGTATACATGTATGTGATGTATTGAAACTGTTTTATTTTACATATTTTGAGATTTTGGCCAAAATACAAAAGCGAAAGTAGGGTAGGGTAAAACCCGGATTTGGTCGGTCTGCGCGCCTGTAAAAATATGTTCACCGCGTTGGACGGACAAAATTTTTCTTATATGATACGTGACCCCCTGTTTTTTTGTATTTTCTTAAAGCTGGTAGCCCCTTCTTTTCATTGATATGTGTCTGCCACCTGGCCATAGACTTTAACATGTATCAACCTGGGACTGACTATTGTAACTTTACATTGAGCTAAAGAACAAATTTATTTAGTGGTTTGTGACCTTAAGAAATGACCCAAAAAAATAAAATGTATATTTTCAATATTTTGACTTTACGTGTTTAGAAATACATTTTTCTGTGGGTTTTATTCGATTTTTCAGTGAAATTTGTCTCAAAATGTGAAAAAATTCTGTTTTGGGGTGAAAATTTAAGAAAAAAATGAAGATTTTTCCTCCACAAAATGACATTTTCATACCAATTTTGACCTTATTTAGGTATCAGACCTGGGTTATTGTGTATATATATGAGGAATAGTCACATAATTAAGCACCCAACATAAAATAATTGACCAATGTAAGGTTTATACGAAGCTGCAACTGTTTAATTTGCCAGTATTCATACAATATGGCCAGCAGAATCCAAGAAATTGCGTTAAAGGCGCTTACTCTCTTTTGTCAAAATTTTGAGAAATCATGTCATTTCAGTCTGGAAAGTCATCATTTGGAGTTGTATATACATAGTAGTTGTCAAATAAGTGTTTAAATCAATCAAAATGGGGAAAAGGGTTGTCTTAAGGTTACAAACCACCAAATGCCTCCGCGAACCAAAATAGGATACACTCAAATAGTCCCTAAATAAACTTGTGATTGTGTTTAAATGGTAGTATGCTTTGACAAGGTGGAACTGGAATCATCTAATTGGGTTTACAGGCATTGTATACATGTATGTGATGTATTGAAACTGTTTTATTTTACATATTTTGAGATTTTGGCCAAAATACAAAAGCGAAAGTAGGGTAGGGTAAAACCCGGATTTGGTCGGTCTGCGCGCCTGTAAAAATATGTTCACCGCGTTGGACGGACAAAATTTTTCTTATATGATACGTGACCCCCTGTTTTTTTTGTATTTTCTTAAAGCTGGTAGCCCCTTCTTTTCATTGATATGTGTCTGCCACCTGGCCATAGACTTTAACATGTATCAACCTGGGACTGACTATTGTAACTTTACATTGAGCTAAAGAACAAATTTATTTAGTGGTTTGTGACCTTAAGAAATGACTCAAAAAAATAAAATGTATATTTTCAATATTTTGACTTTACGTGTTTAGAAATACATTTTTCTGTTGGTTTTATTCGATTTTTCAGTGAAATTTGTCTCAAAATGTGAAAAAATTCTGTTTTGGGGTGAAAATTTAAGAAAAAAATGAAGATTTTTCCTCCACAAAATGACATTTTCATACCAATTTTGACCTTATTTAGGTATAAGACCTGGGTTATTGTGTATATATATGAGGAATAGTCACATAATTAAGCACCCAACATAAAATAATTGACCAATGTAAGGTTTATACGAAGCTGCAACTGTTTAATTTGCCAGTATTCATACAATATGGCCAGCAGAATCCAAGAAATTGCGTTAAAGGCGCTTACTCTCTTTTGTCAAAATTTTGAGAAATCATGTCATTTCAGTCTGGAAAGTCATCATTTGGAGTTGTATATACATAGTAGTTGTCAAATAAGTGTTTAAATCAATCAAAATGGGGGAAAAGGGTTGTCTTAAGGTTACAAACCACCAAATGCCTCCGCGAACCAAAATAGGATACACTCAAATAGTCCCTAAATAAACTTGTGATTGTGTTTAAATGGTAGTATGCTTTGACAAGGTGGAACTGGAATCATCTAATTGGGTTTACAGGCATTGTATACATGTATGTGATGTATTGAAACTGTTTTATTTTACATATTTTGAGATTTTGGCCAAAATACAAAAGCGAAAGTAGGGTAGGGTAAAACCCGGATTTGGTCGGTCTGCGCGCCTGTAAAAATATGTTCACCGCGTTGGACGGACAAAATTTTTCTTATATGATACGTGACCCCCTGTTTTTTTTGTATTTTCTTAAAGCTGGTAGCCCCTTCTTTTCATTGATATGTGTCTGCCACCTGGCCATAGACTTTAACATGTATCAACCTGGGACTGACTATTGTAACTTTACATTGAGCTAAAGAACAAATTTATTTAGTGGTTTGTGACCTTAAGAAATGACCCAAAAAAATAAAATGTATATTTTCAATATTTTGACTTTACGTGTTTAGAAATACATTTTTCTGTGGGTTTTATTCGATTTTTCAGTGAAATTTGTCTCAAAATGTGAAAAAATTCTGTTTTGGGGTGAAAATTTAAGAAAAAAATGAAGATTTTTCCTCCACAAAATGACATTTTCATACCAATTTTGACCTTATTTAGGTATCAGACCTGGGTTATTGTGTATATATATGAGGAATAGTCACATAATTAAGCACCCAACATAAAATAATTGACCAATGTAAGGTTTATACGAAGCTGCAACTGTTTAATTTGCCAGTATTCATACAATATGGCCAGCAGAATCCAAGAAATTGCGTTAAAGGCGCTTACTCTCTTTTGTCAAAATTTTGAGAAATCATGTCATTTCAGTCTGGAAAGTCATCATTTGGAGTTGTATATACATAGTAGTTGTCAAATAAGTGTTTAAATCAATCAAAATGGGGAAAAGGGTTGTCTTAAGGTTACAAACCACCAAATGCCTCCGCGAACCAAAATAGGATACACTCAAATAGTCCCTAAATAAACTTGTGATTGTGTTTAAATGGTAGTATGCTTTGACAAGGTGGAACTGGAATCATCTAATTGGGTTTACAGGCATTGTATACATGTATGTGATGTATTGAAACTGTTTTATTTTACATATTTTGAGATTTTGGCCAAAATACAAAAGCGAAAGTAGGGTAGGGTAAAACCCGGATTTGGTCGGTCTGCGCGCCTGTAAAAATATGTTCACCGCGTTGGACGGACAAAATTTTTCTTATATGATACGTGACCCCCTGTTTTTTTTGTATTTTCTTAAAGCTGGTAGCCCCTTCTTTTCATTGATATGTGTCTGCCACCTGGCCATAGACTTTAACATGTATCAACCTGGGACTGACTATTGTAACTTTACATTGAGCTAAAGAACAAATTTATTTAGTGGTTTGTGACCTTAAGAAATGACCCAAAAAAATAAAATGTATATTTTCAATATTTTGACTTTACGTGTTTAGAAATACATTTTTCTGTGGGTTTTATTCGATTTTTCAGTGAAATTTGTCTCAAAATGTGAAAACATTCTGTTTTGGGGTGAAAATTTAAGAAAAAAATGAAGATTTTTCCTCCACAAAATGACATTTTCATACCAATTTTGACCTTATTTAGGTATCAGACCTGGGTTATTGTGTATATATATGAGGAATAGTCACATAATTAAGCACCCAACATAAAATAATTGACCAATGTAAGGTTTATACGAAGCTGCAACTGTTTAATTTGCCAGTATTCATACAATATGGCCAGCAGAATCCAAGAAATTGCGTTAAAGGCGCTTACTCTCTTTTGTCAAAATTTTGAGAAATCATGTCATTTCAGTCTGGAAAGTCATCATTTGGAGTTGTATATACATAGTAGTTGTCAAATAAGTGTTTAAATCAATCAAAATGGGGAAAAGGGTTGTCTTAAGGTTACAAACCACCAAATGCCTCCGCGAACCAAAATAGGATACACTCAAATAGTCCCTAAATAAACTTGTGATTGTGTTTAAATGGTAGTATGCTTTGACAAGGTGGAACTGGAATCATCTAATTGGGTTTACAGGCATTGTATACATGTATGTGATGTATTGAAACTGTTTTATTTTACATATTTTGAGATTTTGGCCAAAATACAAAAGCGAAAGTAGGGTAGGGTAAAACCCGGATTTGGTCGGTCTGCGCGCCTGTAAAAATATGTTCACCGCGTTGGACGGACAAAATTTTTCTTATATGATACGTGACCCCCTGTTTTTTTTGTATTTTCTTAAAGCTGGTAGCCCCTTCTTTTCATTGATATGTGTCTGCCACCTGGCCATAGACTTTAACATGTATCAACCTGGGACTGACTATTGTAACTTTACATTGAGCTAAAGAACAAATTTATTTAGTGGTTTGTGACCTTAAGAAATGACCCAAAAAAATAAAATGTATATTTTCAATATTTTGACTTTACGTGTTTAGAAATACATTTTTCTGTGGGTTTTATTCGATTTTTCAGTGAAATTTGTCTCAAAATGTGAAAAAATTCTGTTTTGGGGTGAAAATTTAAGAAAAAAATGAAGATTTTTCCTCCACAAAATGACATTTTCATACCAATTTTGACCTTATTTAGGTATCAGACCTGGGTTATTGTGTATATATATGAGGAATAGTCACATAATTAAGCACCCAACATAAAATAATTGACCAATGTAAGGTTTATACGAAGCTGCAACTGTTTAATTTGCCAGTATTCATACAATATGGCCAGCAGAATCCAAGAAATTGCGTTAAAGGCGCTTACTCTCTTTTGTCAAAATTTTGAGAAATCATGTCATTTCAGTCTGGAAAGTCATCATTTGGAGTTGTATATACATAGTAGTTGTCAAATAAGTGTTTAAATCAATCAAAATGGGGAAAAGGGTTGTCTTAAGGTTACAAACCACCAAATGCCTCCGCGAACCAAAATAGGATACACTCAAATAGTCCCTAAATAAACTTGTGATTGTGTTTAAATGGTAGTATGCTTTGACAAGGTGGAACTGGAATCATCTAATTGGGTTTACAGGCATTGTATACATGTATGTGATGTATTGAAACTGTTTTATTTTACATATTTTGAGATTTTGGCCAAAATACAAAAGCGAAAGTAGGGTAGGGTAAAACCCGGATTTGGTCGGTCTGCGCGCCTGTAAAAATATGTTCACCGCGTTGGACGGACAAAATTTTTCTTATATGATACGTGACCCCCTGTTTTTTTTGTATTTTCTTAAAGCTGGTAGCCCCTTCTTTTCATTGATATGTGTCTGCCACCTGGCCATAGACTTTAACATGTATCAACCTGGGACTGACTATTGTAACTTTACATTGAGCTAAAGAACAAATTTATTTAGTGGTTTGTGACCTTAAGAAATGACCCAAAAAAATAAAATGTATATTTTCAATATTTTGACTTTACGTGTTTAGAAATACATTTTTCTGTGGGTTTTATTCGATTTTTCAGTGAAATTTGTCTCAAAATGTGAAAAAATTCTGTTTTGGGGTGAAAATTTAAGAAAAAAATGAAGATTTTTCCTCCACAAAATGACATTTTCATACCAATTTTGACCTTATTTAGGTATCAGACCTGGGTTATTGTGTATATATATGAGGAATAGTCACATAATTAAGCACCCAACATAAAATAATTGACCAATGTAAGGTTTATACGAAGCTGCAACTGTTTAATTTGCCAGTATTTATACAATATGGCCAGCAGAATCCAAGAAATTGCGTTAAAGGCGCTTACTCTCTTTTGTCAAAATTTTGAGAAATCATGTCATTTCAGTCTGGAAAGTCATCATTTGGAGTTGTATATACATAGTAGTTGTCAAATAAGTGTTTAAATCAATCAAAATGGGGAAAAGGGTTGTCTTAAGGTTACAAACCACCAAATGCCTCCGCGAACCAAAATAGGATACACTCAAATAGTCCCTAAATAAACTTGTGATTGTGTTTAAATGGTAGTATCCTTTGACAAGGTGGAACTGGAATCATCTAATTGGGTTTACAGGCATTGTATACATGTATGTGATGTATTGAAACTGTTTTATTTTACATATTTTGAGATTTTGGCCAAAATACAAAAGCGAAAGTAGGGTAGGGTAAAACCCGGATTTGGTCGGTCTGCGCGCCTGTAAAAATATGTTCACCGCGTTGGACGGACAAAATTTTTCTTATATGATACGTGACCCCCTGTTTTTTTTGTATTTTCTTAAAGCTGGTAGCCCCTTCTTTTCATTGATATGTGTCTGCCACCTGGCCATAGACTTTAACATGTATCAACCTGGGACTGACTATTGTAACTTTACATTGAGCTAAAGAACAAATTTATTTAGTGGTTTGTGACCTTAAGAAATGACCCAAAAAAATAAAATGTATATTTTCAATATTTTGACTTTACGTGTTTAGAAATACATTTTTCTGTGGGTTTTATTCGATTTTTCAGTGAAATTTGTCTCAAAATGTGAAAAAATTCTGTTTTGGGGTGAAAATTTAAGAAAAAAATGAAGATTTTTCCTCCACAAAATGACATTTTCATACCAATTTTGACCTTATTTAGGTATCAGACCTGGGTTATTGTGTATATATATGAGGAATAGTCACATAATTAAGCACCCAACATAAAATAATTGACCAATGTAAGGTTTATACGAAGCTGCAACTGTTTAATTTGCCAGTATTCATACAATATGGCCAGCAGAATCCAAGAAATTGCGTTAAAGGCGCTTACTCTCTTTTGTCAAAATTTTGAGAAATCATGTCATTTCAGTCTGGAAAGTCATCATTTGGAGTTGTATATACATAGTAGTTGTCAAATAAGTGTTTAAATCAATCAAAATGGGGAAAAGGGTTGTCTTAAGGTTACAAACCACCAAATGCCTCCGCGAACCAAAATAGGATACACTCAAATAGTCCCTAAATAAACTTGTGATTGTGTTTAAATGGTAGTATCCTTTGACAAGGTGGAACTTGAATCATCTAATTGGGTTTACAGGCATTGTATACATGTATGTGATGTATTGAAACTGTTTTATTTTACATATTTTGAGATTTTGGCCAAAATACAAAAGCGAAAGTAGGGTAGGGTAAAACCCGGATTTGGTCGGTCTGCGCGCCTGTAAAAATATGTTCACCGCGTTGGACGGACAAAATTTTTCTTATATGATACGTGACCCCCTGTTTTTTTTGTATTTTCTTAAAGCTGGTAGCCCCTTCTTTTCATTGATATGTGTCTGCCACCTGGCCATAGACTTTAACATGTATCAACCTGGGACTGACTATTGTAACTTTACATTGAGCTAAAGAACAAATTTATTTAGTGGTTTGTGACCTTAAGAAATGACCCAAAAAAATAAAATGTATATTTTCAATATTTTGACTTTACGTGTTTAGAAATACATTTTTCTGTGGGTTTTATTCGATTTTTCAGTGAAATTTGTCTCAAAATGTGAAAAAAATCTGTTTTGGGGTGAAAATTTAAGAAAAAAATGAAGATTTTTCCTCCACAAAATGACATTTTCATACCAATTTTGACCTTATTTAGGTATCAGACCTGGGTTATTGTGTATATATATGAGGAATAGTCACATAATTAAGCACCCAACATAAAATAATTGACCAATGTAAGGTTTATACGAAGCTGCAACTGTTTAATTTGCCAGTATTCATACAATATGGCCAGCAGAATCCAAGAAATTGCGTTAAAGGCGCTTACTCTCTTTTGTCAAAATTTTGAGAAATCATGTCATTTCAGTCTGGAAAGTCATCATTTGGAGTTGTATATACATAGTAGTTGTCAAATAAGTGTTTAAATCAATCAAAATGGGGAAAAGGGTTGTCTTAAGGTTACAAACCACCAAATGCCTCCGCGAACCAAAATAGGATACACTCAAATAGTCCCTAAATAAACTTGTGATTGTGTTTAAATGGTAGTATCCTTTGACAAGGTGGAACTGGAATCATCTAATTGGGTTTACAGGCATTGTATACATGTATGTGATGTATTGAAACTGTTTTATTTTACATATTTTGAGATTTTGGCCAAAATACAAAAGCGAAAGTAGGGTAGGGTAAAACCCGGATTTGGTCGGTCTGCGCGCCTGTAAAAATATGTTCACCGCGTTGGACGGACAAAATTTTTCTTATATGATACGTGACCCCCTGTTTTTTTTGTATTTTCTTAAAGCTGGTAGCCCCTTCTTTTCATTGATATGTGTCTGCCACCTGGCCATAGACTTTAACATGTATCAACCTGGGACTGACTATTGTAACTTTACATTGAGCTAAAGAACAAATTTATTTAGTGGTTTGTGACCTTAAGAAATGACCCAAAAAAATAAAATGTATATTTTCAATATTTTGACTTTACGTGTTTAGAAATACATTTTTCTGTGGGTTTTATTCGATTTTTCAGTGAAATTTGTCTCAAAATGTGAAAAAAATCTGTTTTGGGGTGAAAATTTAAGAAAAAAATGAAGATTTTTCCTCCACAAAATGACATTTTCATACCAATTTTGACCTTATTTAGGTATCAGACCTGGGTTATTGTGTATATATATGAGGAATAGTCACATAATTAAGCACCCAACATAAAATAATTGACCAATGTAAGGTTTATACGAAGCTGCAACTGTTTAATTTGCCAGTATTCATACAATATGGCCAGCAGAATCCAAGAAATTGCGTTAAAGGCGCTTACTCTCTTTTGTCAAAATTTTGAGAAATCATGTCATTTCAGTCTGGAAAGTCATCATTTGGAGTTGTATATACATAGTAGTTGTCAAATAAGTGTTTAAATCAATCAAAATGGGGAAAAGGGTTGTCTTAAGGTTACAAACCACCAAATGCCTCCGCGAACCAAAATAGGATACACTCAAATAGTCCCTAAATAAACTTGTGATTGTGCTTAAATGGTAGTATGCTTTGACAAGGTGGAACTGGAATCATCTAATTGGGTTTACAGGCATTGTATACATGTATGTGATGTATTGAAACTGTTTTATTTTACATATTTTGAGATTTTGGCCAAAATACAAAAGCGAAAGTAGGGTAGGGTAAAACCCGGATTTGGTCGGTCTGCGCGCCTGTAAAAATATGTTCACCGCGTTGGACGGACAAAATTTTTCTTATATGATACGTGACCCCCTGTTTTTGTTGTATTTTCTTAAAGCTGGTAGCCCCTTCTTTTCATTGATATGTGTCTGCCACCTGGCCATAGACTTTAACATGTATCAACCTGGGACTGACTATTGTAACTTTACATTGAGCTAAAGAACAAATTTATTTAGTGGTTTGTGACCTTAAGAAATGACTCAAAAAAATAAAATGTATATTTTCAATATTTTGACTTTACGTGTTTAGAAATACATTTTTCTGTGGGTTTTATTCGATTTTTCAGTGAAATTTGTCTCAAAATGTGAAAAAATTCTGTTTTGGGGTGAAAATTTAAGAAAAAAATGAAGATTTTTCCTCCACAAAATGACATTTTCATACCAATTTTGACCTTATTTAGGTATCAGACCTGGGTTATTGTGTATATATATGAGGAATAGTCACATAATTAAGCACCCAACATAAAATAATTGACCAATGTAAGGTTTATACGAAGCTGCAACTGTTTAATTTGCCAGTATTCATACAATATGGCCAGCAGAATCCAAGAAATTGCGTTAAAGGCGCTTACTCTCTTTTGTCAAAATTTTGAGAAATCATGTCATTTCAGTCTGAAAAGTCATCATTTGGAGTTGTATATACATAGTAGTTGTCAAATAAGTGTTTAAATCAATCAAAATGGGGGAAAAGGGTTGTCTTAAGGTTACAAACCACCAAATGCCTCCGCGAACCAAAATAGGATACACTCAAATAGTCCCTAAATAAACTTGTGATTGTGTTTAAATGGTAGTATGCTTTGACAAGGTGGAACTGGAATCATCTAATTGGGTTTACAGGCATTGTATACATGTATGTGATGTATTGAAACTGTTTTATTTTACATATTTTGAGATTTTGGCCAAAATACAAAAGCGAAAGTAGGGTAGGGTAAAACCCGGATTTGGTCGGTCTGCGCGCCTGTAAAAATATGTTCACCGCGTTGGACGGACAAAATTTGTCTTATATGATACGTGACCCCCTGTTTGTTTTGTATTTTCTTAAAGCTGGTAGCCCCTTCTTTTCATTGATATGTGTCTGCCACCTGGCCATAGACTTTAACATGTATCAACCTGGGACTGACTATTGTAACTTTACATTGAGCTAAAGAACAAATTTATTTAGTGGTTTGTGACCTATAACTCCTGGTTCATATCTATTTATGCTTCAATCATATTGTAGGGGAATCGTACACTTAAAACGATTCCCATACCAGCTTTACATCACAGACTTGTCACTTAAACCACAGGAAAATCGACTGCAATTTTCTTATAAGATCACGTGATTCCTTTATATTGTATGTGATAAACCACGATATAGTTGTATAAAGATTGTCTTCGAATGTAAACGTGCTATAATTGTATCTGACTCTTACACTTACGACTTTGAAAACGCACCACTTTTCAGGGGTCGGTTATTTTTTTAGAGCGTGAGTCTCGTGCGAATGACAATATCTGACCTGTGTAAATGACGATGTGTAAACGATTCATTAGCATAACGAAAAAAACAACACATTTTAGGTTTTCAAAACCAAAGGTTACATTTAATGTCAAAAAGAAACGGATGTGTCTGGAGCTAAAGACGTGTTACAAACCGGAAGTAGCCGCCGCGTGGTTTTTGCGCGATTACATTGTCATGATACAATAAATATTCGTCTCCAATAGCGTTCTATGCCAACTGACACCATCGTTGATCTTCAAATAGGGATTAAAGGCCTTAAAAGCCACAAAATTCAGATAAATTAATGCGCATGCTCCACCAAAAACTTGACTTCCGGTCAACAACCGTGCCTGTCAAAAGAATACTTGGTGTCGATAGATATGCTAAATCATCAAATAAAAATATCAAACACGTTTATTTATGAAATGCATCATTTTCCTTTAGTACCCTGCCATTTTTGTTTCATCTAACATTGAACACGTGCTTCAACATGCAGTCACTTCCTTCTTGTATTACTATTTCCGGATGACTGGGGTGTTAACCTTAAAAAGCAGGAATATGACCATGCGCATAAATAACGAATAACAGTCAATTTTCTTGAAGAAATCAATATCTGCGTGATGGAATGTCCCAGATTTTTATCCCACCGAAAACATATGACATAATTTTTCAAACCTGAGCACACGGACGAATTCCATGATGCGATCTGCCCACAAGGTTGTCCGAACCTGTGTGGATGAATAGTGGAACATTCTCCAGAAGCGGATTGAAATTGTAATGAGTACCCGCTGTTGTGAACGCACCAAAAACATAACTTTACACGCACTCCACTAACTGTGAATTTGGTTTTGAGACTTAAGCACGTGGATGTCACGTGACTTAGAAACATTGTTAACTGGTGTTTTGAAATTTTGCTAGATGTTCAAACATAAATTGAGCTATCTATAGACAAAATTTTAAAACAATTAAACAATGTTTACTATTAAATTTCGTGGTTTGAATAAGTGGTGCGTTTTCAAAGTCCGTAAGTGTAAGCATATGCATTATACATATCAAAGACATTCAATAAATGTAACAACGGCATGGTCATAATGTTCCTTGGTCATCTATAATTTCTCTATCCCTCCTTCGCTGGCTTAGAATGAGAAGGCTAGTAATTTGAGAAGACAAGAAAAAACAGTCAGAAAACTACTATTTACATATAGCAAATCTTGTAAACAACTACAATCATTTTATCCATCGTTATCTGCACGGTTATACTTTATGAAACGCTGCGGTAGACTGTTTAATGATAATTACGTCCAGAAAGGTCATACATGTATGACAACCATGCATGACTACTAAAGAAATGCTTACACGGAAATAAATGCTGTGTAAACACATGCAATAAATAACCTCAGCTACTGATCTGTAGATTCACCTTGCAGGTAATAAATAGAACATACTATGTACAGGGTGTCTCAAAATACATGTCCGCTTGTTGAAGGGTCTTAACTTTGTCAAATATGTTAGTAAACTGATAATCATAGTCTCACATGAAAGCTAAATTTAAAAATTGTGTGTTGAATTATATCATATGTCAATACTTGAACAGTTGATGAGGTCATATACGTTATACTAACGTCATAAGCAACGGACGTTCTAAAATGTCCGAAGAGGCATATAGCATAGTTTGTATGGTAACATTGGTAAAATTTATATCATATGTGAGCATAGTAATAGTCAGTCGTACCCTACTATGCACACAGTGACTGAGAAACTGATCAGGGGTCATTGGAAAATGAAATCGGAAAAATCGGACGTGTTTAAGGGGGAACACATTTTAAAGACAATTAGGACTCAAAATTTGATATTCACACATTTCTAGACATATCATAGTAATAAAAGATGCACCAAACGCCTCGAATGGACATACTGAGTTGAATATATAGCGGTATGTCTAGCTTATCTCCAATGGTCTGAACATAGTCATATCATGTAACTTGAAAGTAAAAAAAAAAGTACTTAATAAAGTATCAATCACCAGAAACCGGCTTGGTAGGAGAATGAATTTGGTTATGCTACTTTTATTGAAATCAGGAAAAAGTAACCAAAATATTCAAAATATTTATTTCTTATTATACTATTTGAAAGTTAGATTATACAGTTCAAGATATATAACTACATCAAAACTCAAAATATCAATTTGTCGAGAAAATGGAAACATCACATCCGACTCAAAGTTATGTGAACGTCATTAAAATCGTCAAACGACGTCAAACAGATGTTTTTACCGAATTGGGTGTAGCTATTCAAAATTCATTCTATAGGTTTCGTATGCATTTTTTTGGATAATTGTTTCGTAATTTCTACATTGATTTGAATGCCCTGTGATCACATATATAAATCAGATATGTAAAGCAATACATTACGGAGTGATATGTCCTCAACAAGCGGACATGTATTTTGAGACACCCTGTATATTGGTAATAAGCGTATGTGTGTTTATACTATACTATTCATTGTACGCTTGTTTTCTTGGAGGTAATCGGACAGGGATAAATAAATATACTATCATTAATAAACAAATGAGGCAATTATAGGATTTTGCAGCCGTTCATAATTAGATTCACCTTGCAGGTAATAAATAGAACATACTATGTACAGGGTGTCTCAAAATACATGTCCGCTTGTTGAAGGATCATAACTTTGCCAAATGAATTAGTAAATTAATAATCATAGTCTCATATGAAAGCTAAATTTAAAAATTGTGTGGCGAATAATATCATGTGTCAATATTCGAACATTTGATGACGTCATATACGTTATACTAACGTCATTAGCAACGGACGTTCTAAAATGAACGAAGAGGCAAAGAACATAGTTTGTACTGTAACATGGGTAAAATTTATATCATATGTGGGCCTAGTAATAGTCAGTCATACTCTACTATGCACACACTGATTGAGAAACAGATCAGGGTTCATTAGAAAATGAAATCGGAAAATCGAACGTATTTAAGGGAGGAAGACATTTTAAAAACAATTAGGACTGACAATTTGATATTCACACATGTCTAGGCATATCATATTCATAAAAGATGCACCAAACGCCTTGAATGAAAATACTGGATTGAATGTATAGCGGTATGTCTAGCTTATCTTCAACAGTCCAAACATAGTCATTTAATGTAACTTGAAAGTATAAAATAGTACTTAATGAAGTATCAATCACCAAAAACCGCCTTGGTAGGAGAATGAATTTGGTTATGCTACTTTTATTGAAGTAAGAAAAAGTAACCAAAATATCCTAAATAATTATTTCTTTTTATACTATTTGAACGTTAGATTATACAGTTCAAGAAATATAACTACATCGAAACTCAAAATATCAATTTGTGGAAAAAATGGAAACTTCACATCCGACTCAAAGTTATGTGAACGTCATTACAGTCGTCAAACGACGTCAAACACAGGTTTTTACGGAATTGGGGGTAGTTACTAAAAATGCATTCTATATGTTTCTTCTGCTTTATTTTGGATATTTCTTTTTTATTTCTACATTGATTTGAATGCCCTGTGATCATACATATAAATCAGATATGTAAAGCAATTCATAAGGGAGTCATACTTCCTCAACAAGCGGACATGTATTTTGAGACACCCTGTATATTGGTAATAAGCGTATGTGTGTTTATACTATACTATTCATTGTACGCTTGTTTTCTTGGAGGTAATCGGACAGGGATAAATAAATATACTAGCATTAATAAACAAATGAGACAATTATAGGATTTTGCAGCCGTTCATAACTACATGGTGTATGAAAACTGAACCCATAAACGATGATATCGGTAATGCATTTGATTAAATACTCAGGCGTTTTGTAAATTATGACTGAGCAATCGCCTGTTCGCGTGTGGCCGTCTCCCATGATCAACATAAAATGATATCGAATTTGATAAATTTAATAACTAACAAGATAAAAAAAGAACACGCGAAAAGGAAACGACATACATAGTGAGTGAGTATGTTATTAAGTAAAAAAGGAAATTGTCAGGGAAGGCAGCACTCAATTTAACTAGCCGATCACAGAAAACAGTAACATCACAAAATAACACAACTACAAGTAGCAGTGCCCATTAATAATTCAAGTAATAAAAGCCAAAGTCCCCGTTGTGAAAAAGCGGGGTGTCCTAGTTTCACAAGGAAATAACGCAAAAGCCACAAGGACATCTAAAACAGCAAAACACAAAACTCCACCTCATCTGAAGGAATATAACATACTAGCAATAAAACTAAACTCGAAACCAGAAGCTAGTTTTGAAGGCGTACTTAGAAACAACTTAAACTACTTTAAATACTATTTGCACTTCTAAACAAACATGAATAATATAACTATTACGATATACATGTAAATAAAATCTAAACAATATTAATCATAAACACATCGTTTCTGCAGGCAGATAATATAATATCCATTAGACGGTTGTAATTTGCAATTAATAGTCATTTCAAATAAATTTACGAACATGTACATGGAACTACATTTAAAACTTCTCTTTAATATAGTTTGTTTTTCGCTTAAGCGGGCGCCCTCTAACTGAGAATTAAAACCATCTTCATCAAACTGAATGAAGGTTGGAATTATCTACACATATAATTATACGATTTTGTCCTGGATAACATCAATTCATGTTTATAAAATACACCGACGGTTATTGTCGAACATGAAATCAACCTGATTTTACTTGCACGTTTCCACATAACATTTATTGGGGAGTGATAAGTGATACGAATGATATAGATAATCATTTGTTTAATAATTACAATATTGTTCATGTCTGCATGAGAATGCACGCAGTATATCTATATATATGTAAAATTAACGAATCTCCGTATGCATATGTACTTCACATGCAATCAAGACCTAATCAAATCAAAAATAAAATATTCAGTAGTATTATGTTTGTCGGACAGAAACAATCGTAAGGTTATGCGTGGGCAATTATCTGTTGTTTTATGCTGTTACTTTTTTGTGCTCGACTGATTACGATGGGTGCTGCCATTCCCATCCGATTTTCCTTATTTCGTTTTGCTGTTATCTGCAGAAATGGTCTCTTAGATACAAATATACATTTGACACCTTCTTATTTATATCAATGCGATATAATACCACCAGGAATATGACGTTAGGGGATATGTACTTTCGTAACATTACGTTTACTACTCAAACCTGTAACCGTACATAACTGTATCTGAAGTTTGTCATTAGTCAAAACCTCATCTTGTTTTCGAAATATAACCTCAGACGGTAAAGTGGTATTTATAAATAACGGGATCAATTCCGACTCTGACAGCCACTCAATATAAATATGTCCCACTTATATCACCATAATATTTCAAACTAAGAATTATGAGTATTTTCATATATTTTGACAGCCAGACACACTGTACCATACTCTATTACCCGTCAATGTTGGTAAGGGAAGAATTAAATATAAGTAAAATATTTCAATATTCCCGGAAAATGTATATAACAATAAGTTACAGTTTGAGACAGATGCTAGCTGATCGTCAGATATCCCAATGAGTATTAGCACATTACGTAATACCTCAATCATGAAACAACCAAGGGGCGTATTAGAAAAATTTCTTACTAAAAGGGTCTCGATATTGAGGCCAAATTCCCAGACATAAAACATGCCAAAGGACTTTAAAAAACATTTTGTTAAACAGCCTTATAGCAAATTAATTTAATTTCACTAATGCATGTATTATATAAGAAGGTTTTATATAAGAAGAAATGTAAGGTGTATGGATTTGATAACTTTACCTATGAAAATTTCATTTACATACAGTTTGATAGAGAGTCGACACTTACACAGTATTTGTCTAACCCAGAAAGCGAATATTGCATTTAAGATGCATACAAAAATGTACGTCATTATAACCTGCTTGATATTCCTGTCTATAAGATTATATCTAAATTACTGAATAATTTAGTCCTTAGCTTATTATATATGCAAGCAGGCCAGTGTCTATAGCGATAAGAGCCACGTGAACTCATCATTAGGGTATCATAAAATGTCCAGCCAGATTTTAGAAGTGATCGATGGAACTAATTGCTTTCCTGAATATTATATTGAAAATGCTATTTATAACTTTTAAGTGGATCTCGTCAAACTAATTGGCACTTTATTTATTTACGTTTTGTTGGTGTGTTGTGAAGCAGTGCTTACCAGTGACCATTCTAGGTAAAGGTTATGCGTGTCATTTGTGAAATGTACAAGAACAGTCTAAAGCACCAGCCGGGGTAGAGGATACAGGGGAAATAGACAGACGAATATACCCGGTCGGTGACATTTAACAACATTTTCAGCTCCTAGTCCCGGGAAATAGACTATGGTTGGTTACAAGACCCTGGCATTACTACTTGATTACGTGTCTAAAACCCAGAGATAATGTTGGTGCTTTTACTTTAACTGGTTAAGTCACCAGCCGTCCCTCGTCACTTTGCAAATGCTATAACACGAAAATGCATGCGTTAATCCTACTATATAAATGATATTAAAGAATGACAAAATGCAAATTCGAGGCATTTGGCAAAACGATCATAAATTTTGAAGCCCAGACACAAATATAAACTGCTTAACCATGTCATCGATACATAAAAACAGTTTAACATACAGCAGTATGTCATCATAATGTTTGTATTGACCGTACTTTCAAAAGAGATCAAAACATATGCGTTGATATTTACATTTGTATTGTACGATCTTAGTCATCGTTCCAGAGTGACTGCACATAGTGTTCTATATTGTAGAAAGTTCTGTTTACTCCAACGAAAGCTAATATAACTCTTCAAAAATCACAGTTAGCCAGCAAACATCTTTTGTGTAAATTATTTTCACCACACGAACTTCGCAATGGAAACATAATTGCTGATTCCACCATCAACAAACACATTTGTTGGGTAACCAATACACGAGATGTTGATGCTCTCCTCATCAGGAGCTCATTTGTTTTTTCGTAATGGAATTTCGATTGAATTTTACACTTCTAAATGCATGAGCTAATTTTATGAGAACTCCTCGGCACCGTAACTAATGCGTTTGTTGCTATTCGCAATATTCAGATAATCTTAAGCGTAACGAATGAGCATTCGAGTCATATAGATACTGTTAATATAACAAATAAGTCAAGGTGTCTCTTTATGGACAATCCTATTACAAAAAATTGAAGATGTAAAAGCTTATCGTCTTTTTTCTGTGCTTGACTAGTTAAGTTGAGTTCTTCATTCTGTCCATTTGTTTTTTGTATTTCTGGCGTTGTAATGAATGACATACGAGTATGTAACAATACAACAGCATGAACAATCATATATGAATCGGACTGGTGGTTAGGATTGAAACCGAATGAACATGCATTACTATGACCAAGTTCGCAAAATAAGTTTTTAATTTAGTAAGCATTCATTTTTGTCATAGCAATTATAATACATCAAAACCAAACACACTCGATCGGGTGCTTAATAAACATTCTGTAAAATTACCACTTCGTCTTATTACACACGGAGATTCTATCAGGAACACGACTAGGCACATACAGTTATAAATGACCTTGTTGAGAGTAATAGTCGTTTAGCATTGCGTACAGACGTCACATAGGCGATGAAACGATCAAGTTATACTTGATTTACGGATGTACCTATTTGTTTATCACAATTGAATAAGGGTAGATATGAACACAAATTGTGATGAGATTACATGATCGTTACTGCAATATATTTACATCAACGGAGAAAACAAACTACAATAATTTATTGCATTCTCTATTTTCTGTAGGACAATGCCACGAGCACGATACATTCAAAAACATTTGATAATAATCTTTTTATCACAAACTGTTAGGAAGTTCCAGGTGGATTGAATAGCCTTGGAAACCTAACGGTATATTTATTTTTTACCTCCCACGCTAGCTATCATTTTAAAAGAAAGAAAAGAAAGAAAATAAAATGTGTTACATCAGCAAATATTTAATTGACATTATATTGTATTAGTAATTATTACGTGCTATTTTGAAAAGCAATAAAATGTGATTGAAGCAATCTGCAAATAATTCAGTTGTAAACGCGAGGAAGGGATCTGTAATACATATAGCAGGGATGTGCCAAGGCTCATGGTGAAATACCACGTACTCGAACATGTACATGTATGTGGCTGTGTTATCATAATTTGTTACAATACCCAATCACTAGGTCAACCAATAATGGTACATAGTTAACAACACTATCTCCAGGTTCCATTACGGCATTAGTACATCCCTACGCGATGCAACTACTAGCTCATCCGGGTATATTCGTATTCCTTTACCTAAAGAATCTCCAATTACACCATTATCCTTACTTTAAAGTATTAGCCGTGCTAGTTAGAACGATAAATGTATATAAATAACATATTATCTTACTATGTGAGTGACAGGTATCAATCGCGCCGTGCATTTTTTGTGTTTAATTCCACCATTCGCTGATTGGTGGATCATTAATAATTCATTAATGCCAAGGCGGTGAAAACGTTATTATAAATTCTATCTAAATATCCCAAGTTGTCTGTTGTTGCTTCTGCAACATTTTCTTTGTTGTCGGAACGTTGTTTATTTATGCATACCTAAATCTAAACTCATTCCAAAACACTGTTGTGCAATATTTAAATAAGGTTTTTTGTGTACCTTGAACGTTACAAAACACATAGAGAAATACTGTTGTTATAATATTGGCCATAGCACACAGGCAGTTAAATTCTCTAAGGTGATTACGTTTGAGGTATTATATAATACATTAGTTCTGTTCAATTCGGTGACATTCCACCGTCGCATTAATCGTACGTTAATATTTAGTATTACGTATGTTAGTTGTTGCTTTAGGCACAACTCCCTTGTGTATTATTGAAAAAATAATAATACTTAGTTATGATATTAACTTTCAGACCACGTTACGTTAAAATTATATCTAGGCGTCAAAGTGACAGACGGATTCCCAACAGACTCGAGAAGATAACGAACATATGTGGTATTAGTAAGTTATTGTTCTTGATATGTATCGTTGGCCGCCAAAACGTGTGATCGTTGTCTAGAACAATTATGTATTATAGAATTCCATCCGTCAGTTATTGTAGTGGAATCGTCAGTCTAATATTGTTGCTAGAGCTCGAGGCAGTCACATGGACGTTGAGGGGGTAGAATATAATAGTTACTCACATGTGTAGTTTACCTTACGTCGTGTGCCTTGTATGCGGGAATTTTACTGTGCCCAGATGGTCCAGTTGAGTGTTGCATTCCCTGTCACATGTTCTCATTTTATTCAATGTTTAGTACAGGTGTTGACAGCAGTTGTCGCTTTTTAAATAATTTGATTGCTAACAATAAATGTAATTCGTCCCGTAAAAACTGATGTGATCAGTTGATCATTTATCTACAAAGGCTTAACCAATGCCGATCAGAAACATATCCTGCCGAACCTAAGAATCGTACCAAGATGTACAGTAATGTTGCACATTGAATTGAATAAATATACTTGCATGGTAGAAGCTAAAATGTTATGACAACACATCCTCACAACAGGATTGCTATAGCACTATAACGAACGCACAAAACTACAACTTCCACGTAATAGACGAACTTTATGACTACATTTCTGATAATTGAATTGCTTTTAAAGGTTTCAATCCTTTTAACGTTTTACTATTCATACTGACTCCTCGCATTTTGTTATGTAGCCAGTATACAACTTCATTGGGTATAACAATCATTAACGCTTTTTGTAATGCTAGCAAATTATTCTTAAATTCTAAGTCAAGTAACGAACACATTGATGGTTAAGGGACTAAGCAACATCATAAAAATCAAATGAATCCTCTAAGATGTCATCAAGCGTGATATTGAAATCTGTGAATTTTTTATGGTTTCTTCAATTTGTCGTGTTAATTGTCATGGATGGACATTATAATGCGGTATGACTGACATTTATATCTAACTCTACGTACGTATTATATGATGTAATAATATTGCACTCTTGACTTATGCAATGATTTAATCGCTTAGATTATGAACGATTTCATAAACGCTCGGAGAAGTAGTTTAACGTTTGTACTGGTGTCATCGAATAGGAAAACTATTAGTTCCGTTCTTTCTTCTTTGGATCATTCTGATGCTGTCTTAGACCCCAAAACTTAAAGTCGGTGATGTTTTTGTATAGATGAATGTATCATGCACGCTATTGTTGAAGATAATGCATACGCTTGAACCTTTTATCGTATGAATAGTCACAAAAATGTAAAAGGTTAAGTGATTTATTTAAAGCATTCAAATCTAATGTTGACCTAGTCTTTGTGTTCTCATAGTGTTGGATATTGCTGTAAAAAGCAAATAAACGGTTGTTTTACCACCCCTTCTTGTGCGACCAATTATTCTGTTGATTATCTATTAAATCAAAATTAAGCATAAAACGCTTCTACCACTTCACAGTGTCCTACAAATGTCTGTGTTTAATTGCTACACGTGTTTGTGATGATCGCTTATCTGTAAAATCTCCTCGAAGAAAGCGTCATTCGAATACCTATACCAGCTCATACAAATTAAAAGAAACTGATAAATTTATAATAAATTCAACATGTAAAAGTTATCTACCATGATAAAATGATCAACTGTTTTTCATATTAAACTCTCAATGATAGTTTCCTAAATTAATGACATTTTAGAATTTTGTTTTGCATAAGGACGTAACACATATACGACAACATCTTTGCTACGTCATTTTCTTAAGTAATATTTCTTGTTCTCAGACTTATATCAATAGTTTGATTGACAAATAGTTTGAGGCAGTCGTTTCTTGTACTCCGTAATGTATATATATCATATATAAGTTGAAATGTATGTCCGTACACGTTGTATCGGCTGATCTTGCTTAATCTACATAATACAGATTGCAGCGGGCGTGGATCACACAATACGTACAAGCAATATCGTGTAAACTATAGACAGTTATTGCGCTTTATTATCTGACTTGATAAAGTCCCTCTGTCATTTTATATCGACATCGTTTTTGTAAATATCGGTTATGGAAAATTAACTGCCACATAGATTGTCACTCGGCCAAACTTCTTGTCGTACATTCTGCGAGAATCATGCATATTAACCTTGACCCAAAAGTGTTTGCGTCAATGGGAAGCTAATCTTATTACAGCAATGTAAAATGCTTGATAATAGACTGGGGTTTGATTAATGTATATTGTTTTTTCTGAAGTAAAAACAACATTGATAATTCCATTTCACCGCTTGTACGAATTCATCATATTTGACAAGCATATTATATTCTGATGCGAGTGTATTTTAAATATAACAAGATCTAAATCATCAAACAAGAAAAACAGTTTATTACAGTTGTTGCAACACATATTGAATGGTTTTGTGATTTCTGACGATTATACTTCGTTTATTTATTACTGGAGAATGTTTGGATGCGATCATAGATACTCGTACAATTATTTGTTATTTATTCTGATGTAATTTTTTACTTGCTGCTTTCTTTGTGCATATGTGTGATACGTTTTCCTTCGTGATGTTTATGTCGATTCATTTCCTAAAGTAAAACAATATGTGATTAATATGGATCAAGAGTTAAAAATGATATTGAACAAATGAGATATATCTATAGAAATAAGATAATGTAATACCTTTTATATTTGTTCAAGATTATTTGTGTCGAAATAAAACTTTGCACGATGTTTTCGCCTGAGCAATACGAAGCAAGTTATGATCCAATCAAATTGTTATTATGCAAAGTGACATATATCAATAACCTAAAAAAACGTCCACAGGAATGAACTTCGTTTAATTTATATACAACACATGTGACCTCTTACTACATAAATACATGATACATCATTGTAATTTAATACAAAACAAAGCTAAGGCAGATAAGTGACTTCATTACATTTTGATTCCAATTAATATATCAATATGTTTTGATACCAATAAAGTAAGTGGGGACATCTAAATAAATGAGGGTGTAATGTCAAGTTGATTGTGAGTTACGTCGTCTCATCATGTACTATTGATACATCGCAAAGAAACATGGTTCGTTATATCATATCTTCGCGTTGTCTTATCATAAAATTATTTTCACGGGAAACAAATATTAAGTACGTTGATGTGGCTACAATATAATGTGCCACTAAAGTTATAATGACACGAATCATGTTCCTCATGAAACATGTGTTTCGTAAAATATTACAACAAACAGGTATTCACTTTGCTAAGGTTATTGGCAGTCAATACCAATAAATCCTTAAATGTGGAATCTCAAAAAGTACACATACTTTTGACAGGCTATTAACATAGTAACATATCTAGATATAAATAAAACGAAAACCATAACCAAAATTCCAACTATGAATGCACATTATTGCTTTATTCAACCGTAAATGTCATGGGTTGTAATTGTGTTATTCATCAAGGCGTATCATATAATATGAATATAAATATGATTGTAACATACATAATAATAATTAAATATTAAGTATTATTTATGTGTCGCTTTATAGTGGTTATGTAATTAGCATAAAGTTTAACAATCGTGTACAAAGGTGGGGCCAGAGTAGTGCACTTAGTGTGGCAAAAGTATTGTATGTCAAGTCGTGTCCCGATCGGTGTTCAATCGATATTGTAGTTTATGATATATTTGTACGGTTACAACATACCATCACATGCATATATTGTATTCTGTGGACAAAGTCGAAAAAATGTGTCCTTAATTTTGGGCAATTAAAGACCAGTGAAGACCGCAACGAGCTTTTTGAACATAATAACAAAAGGAGCCTAGGATGTTTTCTATAATTGTACGAACAATTCCACTGTTTACTCGCAATATGTATATCTCTAGTTTATATCTCTATATAATGGCTCCTCTGTAATGGATGAGAGAAAATCTTGATTATTACTTAAAGCATAAATGGCAGTTATGTTTGAGGCTAATACAGGAACAGGGAAATATACGTTGCCTTTAGTTTGATTGAATGACATAACGAGAAATTACCCATGTCAGGTTTTTCTCAATTTTTAGATAACCAGTCGAAATATAATTTATCAAAAGACTCGACAAATTAATCAAAAACTGTTTTAAGTGAAAATAGTAACATATGATAATACATTTAAAAGAACACTTTAAAATAATATCTTGATAATTTTGCAGGAATGTTGTAATTACTATATGCTATTATTGTCTGTTATGATTTATTGAGGAGAGAGGAAGTAACTGTAGGTTTTTTACATTAAGGCGTGTGACACGTGCACGAACATCGTGCATAACTCAATTGTGTTTCCTACTGTTAAAATAGAGCCTTGTCTAATTGACAGATGTGCAATATGATGTTTCCTTTCTCGAAAATTTATTTAATTAAAATATCTGTCATTGTCCCGTACAATATATACCAACACATGGAGGTAATTTGGCTGCTACCTAACAACGGCTTGACTTTCATTAGGTCTGCATTATATTTGGTGTAAAGTATGAATTATGATGTTTCGCTAAAATTGAAATACCAACGCGTCATGTAAGTTATTTCCTTGAGTGATCGTCGTATTCGTTGAATAATGACATTTCCGAAAACAGATGCATGTTGTTACATGTATGTAGTTTACGAGGTTGTATATTTGTATATTGCAAAAACAGTAAAACATAAATTGTTACGGTTACCCTTGTGTGTCTAGGTCAACTATTTGAACTAATAAGTATATGTGTTATACATAGATGTATCTCCTTGGGTAAACATTTTTGCTATTTAAATTTTAACACTTTCCATTAAGTAATATAATGTTATCTTAAAACTGTTAACCTATTATTTTGGTGTATTCCGGACTCGGCGATTTTATTATAAGCAATCTATAACACATGTTTATAACTGTAATGCTCCTTACAATTTATATAACAAGTATTCAACAGAAAATAAATAGCAGTTTCGTGAATTAGGTGGGCGATTGGGCGATTGGAAATCCACTTTATGTCTCTAAAACCTACATGTATTTACAATTTGATATCGGTACTGTTACTATTAGTGTATTCGCACATATGGGTTTGTGTGTATATACTGTAGTTCTGGCTAAGTTGTGAGACTTGAGTGAAAATGTCGTGCTGCTTGAATGTAATATGTTGACGCATAAACCACTAACATCATGTGAAGGTTTCGGTTACGACACTACAGCGCGCTTGTTACTATAGTGTGTACATTATACGTATAGAAGTAATTGATTTTGATGATAAAATTAGAAAACGAGACAAACGCGAAAAAACGAATGTACATTGATATTAGGCGTACATTTTTAATGAGTAAAAGGTTTTATTACAGGTGTCTGAAATATAGCATGCATTTATGAGATTCGAGTAGCACATTCGATGGTTATAAAAGTATGTTAATGGTGAGTATTATAAACCATTATAAGGTTTGGAAATGTTCTGACGGATTGTGAGGTCGTATATATCGATGGCATATCAATCGACATATTGAGAAAACTAAAGATAAGAAAGTCAAGTTACCAATTTTCTAGGGCTCTATTTAGCTATTATTCCACTCAAGCACCCTTTGACATTTTAACTCCCATGTTCATTGGGCTACATATGGAAACCTACATTCGTGTCTCCCTGGGGATACAATTTCTCTCCTGTGGGTGTGACAGCCAACATCGATCTACGGCGCCCAGGAATAGACACTGCCCTCACAGGTACCATTTTACACCATGGTGGAGTGGAGCATGTGGGTCTTGCGCCTCTTGATCCCGAAGCGCGCCCTACCTCTAGGCCACCGCTCCGAACAAGAGAAAACTGTCAGTAATTTACTATTTACCTTTGGGAAAACAAGTTTTTAAAACTTCATTTTGGTCAACATGACAATTTCCGATGTTCATGAAAATTGACTCATAAGAAGCTCCTCGTGAAGCAGATTTCAAATATGTATGAGATTTATAAGGTCGTGAGTAGTAGTAACGACCTTGTGATTTTAAGCCAGCGATATATTTTGATGGAGCGATGATTATATACTCGGTTATTTTATACGTTTCTTCCCCATCATGTACTATTATGTAGAATGTATATAATGATAAAAGCAACATCTAATGGACACGCCAAAGTATTTTGTGTAATAAAAACGATGCATGCTATATCTCATGAATGACATACCAATATAAAAACGCTTTAAATAAGCTGTCAGTATAATAACAAAACATCCGTACCAAGTTCCAATATTTCCAAATATTTTGTTTTACGTGTTTGCAACATTTTATTGTTTTTGTTTTTTTACCAGTTTCGAATGCAGACAATATAAATGTCTTGTTTTGTCTTAATATCACGATTTATTGAACCGACTCTTAAACATTATTACTTTACCTGATACAAGTCAGATTTGTTCAGTATTCAAGCAGATCCCTCATGCTTTTTTTCAAACAATTACGTTCATTGTTTCTGTAATGTATTACACCATTTTGTTAGCTATATTCCGTTCGTCTTAGTACATAAAGTCAAATTCGTTCATGGGACATGATCTAGGGACAATACGAATCGAGGAAAAAGGCGTTTTAACAGTTACATGATTCCTAAGAAGAAACTGCGACCATTTAGTCCCAAGTTGGTTGTAATGACTAGCAACGATGACTGCCACAAAAGATCCGACCGTCTCATACCCCAAGGTAAAGTATGGGTTATCCTTGCTCAGATGTGCAAATGTATTTAGCAATGGTACAGACGGAGAAGAACAAGATCACAACCCTCACTTTTAATAAACAATGTTAATAAGAATATAACTCTCAACTATGTGTTTTGTGTCAATAACTTGGTACGTTTATATTATGGTGTATCAAGTTATTCTTACTGTAGAACATACAGTGTAATGTATAATATTATATTTGTTCTATGTTCTGCTACCCAGACATCATATATGTAGATGAAGATATAATATTTTTTAACAACGTTATACTACAAAACGAAATACAAATTATGTTTGATGAATTGAACTTACCTTTTAGTAAGCGGGAAATTTTGATTGCCTGCAAAGAGCTAAATAATAACAGATCTGGGGGCTCGGATCATTTTTTAAATGAAATGTTTAAATACGGTTTTAATTTTATCAGTAACTATCTAGTAGCACTTTTCAATAAAAATTTTCAATTGGGGTATTTTCCATCAGCCTGGTCCGAGGGATACATTGTACCATTATTTAAGAAAGGCGACATTAACCAACCGGAAAACTACAGGGGGATTACTTTGTTAAGCACATTTGGCAAATTGTTTACTCATGTGTTAAATAACCGACTCAATAAATGGGCAGAAAACTATAATATATATATAGAATCACAAGCAGGATTTAGAAAGAATATGAGCACTGTAGATAACATATTTGTACTAGACGGGTTAATTAATCATGTAATTAACGAAAACAAAACATTGTACACGTGTTTTATAGATTTTACTAAAGCATTCGATTATCTAGTCCGAGAAAATATATTTTATAAATTGATACAATCGGGAGTCAATGGGAAAATGTTGGACATAATTAAATCAATATACGCAAACGTGAAATCGAGAGTTAAATTAAATAACGAACTAAGTAATACATTTGATTGTTTTTTAGGTGTACGGCAAGGCGATTGTCTAAGCCCATTCCTATTTTCAATGTATGTGAATGACCTAGAAGATTATCTATCACTGAATGGATTTAAAGGTGTAGACACTGGTTTGTTAAAATTATTTCTTTTACTCTATGCCGATGATATTGTTATCTTCTCTGACAGTAAAGAAGGGTTACAGGAGGGTTTAGATATTTTATCCGATTATTGCGATAAATGGAAGTTAGTTGTAAACGTTAATAAAACTAAAATTATGATTTTTAAAAAGGGAAGAAATCGTTCACGGAATCATCAGCCTTTTACTTATAAGAATAATGTTGTTGAAATCGTTCACCAATTTACATACTTGGGTATTGTATTCACAACAAATGGATCTTTTGAAAAACTTTTTGAAACATTAAGTGGACAAGCATTAAAAGCTATCTATAAAATGAAAATGTATTTGCATAAGTTCAACAAATTGAAAATTAGTCATACGTTAGATATTTTTGAGAAACTCATAGTACCGATATTAAATTATGGTTCCGAAATTTGGGGGTTTAGTAATGCAGACAAATTAGAAATAATTCACTTACAGTTTTGTAAACAACTTCTTTGCGTAAAAAACAAACCCAGAATAATTTTATATACGGTGAATTAGGGAGAATACCTTTAAAACAAAATAGATATGTTAACATCATTCGTTTCTGGCTTAAAATAACACGCGCGGAGGACAGAAAACTTACAAAACAAACTTATAATCTCATGTAAAATGATATTGAAAACAACGCAAATACTGTAAATTGGGCGTCAAAAGTTAAAAATATTTTACAAATTACTGGGTTTTATCATGTATGGCTTTTTCAAGGAGTAGAAAATAGTACCACTTTTATTAGTTTGTTTAAACTACGAATAAAAGATATCTTTACACAAAATTGGGCTGCAGAAATTAACGAATCATCACGTGCAAGTACTTATTGTTTACTAGGAAAGTTTGGTTTTAAATCTTACTTAGATGTTATAGATATAAAGAAGTACAGAATTAGGTTTTCTCAACTTATAATGTCAAGTCACCGATTAGAAATTGAAAGTGGAAGATGGACTAAACCCAATAAAACACCAAGAAATGAACGAAAATGTAAAATTTGCAATTCATTAGAGGACGAGTTTCACTTCATATTAGAATGTCCACTCTACAATAGCTTACGTAAAATATACATTGACAAATATTTCTGGCAAAGACCAAATATACCAAAATTAATTGAACTTTTAACATCAGAAAATCATCGTACTATCAAGCAACTGTCAGTTTTTGTATTCAAAAGTTTTGAATTACGTGACTGTACTGTATTTGTGTAACCATATATATGCTTTTCTCTGTTATACTGTAATATTGTTTTGTTATTACTGTGTAATATTTTGCTGAATGATCATTTACTGTCATTACCGTCATAATCTATTTGGACATGCTTTAAGTCACATTTACTGTATATACTGAATTCTATCATTTATATTTGTACATACTTGTAAACTGTTGGGCTTCAAGCCTTATGTTTGAAATAAATTATCTATCTATCTATGTATACAGTCACTTCTATGTATCTTTCACCTTGACTCTTTTGTATAACAAACGAAATGTAATGGTTGTGCACTCCAATATAATAGCATTGATTGCATGTCTCGCGACAGGAACATCTGGCATTTACTGCAATAAACAAGTGAATATAATTCTGATAGCATACAACATCCACAACATCATTGTATTCTTTGATCATGTAGTGTTTGTAGGTGGGTAACACACTAAGCGGTAATACCTTAACAGCTGTGACTACATTTAGCCTTATTATGTATTATCGTATACTTTGAGAGAAGTGTGGTGCAGTGTACTGCTCAGTGAAAAGCGGTAGGGCGGATACATTTAAGTTTGATCCTGGTACGCAGTGACAAGTGATTATTGCTCCGAAATAAAAACGGTTATTTTTGTGCACGCTCAGTCAAACCGATGTCAGGTACTTTTCACCGCATACTATTTAAGGAGGAAAATTGTATGAAATTCACAGATGATTCACATTTGGTTTAAAGTTTATAAATAATGAAGGTTCTGTTCTATTATAAGACCAAACAAAAGTATAAACACACAGAAATCTGCTTACCTATGCCGTCGATATACTAAACTGTTTAACATACAGCAGGACATCAGTATAAGGTTTGCAAAGTACGTAATTTCAGAAGAATACAAATACGTCTGCATTTATCGTGTGTATTGTAATCATCGTTCCAGAGTGACATAGCATATTGTTCTATATTGTTCAACGTCCTGTTTACTCCAACGAAAGCAAACATAACACAACAAAACATAAACGTTAACCAGCAAAGTCGTTTGTGTAAACAGGTTTCAACCAACGAACATCACAATGGACACATCATTATTACATCATTAACAAACACATTCGTCGTGGAACCAATACACTTCTGACGAGTTGTTAATTATCTCGTCATCAGGAGCTCATTTGTAGTTACGTAATTGTATTTCGATTAAACTTACACACTAATAAATGCAGTAGCTAAATTTATGAGATATTCTCAGCTACGTAACTAATGCGATAGTTGCACTTCTCTGCAGTCAGACAAAGTGTAGCTTAAATGTGTCACGGTGTTTCTTTATGCACCATCTTAAAACAGAGGGTTTCAAACATTGTAATTGTTAAGGCAATCGTCTGTATTCTGTGCTCGACTGGTTACGTTGAGTGCTGCCTTACATGCCCATTTGTTTTGTTTTTTTTGTATGCAAAATGATGTTTTATCGGCATCAATTGCATATGTCAATATACAACAAAAGGAACGTATATGAACCGGACTGTTGATTGGATTGAAACCGAATGAACATGCATAGCGATGACAAAGTTTGAAAAATTACATAAATTATTCAATTTAATTTGCATCACATTATACCATAGCAATTATAATGCATTAAAACAATCACAATTGATGGGGTGCTATATAGATATTCTGTAAAATTACCACTTCGTCTAATCACCCACGGAGATTACATTAGAAAGAAACAATACTACGCACAGAATGTAATAAATCATAATGTTGAGAGTAATAGTCGTTTACGTCACATAGACGAGGAAACAAACAAGTAATGATTGATTTACTGATGTACCTATATGTTAATCACAATTGAACAAGAGTATGTATGAACACACATTGTGAGGAGATTGCATGTACGCTACAACAATATACATGTATTAACATCAACACAGAAAACCAATTGCCATAATTGATTGTACCATCTATTTCATGTAGGACATTGCCAGGTGCACGATTCATTCAAAAACCTTGATAATAAAATGCGTAACATCAGCAAATATGTAATTGACTTTTATTTTATTAATATTAGTAATTATTCCATATCGTCCTATTTTGGAAAGCAATAAAATATGATTAAAACACACTGCAAATAAGTAATAATGGAAAATGCCAACTTTGAATGCAATTGTGGAAAGAAGCTTGGAGAAAGAATTGGTTTTAAGAAGAAAAATATCTCACACAGTTGTAACACTGTTTGAAGTGCTGGGAAATAAGGATACATGCAATTACATTGCAATTGGTTTAAGACCTTTTCATTACCCTAAACAGGTTTGATTCGCTCATGCGCATGCAAAATACTAGTTTCTTTCGTTACTATACATGTATTTAGTTGATATAATCAGATGAAGGTGAAATATGAAAGATGCTCATAGTTTAATGTTTACTCGCGCTATATTCATATAGTGTACTTACAGAGTGAGCGGCACCCTTTACAGTTTCTATTACATAATTAGTAATTCTGACGTAACTACTAAATCGTCCGGATAAATTCGTATTCCTTTATCTAAACCATCTCCAATTACACCATTAACCGAGCTTTGAAGTCGTAGGCGTGATAGTTAGAACGATAAATGTATATATATCACCCATTATCTTACACTGTGAGTGACAGGTTTCATTTGCACCTTGCATTGATTTGTTTAATCCATCGATACGCTAATTGAAGGATCATCAATAAATCATTAATAAATAGGCGTTTAAAACGTTATCATAATTTCGATCTGCTCGTTCCAGGTTTACTCTAGGTTTAGGACTACTACCATGCAAGGATGCTTATGTATTTACATGTCGATGTCTGGATCTCAAAATGAACCGTTTATGGAGGTCATGTAACATTACATTATATATGAGGAAATCGGACAGGGAAGGCAGCACTCAACTTTACCACCGAGCACAAAAAACATTTACAACACAACCCAACAACATGGAGAAATGCCCACACTCAACACAGCTCAAATAAATGACTTCCCCATATCACCACTTCAGGTCGACATAGTTTTTCCAAATGTATACGAAAACGATGACCCAAGCGACCAAATGAGGCATAACTGCAGCTTAACCTAGATAACAAACACCATGCACAGTGACCTGATTTGAATAGTTTCTCCCCTAGAAAACTGGGCAAAGCTATTTCAGAATACTACCCATGTTACGTATAAGATTATACGTACTTGCTATACTATACCTGGAAGTCAAGGAATTCATGTGATATAACAGTTTACAACACTTTTTTGCCGTATGGTATGGTTTGGTAATTACTGACGTGGGAACATCTCTTATCTATTAATATGATGCTAGTATACATATAAGCGTGACCTTCTGTGAACTTATGTGAACTGAAACTACGCAAATACACCATACTCAATTGTAATTGATTACATACCGAAGCTTAGTTGAATAAATGACTTCAATATAGTTTGATTCCAACTAATCTATCAATATTTGTTGCCAAGAATAAACTTACAGGGTGCGTCTAAATAAATGAGGATGTTATAGCAAATTGAGAGAGAGCCAACTTATACAGCATATTACGGTATATTGTTAGATATTTCGTATTTTGCCATGTTCCCTATATACATTTAAATTTGCATTTCAAAAGGTGTAGTAGTGAGCAGATGACTTGTGTTAACGACAAATATAGCCACAGCAGATGGACCTACTTGTTTCAGTTGAATTTCAGTCTCAATGATGCAAATCAATAAATCTATAATGTAAGGAAGCTAGGTAAGAACAAATATTGCTGATATGTTATAATGTTGTGCTCAAATATAATTAGTAATCCAGCAAAATGTGGAATAAGATGTATAAAAAATCACACTTCCAACTATGAATTTATAGCACTGCCTTGTAAATCGTAAACTTCAAAGGTTACAATTGTGTTAATTATCAAATAAAATTTTATTACATTCTTTGCACTGCAATACCATTAATGTAACGTACACTTTTATTGTGTGTTTGTCGCTTTAAGATTAATTTCTAATTATCATAAAGTTAATGTATCGTTCAGATTTCAGTAGGGCTGTAGTAAGTTATGTCTATAGTTATCTTTAATATCACACTTACTGCGTGTCAGTCGTTTGTCTATGTGTTATCGGATGATATTAACTGTAACAAAATACCTGAATATGTTGCATATACTTCTGCAGCCAAAGTCTTGAAAATACAAATTCCCTTTTTTCTTTACAACTATTTAACATAATAGAAGGCCGTTACGAACTTTTTGAATATAATAACAAAAGTAATCTAGTTATTTTCTATAATTGTACCAAAACTTTCACTATTTTCATAAATGTCTAAAGCTCTATTTGACAGAAGCCCTGAAATGGCCGAGAAAAAATCTTGATCATTATTCAAAACAATTAAGGACAATTATGTCAGTGGGAAATAGTCTTTGTGCTTTAGTTGCTTGAATGACATAACGGGGAATTATCCATGTCCGTTTTTCTCGAGTTTTTAGATAACCAGTCAACATAAAAATTCTCAAAAGACTCACTAAAATAATCCAGTGATATTGCAAAGTGAAACACGTAGCAAAGGACATTATATTAACAGGAGTACTTCAAAATAAAAATTGCAGACAATTTTACAACAATGTTGTAATTACTATGTGGCATTATTGTTTGTTATGATATATTGGGTAGAGAGAAAGTTACTGCAAATTAAGGCGAGTGGCACTTGCAAGAACATCGTGCTTAACGAGGTTGTGTATCCTACTGTCATAACAGATGCTTGTCTACTTGACAGATGCGCAATATCATGTTTCTTTTTCTCGAAAATTAATTTAATAAAATATCTGTCTCTTAAAGTCCCGTCTATTGTGGACCTACAGATGGGATCCATTAGACAGCTACCTAATAATGGATTGCCAGTCATTTGCGCAGCATTATAGTTGACGTTATGGGTAAATTATGTTTTATTGCGAATATTGCAATACCTAAATGTCAAGTAAGGTAGTTCCTTGAGTGTTCAGTGAATGAGGAATGACATTTTCGAAAACAGCTACATGATGTTATAACTTTTACGAGTATGTATGTAACAGTAAAACATAATTTGTGTGTAAGGGTTACATGTACCTTTGTCTGTTCATGCCAATTTTTTGAACTGATAAATGTGAGTGTTTTTTGCACAACTGGTCACTGTCGCTGCAGTTACATCTGATACATACATTTATCCCCTTGTCATGTATGTATTAACACCTTTCATTAAGTAATAAATTTTTATCTTAAAAGTGCAAACCTATTATTATGGGGTATATCCGGATTCTGTGATTTAATTATCAGTAAACTATTAATAGAGCACACGTTCATCATCATGCTCATTAACTATTTACATTACGATTATTCAACAGAAAATGAATAATAGCTCCGCAAATTAGGTGGGTGATTGGGCGGGCAGGAGGCATTATTATTTTCAACCGACATATTTCATTCTTGTTCATGCCAATATACAAGTGTTGTTTCAGTGCAAGGCACTGTACACATATGGATTTAGGTCGGGCTAAGTTATGAATATTTGTTGAAGATATTGTGCTGGTAGATGATCACCAAAATGAATGTTAGAAGTTGATAAACCACTGTGGAAATTTATCAAACTGAATGTAACAAGTTGATGCATAAACCACTATTGAAGTTTCTAGAACGAGACGTTAGCGTACGTGTAGCTATAGTGTGTACATTATACACATGCGCATTGAAGGATTATATATTCGTCTTACACCAATAATGAGCAAAAGGTTCTATAAAAGTGTCTTAAAATGTTTTTTGTTTTGTTTAGATATTAGCTACATTACGTGTTTAACAACCATTATAGATACGCTATAAAGATGTTATCAATATAATTACAAAGCATACATAAAACTATTTCCAAATATTTTGTTTTACGTGTTTGCAACATTGTATTGTTTGTGTATCTTTACCAGTCTCGAATGCAGACAATATAAATGTCATGTTTTGATTCAATATCACGATTTTTTTAACCGATTCTTAAACATTATTACTGTACCTGATAAAAGTCAGATTTTGTTCAGTATCTAAGCAAAACCCCTTAGACATTTGTTCTGCAAACATGTATATTGTTTCTGTAATGTAATAAACTGCTACTAGCGGAAAAAAAAGTCTAATTCACTATCGGTATAATGTTTGACTTTATGCAGACAGTCGTAGTTGTCTATGTGACACAGTGACTGGATCTAGGGTCAATATGAAAGAAAGAAAAGTGTTAAAAAGTTACATGTTTTGCAAGAAGAAACCCCGACTATTGAGTCTCAATTTGGTTGTTGGTTGCACCGATGATTGTCACATAATATCGGACTGTCTCATACTCATTCTATTATAGTATGCCAAGTTACTAAGTATTTCGTGTTGAAGCACAAACAAGTGATATAGTGCAATATTAGTTACATGGTCATCTAGTGACCTGGTACGGGATGATACATGGTCAGTAAATATTGTACCTGGCGAGGCGAAGCCGAGTCATGGTACGATATTTACTGACCATGTATCATCCTGTACCAGGTCACTAGATGACCATGCTACGAATTTACCCCGTCGATGACCATTCAAAACGGATTATAACCACAATAAAAACCACATGTATCAAGAAAATTATCACTAAATTCAAGGAATTGGTCTTTTGCCCTCCAGCTTCACCGAAGGACAGGAGTATTTTCCTGCGAACCAATAGCTAGGGGACAATATTTAGTTGTCGGGGGAATTACCGGAAATTTACCATCAGCTTCCCCGCAGGAGGTGGAAGTCCGGGGGTTTCGACTCAAAATCCCGACCATTCCCGGGGTGGGATGATGTGGATGAAACTTGACTAATACAAAAGTCTTTTACACAGAAACAAAATAATCTCATATTAAAAATTGCTTTGACAAGCTACATTGATGATTGTTGACATAGTGATACCATCAGCAACAGGTTGTGGAACAAATTGTAGCCTACTTACGCTCAAGAAGCTGGTATGATCTGAGTGTTGATATCATTGTAATGTCTATGAAAGCCCAATTTCCTCGGAGATCGAGTACTGTCATGGATAAATCGGCTATTTAAATGAACATTTCACCTTTATTTTCGGTTATTTTCGGCACGATTCTTAAAACATCTTCAACGTCCAATAGGCGCATGGAAATCTTTCAAACGCTTGGGCTAATGACACGGAAACGCTAGTGACACGGTCATGTAAATTTGTTATCGTTCGTTGCTTGAGATATTATTACGAATCAGCTCTTATCATCAAACTTTATTTATTTGATTAAAATTCATTGTCATCATAGTCCGTGCCTTTAAAAACGGCATTTATTAACCAAAACTGCTAAAAAACAGTTCAATGCGACGAAAAAAATGGCGGCCGATAGCTAGTCGAACTAGACATTGATCACGTGGGCACCCGGTATTGAATTTACTGACCCGATATTGATCACGTGGGCACCCGATATTGATTTTTACTGACCCGATATGGGATGACATTATGTCACCACGTGATTGTGATGGACCAATCACATTGCTTGATTTAGCTACTAATTTGTCAGAGGCGGGGTAATGCATAATATATACTTACTGTTCGTGCTGTTACCCAGATATCATACATCTATGTGTATACGTTGACTACATGTACTCATATTTCACCTTGGCACTTTTGGATCAGAAACAAAATGTAATGAGTTTGCACTTCGTTAAAATAGCATTGATTGTATGTCCATACCATATTGTAACTACTAGTTGGGTAATAAAAGGCACAGTTATGCTAGTTTGGAAACATTTTACCCACATATTCACTGCTTTGTTTTGTCTCAGAACTATTGAAAGCAAACCATCAACTGTCATTTCAAATATTTCATAGAGGGCTCGCACACGTCAAACTGCGCGCTTAGCTTACATATCTTCACTATCTGAAACATTACAACTATCTACAATTCTCTCAAGATGACGGTTAAGTTACTCCCAAATGATTCCTACAACAACACTGTAATGACATTCGTCTAACATGTGATTAAAAGCAGAACATAACATCACAATATGATGTGTGCCAACATATGAACAATATTTTATCATTATACAAATTCTCCAATGTCCTATACAGTATTCACGTTTGCAGTTGGGTACATTCAATGATAAATCAAGCCAAGGAAGCATGTGTAGAAAGACAATGTTAAACATTATATTATATAATTATTAAACGTTGCATCATGAGACAGTCAGTTTTTCCGTCCATGTACTATATTTATATGATGAACCAAATCGCCTCGTACTGATAAATGAATCAAAATGAAAACAAAAAGTTTGCTCGATCCCATCTTAGCTAATTATCCAAACGTCACGAACTCTTATTCACTGCCGTAACGTTTTTAGCAGAACCAAAGTAATAAATAAAATTTGAATAAGATTCACTTAAACTTTCCATCTTCCTTCTAATCAGCGAGGATATAGACTTTTCTTACGGTATCTTATCTGCATTTTTGGTTTCCGTCTGAAACTGTAGTATTTAATTGCGTTAGTCATGGCATATGTGCATCCAAAAAGATAATCAACTAATCTATTTCAGTTGAGCGCTGACTTCCATGCTCCACTTTGCATTATCTTCTTAATTTATATGTGTTTCTGACATTTGTCTCTTTGAACAATATCTTCATTTCGTCATCATGTTCAATACGTTGTAGAGCCTGAACTATACAGATACAAATGTAATATCCTTTTATTCAAACAATACTTCTTTTAATGTTTCTTGGATTTTCATAATTATTTGTGATATGAAGAAAAATCTCCATATGCGTTACATTGTTACTGCATGAACAAGTAGTTGTGAGTTTTAAATGAGTAAAATGTTGTTTTATTCTTTTTGTAGTCTCGTCAACGTACCTCACAGTTTGCATCACCAGACGGTCGCGAAAGATCGCAACGATTATTTATTATATTCTTAAAGAGTGATCGATCCAGCCATTTGTCTCATTTATCAGTATTTTCATTGCCTCGTTATGGTCTTCCTGAAATCTTAAAATCTATGCAATAACGATAAGACCAAGTTCATTAAATGATGCATTATCTGATGTTTCATGTAATTGTATTATTGTCAGTGATTATATAAGAAGCAAAATCACGACATACGTTATATTGTTATTGCATGAACAAGTGACTGTGAGTCGTAAACTAGATGTCATGATGAATGTGACTATTTAAAGCAGATCGGCCAATTAGCCTATGCACTTGCAGGATAACAAGGTCGCTAAAAATCTCAAATATAAAATCATGCTAGCAACATTACCATCAAATATATTATATTATTCGTAAGTGGTTTGTTGTGATCAACTACATTTAACGGCTATTTATCTTCAGAATATTTCATTATTTATAATATAATATTCCGATTTAAGCGTTATAAAGTTGTATATCTTTCAATAGACCAGTAATATATCAGGCTCTTATCCATTTAACGGTTAGATGTATCGACTATGAAACAGGATTGTGTTAAATAAAATTCTAGACACTAAAATAAGATATAACGAGGGTCATTCAATATATTCGTAGACAATCGTTCTCCTATTATCATATTTATGTTTAAATAATAATTTCTTACATCATAATAAACATTTATCTATTGCCTACCGTAGATACCAATTTTTTTTTGGATTATGCAACATAGTAGCATGTCATCAGCCGTTGTATTACCATAGTAACGCGCTACCATCCCCAACTGACGTAACGTACCCTGTTCATTAGTTCAACTAGTTATAAATTCTGAAATAAATAATTAACAATCCAATATGTTTTCCAGATTATTGCAAGATATTATCTTAATATTTGGTGAAATCATTAATTTATTTGGACATTTGAGTGTGAATTGAGAAGTATTTCATCTGTGTATGTCACATTTACATTTACGTCAAAATGCCGATGAATTTGGGCAAGGAAATTCATTACTATTAAATCGTGCACTTGTATTGGAAATACACACAACACACACAAGCTGCTAATGAGAGCAAACGGAGAACATGCAGTATTCAGTGTCCCCATGTTTTAGTGGCAAAATGAATTTTCTGAAGAGCAGCATGGTATTAAAAATAATTTAGGGGTCGTACGACATTTGCAAATGTAGGTAACCAGGCAATATATAATTTGCACAAAAGACTCACTAAATGAATCCAGTGATGTTGCAAAGTGAAACACGTAGCAAAGGCCATTATATTTACAAGTTAGAGTACTTCCAAATAAAAATTGCAGACTATATTGCAGGAATGTTGTAATTACTATATGACATTATTGTTTGTTATGATATATTGGGTAGAGAGAAAGTAACTGCACAATAAGGCGTGTGACAAGTGAACGAACATCGAACATAACTCGATTGTATTTCCTGCTGTCATAACAGACACTTGTCTACTTGACAGATGCGCAATTTCATGCTTCCTTTTCTCGAAAATTAATTTAATTAAAATATCTGTCACTTAAAGTCCCGTCTATTGTGGACCTACATATGGGAGAAATTAGACAGCTACCTAATAATGGATTGACATTCAGTGGCACAGCATTATAGGTGACGTTATGGGTGAATTATGTTTTATTGCGAATATAACAATACCAAAATGTCAATTAAGGTGGTTCTTTGAGTGTTCAGTAAATGTCGCTGAGTAATGACATTTTCGGAAACAGCTACATGATGTCATTAATGATCTTTTACAGGTATGTTTATTGCAGAAAATCGTAAAACATAAATTTTGTGTTAGGGTTACCCTTGTCAGTTTATGTCAATTATTTGAACTGCTAAATGTGAGTGTTCGTTGCACAACTGATCACTGATGCTGCAGTTAAATGTGATACATACAATTATCCCCTTGGATAAACATTGTTATGTCATTTATATATTAACACCTTTCATTAAGTAATAAAAGGTTATCTTAAAAGTGCAAACCTATTATTATGGGTTATATCCGGATTCTGTGATTTAATAATCAGCAACCTATTAATAGAGCACATGTTTATCATCATGCTCATAAACTAATTACAATTATTCAACAGAAAACGAATGATAGTTTCGCAAATTAGTAGGGTGATTGGGCGGGCGAAAGTCATTACTATTTTACCCGGACATATTTCAATTTTGTTCTTGCCAATAAACAAGTGTTGTTTCAGTGCAATGAACTGTACACATACGTTTTAAGTTCCGGCTAAGTTATGAATATTGGTTGAAGATATTGTGCTGTTAGAATGTCCAAATTACACGTGGTACACGTTTCAGTACAATGATCATCAAATTGGATGTAGCAAATTGATGCATAAACCACTGTGGTGGTTTCTGAAACGAGACGATAGCGTACATGTAGCTATATTGTGTACATTATACGCATGCACATTGAAGGATTATATATTCGTCTTACACCAATAATGAGCATGATTGCAAAATGGTATATTGAAAGTGTCTTAAAATGTTTTATTGTTTAGATATAAGCTACGTTATGTAGCATAATTACAAAACATACATACGTGGGGTGTTCCACAATTAATAGGACTTTTATTACAGCAGCACGGCAAATTAGAAATTAAGAAAAATAATTGTATATAATTAAATTCTAATCTTTCACTGACAAATATGCCAAATATCGAAGTAATTGGATGAACAATAAGAAATTTATTAAACATTAAATATGCTATGTGTCAAGGAGGCGGGTCGCACCGTGACGTTATTATGACGTAGCATTTCAAGCACGGTATTTTGATATAAAGAAACTTTTAATATTTTTGTTTATAGCCATCCTGACATTCTAAACAGATCTTGATAGCCATCCTGACATTCTAAACAGATCTAATTACACTGTTTCGAGTGTTTAGATGTGTGTCCGTAAACCTGTTCACAAAAATGTCTTGCAATGATGTTTGAAATTGCTCAAACCTAGGAGCGTCTATCAGGGTACAAACAGTGTTTATTAACGTCAACTTAATTTTCTATTGCCTCGCCTGTGCTTACTTGTAGGTTTATAAATCCGCGATCTGTGCACAGTTTGAGCCAACAGAATACAAGTGACTGCTTAATGCCACTACATTTGATAAATTTGATCATTTCATTGGTTAGCTCTGTTGGTTTTCCCAATGTATACCATTATTTGACAATCGTGCGATTTCTGTTTATTTGCGTTGACGTCATTTTCCCCATGACGCGCTTGCATACATACCCTTGATTACTGACTTGTGAAAACAAACGAGGACCGCTTCGAAAGTTTGCATGTACATGTCAAAGTCATCCACGTAATGTCATACAATTAGGCGTTAATATTTATCAAGAGGTTATTGAGATATTCACATTTTTAATAAGGTTGGTAATGACAAAACATAGTGTGACCCGCCTTGGTGTTACATGGTTTCTATGACAACGCTTTGTATGAGAATTATCAGCAACAACGAATTTCCGGTGCTACCAGTATGTAGAGCATACATTGCTAAGCATATGAGACAAATTTCATTAAAATGTAAGAAGTTATGAGAAAAGTCCTATTATTTCTTGAACACCCCTCGTACAAATATTGCCAAATATTTTATTTTACGTGTTTGCAACATTTTATTGTTTGTGTATCTTTACCAGTTTTGAATGCAGACAATTTAAATGTATTGTTTTGATTTCATATCATGCTTTATTGAACAGATTCTTAAACAGTATTCAACCTTCCCTGTACCTGATATAAGTCATATTTTGTTCAGTATCCAAGCACAGGTGACAGTATCAGTGTTTTGTCCGCAAACGATTAAAAAACTAATAAAAAATGTATAAAAAAATCCGTACTGAGCTAATATACTATCAAGGTATAAAGCGTACTATATGTCTATATGCCAAAGATTGTGGAACATTGCATCTCGTTGTTTCAACATAAAATACGGGCGCTGAAGAAAAATCGCTATACAAGTCATTCAAATAAACTATAATATATTCATTCTTACCGAAATTCTCGTTCAATTGCATCTTTTAACTGCGAAACAGCAAAATATTGTTACTTTCTTTATTTAACTTTGCTCAATGTCATTTTATTTATGCACTGATTACCCGCTGCGCTCACAGAATCGTAATTATTGTTGGGAACCAAGCCTATTCGATGTTCCACAATCTTTGGACATAGACATATACTACGCTTTATACCTTGATAGTGTACATGGAGTTAGATAGACAATCGATATATATACGGTCCATGTAGTGTATTAGCTCAGTGACGGATGTTTTTTTTTCTTTTCCAAACACTGATACTGCCACCTATGTATCCAAGCAGAACCCTCAGACATTTGTTTTGCAAACATGTATATTTTTTCTGTAATGTAATGAACTGTTACTAGCGGACACAATTTCTAATTCACTATCTTTATAATGTTCGACTTTTGCAGACAGTCGAAGTTATCTTTATGACACAGTGACTGGATCTAGGGACAATATGAAATTTTAGAAAAGAGTAAAAAAATTACATGTTTCGCAAGAAGAAACCTCGACTTTTGAGTCTCAATTTGGTTGTTGGTTGCACCGATGATTGTCACATAATATCGGACTGTCTCATACTAGCACATACTCATTATATTATGGTGTGTCAAGTTACTAAGTATTTCATTCTGTAGCACACACAAGTCATATGGTGCAATGTATAATATATACTTATTGTTTGTGCTGTTACACAGATATCATACATGCACGTGTATACGTTGACAACCTGTACTCACATTCAACTTGGCACTTTTGGATAAGAAAAGAAATGTTATTGCACTTCAATACAATATCATTGACTGCATGTCTCGCGACAGGAACATCTGGTTCTTACTGCAAGACACAAGTAAATATAATTCTGATAGCATACACCATCCACAACATCATTGTAGTCTTTGTTTGTAGGTTGGTAACAAACTGAGAGGTAATTCACTAACAGATGTGACTACATTGTTTTTCTAAGCCTTATGATTTGTAGAATAGTACTTATCAATTTAAACCTGAGTTGATGATTAGTTATTATTCTATAAAATTTACTGAATATGATTTTGGTATAATAATACATTCACAACAATATTGTATTATTTGATCATGTAGTGTGTGTAGGTTGGTAACAAACTAAGAGGTAATACTCTCACCCTGAGGGTTCGGTTATTATTGGCTATTATTATTGTATAAAATTTACTTAATATTGTAACAAACCGGTTGTATAATAAAACGCACCTTTACGTATCCGCGTCGTGATTAGTGGGTTATTGTACCTGTGTTATGGTGAGTAAGTTGAGCATTGTCAATAATGTGAGTATGTATAAAAGTCCGAGCACATGGAATAGCATAATGCGTATTTGCAAGTCTCGAAAATATTCACGAACATCATACATTGACCTCACTGCACTGTACTATGACGAGAAATAAACTAGTTTCCTGTCAGTGCACATGAGCAGCTATCTTCGTGTTTTCGATTTGGTAACACGAATATATCTAAATTATACGATTGATTCTTGGCCTTGGAATTCATGATTACGTAGATAATAGTCTAGTTAAGATCACTACAAAAACAATGAATTAAGTAATGGGCAAGTGCATTGTGTTGAACATATGGTGCCAGTTTCGAAACAATCGTGGCAACATCTAAGCTAGTAGTTTTTTTTCTTGTGAACATTTTGCTCCCAGAACTATGTAAGGTAAACCATTAACTGTCATTTCAAATATTTCAATGAAGATACTAGACGTCAGGATGCGTGCTTAGCTTCCATATCTTCACTATCTGAAACCTTACCACTATCTACAATACTCTCAAGATAGCGGTCTAGTAACTCCCAAATGATTCCTACAAAAACACTGTAATGTCATTCTTCTCACATGTTATTAAAATCAGAACATAACGATCACAATCTGAACTAGAATTGACAAATGACAGCTCTGTTACATTGGAACTTCATCACTTGCGTGTGTGCCAACATATGAACAATATTTTATCAATATACAAATTCCCTATTGTCCAACAAAGTATACACTTTTGCATTTGGGTTTCACTCAATGGTCAATGAAGAGAAGGAAGCAATTCTTCTTTTCACTGTGGAGCGTGTATAACTACCATTGTCTATTATATGCCTGTGTGCCTATGCATTTTTCAGTTTGTACATGTATCAACTGTTCATTGAATGGGAACATTAGTACATTATATGTTAAGGTATATGGTCCTTATATCACAGGGCAATCAAATTTAAGGGTTTCGATGCAATCAAAGAGAATTGATGACAAAGAACATCATATTAACTTAAACATAAAAATGTTGATAGGTCACGTTGATGTTATTGTTAGGGTCAACTTAGTTGAAAGTTGCACTAAGATATATGATCCGGATGTTAGTATAGTAGGTCGATCATTAAACATCACTTGGACGATTAACAATCAAGTTGGAGGGGTTAAATTGACCTAGTTACAAACATGAGACTGACAAGATATGATTTGAAAGTGAATGATGTTTAGACCCTACCTTACATGAGTATCAAAACATCACTAACTCACAATCACAACGTCTATAGCGCAGCCAACGTTTATGTCTATAAAAATACATTCTATCATGTAGGGGTTGTCCGTCAAATCATGGTCAATGAAAAAAAACATAGCAGAAATATATACCAATTTTGCAATATCACGTATGTATATTCATGATAGGTTAGTATTACAAAAGTGCCTTTAACTTGTATCGAAATAATCATGTAAATTATATTGTTTAACTGAACTATTGTACAAACTCTGGACAACCAAAACAAACATAACACAGAAATGCATTAAGGATAACAAATAAACATCGAAATGGAAGCATTATTACTTGTTACATCCTGAACATAACATTCGTCGTGTAACTAATACATTTCTGATGAGATGTTGATGCTCTCCTCATCAGGAGCTCATTCATCGCCAACATTGGAATTATTGTTACGTAATGGAATTTCGATTGAATTACACCAACCTCTGAAGACATGAACTCAAATAATGTGTGATTCTCATCGACGTAACCAATACGTGTTTTGATCTTCTCAGTTGTCCGAGAACGTTTTAGCCTAACAAAATATCGTAATTCATATTCTACGACCCGCCTGTTTATAATTTTGGAACTGGCATTATTTGATGAAGACCCTTTGAGTCTTTATGCACAATCCCATAACAACTAGTGTTTTCATATTGAAGAAACTGGTCAGTGAAGACCTCACTCAACTTAAACAACCGAGTACTGGTACAACGCATGTAGATATAATGAAATGGTAGAATGCTGTCCGAATCACTACTGGAAGGGGCATCCAGGGTAGTTATTGCTGTGTAATAGCAAATGGATGAGTCTTTCAGACGATCTAAAAGATTTTCATATAGCAGCTTTATTACCATACATACCGTGTATGGTTTCTGGTCTACCAAGTAATACGTAATTGGAATAAATTTTACAGTTATTTCCATTATCTTTTAGTTATCGGTTAGGTGACGTGGTATTTTAGAAAGCAAAACACATTTCCTTAAAGCGCTCTGCAAGTAATTAATTAATGGAAAATGCCACATTTGCCTGCAATTATTCAACGTAGCTTAGAGACAAAATTGATTATGAGAAAGGAAAATATCTTTGATTAAAGTGCAGGGAAATAAGTATATTTAAATTGACACAAAACGGCAGCTAGTCCATTTAGTTTAAGACTCATATTCCATAACACTGTGTAGGTATAATTAATTCATGACTCTAATATAAAACTTGCTAATTTACACATGCGCCGATAAGGAGTTTGATAAATCATTACTTTAATCAAATGATAATACAGTTGCATGTACAATGTATGATAATTTTATTACAATGTATATGTTTTATGCGGAAACAGATCTAATATAATCGAATTTTGCATGCAAAGATTGTGTCGAAACCATTTTACTGCAGTTTAAGTTGATGTCATATGGATATTTTTCGTCACACAATGTTGTTGATAAGCCAACAAGCTTCAACCAGGCAAGGACTTTCATACACTGATACGCCGATGTAGTCGGTTAAAAATCAAGCAGCATGTATATGATTGTGCGTACTTACAGGTCTAACACTTGTTTATTGTCTAACATTAACGTTACGTACACTGTTAATACAAAAAGGAATTCGATTGTTATAATATTGGCCATAAAACGAAGGCAGTTACATTCTCTAAGGTGATTGTATTTATAACGTAGTGTATTATATAGGTTATGTATAATACAGCGACATTCCACCAAAGCATTGATAAAACATAAATGCTTAGTATTACGTATCTTTAATTGTTGCTCCAGGCACAATTCTCTTGCGTATTATTGAAACAGTAATAAAACGTAGTTAAGATATTAACTTGCAGACCGTGTTTCGTCATTATCATATTTTAGGCGTCAAAATAACGGACACATTCCCAACAGACTCGAGAAGATAACGACCATATGTGGTTTTAGTAAACAATTGTTCTGGGTGTGTATCGTCAGCTGCCAAAACGTGTTAACATTGTCTAGAATAATTATGAATTATAAAATCCTATCTCTCAGTTATTTCAGTATCAATAATGTTGGCCAACTACACTATTGTCATTTATATAGATGGACCCAACATTTATATGATACATGTATGTACTGAGTACGATCCTGTGGTGGATAGAAAGGCTACTACCAAGATTTATATATGCATGAGCAGTTATGGAGCGTGGCTTCTGAGGCATCTTTTAGTTTAAAGAAGAACATATCATCGCGCATCTAGATGGACTGACTAAATTAATAGGAAAATAATAAACTGGTCGGAAGTTTGTCTCCACGGTTGTAACTGTAATGGAAACCATTAGCATAAATTTCACAAAGACGTTCCTAAACTCGGCACGTTTATCAACAAATGCAAACTAACAAGTCATCGTAATATTTGTAATTTAATTAAAGGGGCGTTCCCTATAACTTCGACCGTTCTTATTGATTTAAAACATACTAGACATTAATCAGAATTACGAATGCTACAAAAACACCAAATTTCACCCAAAAAATCCCAACAGTTATTAAAAAATTAATAAAAATATATTTCCATAAAAAGTGGATTAGGTGGATTAAGACGCCAAACGCTTAGCCTTTAGTACTGCCTGATTAAAACAAGAAAAGCCATTTTTCTACGAATCGGACGACAGTGACTAAAATGGGAAAGACAAATACACGTTTTGAAATAATTATTTTGATGTAGATCTATCTATAAGATGATATTCGAGTTGATTAAGAACAAAATAGTACATTATGTTCATTTCGTTGAGATTATATGCGTGTAAAACAAAAGAAATCAACGTTATCGTATTTTGTCATCTCCGTTGCGTCCGCTTCGTTGAACAATGTCCGTTTCGGATTTTAATCACACTGTTCTGTGGTTGTTGTTGTCGAATAAAAGGCTGGAAGCGATTTATTATTTTAGAAATTTAAATATATATTTTGATCATTATGGAGACAACTTTCGGCATACATGTATGTTCTTCTTACATGTTTAAACGATTTAGTGTTTTATGTTCATTTATGTCATAATATGCGATAGGTAGTAATAATATGCAAGAAATAGGGAATGACTCTTTAAAGGTTTCAATCCTTTTAAAAGTTTTACTGTCACGCATTGTAACAAATCCTCGTGTTTCTTAAAGTAGCCATCATACGGCTTCACATGGTATAAACATCATTAATGCTTTCTTTAGTTTTGGCGACTGGTTCTAAGTTTCAACTCAAGTAATAAAAGCCAGTATCACTAAGGTATTTGGCTACATCATGACAATTAAATGAAGCCTCCACGAAAAGCTGTGATCAAGCTTCATATTGAGACATGTGATGCATTTTATGGTTTATCCAATTAATCACGGAAATTGTCTCCGAACGATTTTAAATTTTACAAGTATAATTGCATATTGTACGTGGGGTGTTCCACAATTAATAGGACTTTTTTCATAGCAGCACGGCAAATCAGAAATTAATCAAACTAGTTGTCTATAATTAAATTTTGATCTTTCACTGACAAATATGCGAAATATCAAAGACATTGATTGAAAAATAATAAATCGATTAAACATTAAATATACTGTGTACCAAGGAGGCGGGTCACTACGTGACGTTATTATGACGTCGCATTTATAGCGCAGTATTTCAACATAAAGCAACATTAAATATTTTTTGTTTATAGTCATCCTGACTTTCTATACAGATCCAATATCACTGTTCCGATTGTTGAGATGTGTTTCCGTAATCCCGTTTACAAAAGTGTGTTGCAATGATGTAAGAAATTGCTCAAACATTGGAGCGCCTACCAGTGTACGAACAGTGTTTATTAACGTCAACTTAATTTTCTACAACCCACACCTGTGCTTATTAGTAAGTTTATAAATCCGCGATCTGTAATCAATTTGAGCCGTCACAACACAAGTGTCTGCTTAATGCCACTGCATTATACGTATTTCATCATTTCGTTGGTTAGCACTGTTGGTTTTCCCAATGTGCATCATTGTTTGACAATCTGGTGGTTTCTGTTTATTGGCGTTGACGTCATTTTCATTCACGACGCGCTTGGATACATACACTTGATTACCGACTTACGATAACAAACATAGAGCGATTTATTCGAAAGTTTGCATTCTCATGTCATAGTCATCCACGTAATGCCATACAAATTGGCGTTAATATGAATCAAGTGGATATTGAGATATTCATATTTTTAATAAGTATAGTAATGACAAATAATAGTGTGACCCGCCTTAGTGTTACATGGTTTCTATGACAACGCTTTCTATGAGCATCATCCGCAACAAAGAAATTATGTTGCTATCAGCATATAGAGCATACATTGCTTTGCATATGGGACAATTTTCATTAAATTGTAATTGTTAAGTAAGAGGTTATGAGAAAAGTCCTATTATTTCTGGAACACCCCTCGTATATTGTAAAATGTCAATATGCCATCTAAAGTATATGAGTGATATTTAAACCTACAATACATTGACAATATCAATGGTTATGTTGGTTCAAAGATGGATAGAATAAGAACACAAGGAGAATTCCATTCGTCTTATATGATAGTATTACAGCATTTCGCAATAAGAGCGTCTCTGAAATTAGACATAGAGATCCTTGTCAGTGCAGACTTCTGATAGCATTATACTTGACTATAAAATACTTATGATCTTATTTAAGTATGTTGGTCGAACATTTTATAAATTTGTTATAAACGCAAAAAATGGCTATCATACTCTTGCTTTGGTAAAACTAAAAGAACTACAGCAATCTAATAAACCCACGTAATAACCTGTTTACTTTTTATCTCTTCTTGGAAACGCACAACTATCCATAATTGAAATAAATAGAAATACCACTGATAGAACTAAGATCCCTAGGTCGCTAAGTTCGCTGATGGAAATTTAATGTTGTTAAGCATGTCAAGTCAAAGTCATTGCCCGTTCATTACGTACATCATGAGGTTATAACAATAGCTTCTTCTGTTTCTTAGAATCCATGGATAATACGTTTTTGTTAACCATTGGTGCATATAAATCTATTCAAATACCCCTGGACGGTGCACATCCATGTTAGTCGTAGTAATATATGTATTTACACTTGCTTGAGAGAAATTTCTCATACATTGTTGTGAACATTTGAACTATGTCCATATTATATTGCCATACCAAAATAGTCTTACTGCAGATAGGTGTATTCAATTAGATTAGACGATATATTTAATAACCATTTATTCATGGAATGCTCACGTACACTCAGTTAACGAAACATCAAGTGCGGACAAGAAGCGTGATGTAAAAAGGTTGTGTAGTTCTATTTATCACGAGTTGTTTATTGATATGAACTTATAATAGTCGAGTATAAAGAAATATATAAGAAATACCTCTACTCCCCATGACCGTGGACTGTGTCACTAGCCAATTCATTGCAAGCGTTTGCGAGATTTCCATGCGCCCGTTTCACATGGAAGATGTTTTAAGAAACATCAAAAATAAAGGTGAAATTTTCATTTAAATAGCCGATTTATCATGACAGTACCCGATCTCCGAGGAAATTGGTCTTTAATAGACATTTTTACGTAGCTTTACAATGATATCAACACTCAGATTATACCAGATGCTTGAACGTAAATAGGCTACAATTCGTTCCATGTCAACAACTGAACAATGCAAATCAACAATTCTATGTCTCAATGTATAGCTTGTCAAAGCAATGTTTATGAGATTATTTTGTTACTGTCAGTGTGTATAAGACTTATGTACCAGTTAGTTTCATCCACAGCAGCCCAGCCACGGGGGAAGGGCGCTCTGGAATTTTGAGTTGTCAAAAAAACAACGGCCCTTCTACGGCCAGCGGGGGAAGCTGATGGTAAAATCTCCCACATTTCCCCTGACATCTACCGGTAAATATTGTCCTTAGGCTATAGGTTTTCGCAGAATAAATCCTAAATTTCCCCTGCCTTGCGGGGGAAGCTGGATGGTAAAAACATGGCTGTCTCCCTGGCTATCCGCCATGGATCCCTGTGGTCGGGGGAACTGGGGATGCAACTGACTGGTGCATTAATTATTTGTGGTGGACAAACTTGTGTACTAGGAGGTTCCATATGTTGTTGCTTATGTAATAATATCTTCGATTTTCCAAGCGGATAAGGACGAAAGACAAACATCGGAGGCTGTAAATTATCTATCTACTTATAACATTTTTAAAATGAGTGTACATGTATACATTCACTTTTTTGAGCCGCCATATTGGGTAAGTGGATATTTTACAGGAGGTTTGACTGTACGTACAATGTATATATGTTTCGCAAAACAAACAAGTGAGTTTTATATACATGTATATATGTACATATTGTTTTACAATTTTCCCACTGCCTATCAATGTCGAGTTCAAGGTTTTGTTTATTTGCATGTACAAGAAACTGTGGTTATTGGGACTTACTCGTTGGGAGCAAGCATACAACTCAACTATTTGCTAGGGAAGCAACGTTAGAACTAATCACTAGTTCGGATATCTTATTATTCGCGGTGGTTTAATTTTCGCTAATTTTCGCGAAAGATCCCCATCGCGAATTCATCATTTCGCGTAAATAACATTTCACAACATAAGATGTATCCGAAAGAAAGTTCAAATGTTTAATTTAATCGCATCTAATTATATATGCGGGCCAAGCTATTTTGCTGGCATAGTATACTATATAGCCTTTTTGCATGCATTGGTTTTAGATTCTACAATAAACATTCAATTTTGTCCAGTGGTTGCAGTTATGTTTTTTAAGTGTTCGAAATACGAGACACCAATCTTCAAAACAAACCTGAAATTGTTAAAAAGCTTGTTTACCAAGTAGATAACAATACATCCTATTGACAAACACACGTACCTGTGAAAACACGCTTAACTGATACAAGGTGTGATGCATTTATTAAACTACACTGACCACTGTATAAAACGTGTGATATATTTGTTAATTATCGGTATTAAAGTATATAATCTAGCGCTATTGTTGCATGTTTAACTGTTTTTTAGATTTTTATTCTTTCGCGAATTTAAGATTTTGGGCCCCTCGATCGCGAATTCATCAATTCGCTAAATAAGTTCAAAGCTGAAAATCGCGAAATAAAGCTCACGCGAATATAAAGTGATTTACAGTATGATATGCTTCAAGACACGATATTCAGCATTTTAACGTACAATAAAGTTATGTTTTCAATTCTGTTATGACATTTTGTTATGTAATTCTCTGCTTTCACAATTGCAAACCAAACTTTAATGCATCTATAAATCCTTCACCTCATGCTATCTAAATGTTAACAGTTTATTGAAGTAGGTATCTGACATATCAATATTGCCTTGACATTTTCCGAACTGCTGATTATTGCCTTGCGTGACCTATATATAGATACTTATTTTCGTTATGTATGTATCTTTGTATTTCAAGTTCACCGAACGCATCTACTATACAATGCAGATAATCATTGCAATTAAGCCTTTAGATGCAAAACATCGGTTTAAGAACCTGGCTGACTATACGTGTGCAGGCGCCAACCTATTCATTTTCATAAAGAATGTCCTTACTTTCACTTGTACATAGATATAAATGTCGTTACGTTACTCTATACTAGCTCACTGTGTACAATTTTATGTCGGTACAAATATACAAAGTTGGAATCCAGACAATATGTGTACTGTTGACAATTTGATCAATACGTTTAAAACAAGTCTTGACATCTCCGCAAATCCATTTACTTACAAGACGTTTTATCAATATTTGGAGAAGTAGGTACCATGTATAAGATTAAACAATTTCATTCGGCAACCACTAGCAGTTGTCACAAATAGTGATATAGTGAGGGTCAGGGTTGATGGATATGGTCTTAATGGCAAAAGTTGACAACACCCAATTTAAAGAAACCATGTCACTTGGCTAAAATTAAAACTGTTTTCCAAAGCTGTAATAGGAAAGATGTTATGAGGTAAATTTAAATATATCAAAACGCAAAAGACACTTATCAAATTATCTACACCCTTAAAACCCTTAAAGTATTGCGACCATTTGTTTATTTTGCACTCTCTGACTAAATAAATGGTGTGAAGAAGATATTTTCCGCAGATGATGTGTTTTCGCTTGTTGAGTATATGTGCCCTATTTTCTATAACAGATTAATGTATATTCTGTATGTCGGGTTTTCTCATTTGAAGTCAACATTCAACTCCAGTGTACATCTCTTAACTGCTGCTAGGTTGTTTATAATTATTCCAAATATGTTATTGTTATTAATATTTTATTTTCTCAAAATTCTGTCCTGGCGTTCATATTCATACATCTGAAAACTACGGAATACCGTTAGGGCCATCGTGGTTACACATTAAAATCCAGAGGGCGACAATGCGATAGTGCGATAGTACGATGGCGACAGTGCGATAATACGATGGCGACAATGCGATAGTACGATGGCGACAATGCGACAACGCGATAGTACGATGGCGACAATGCGATAGCACGATGGCGACAATGCGACAACGCGATAGTACGATGGCGACAATGCGATAGTCATATCGTACTATCGCCATCGTACTGTCGCATTGTCGCCATCGTACTATCGCGTTGTCGCATTGTCGCCATCGTATTATCGCATTGTCGCATTGTCGCCATCGTACTATCGCATTGTCGCCATCGTACTGTCGCATTGTCGCCATCGTACTATCGCGTTGTCGCCATCGCGTTGTCGCATTGTCGCCATCGTACTGTCGCATTGTCGCCATCGTACTATCGCGTTGTCGCCATCGTATTATCGCATTGTCGCCATCGCGTTGTCGCATTGTCGCCATCGTACTGTCGCATTGTCGCCATCGTACTATCGCATCGTCGCATTGTCGCCATCGTACTGTCGCATTGTCGCCATCGTACTATCGCGTTGTCGCCATCGCGTTGTCGCATTGTCGCCATCGTACTGTCGCATTGTCGCCATCGTACTATCGCGTTGTCGCCATCGTATTATCGCATTGTCGCCATCGTACTATCGCGTTGTCGCCATCGTACTATCGCGTTGTCGACTATCGCCAATCGACTACTGAGTCCAAATACTAGGTTTCATCGACTCAATACAAGGAATAATCCTGTGAAGTTTGACTTACCTTGCTCAATGTAAGGTCATGTGACCTTGACCTTTTGCCTACTAACTAACCTTTCATCTACTTAATACAAGCAATCATCCTATGAAGTTTGAATACCTTAGGTCAAAGTAATCTCCAGTTATTGAGCCAAAATCCTTTTCTATCATAAGGTCACAGTGACCTTGACTTTTCGACTGATAAGTATCATCTACTGAATATAAGCAATAATGCTATGAAGTTTCACTTCCATTGGTCAAATTGTTCATTAGTTATTTAGCTGCAACTGTGTTTTAATGTAAGGTCACAGGGACCTTGACCTTTGATCTACTGATCCCAAAAACATTAGGCTTCATCTACTTAATACAAGCAACCATCCTGTTAAGTTTGACTACCCTAGGTCAAGGCAATCTCTAGTTATTGATCAGAACAAAAAGGTCTACGGACCGGCCCATCAACATTTGCAAAACAGTATACCCCCACTTCTTTTCAGTTATTATTCACAGAGTTATCTACTCGCGCCTTTTGATGGGGAGTGTGATCATAAACACGTATGCAAAGTTTCAAGGCAATATCTTGAAGGACTTGAATTTAAGGACAATTTATGTCAAATATCTAAGGTCTAGGAAATGTGGTTCTGGTGAAGATTTTTAGTTTTTCCCATCCGAATCCAGAGATGCCCCGAGGAGGGGTCCATCTGATCCCTGGGGTTATGATTTAATCAAACTTCAAAATTGGTAGAGGTCCATTAGACCATGCTACATGTCAAATATCTAAGCTCTGGCTCTTGTGGTTCTGGAGAACAATTTTCGAGTTTTCCTATACAAAACCATATATGCCGCGGGGCCAATCTTACCCGGTGGTCATGATTTTAACAAACTTGTCCCCTAGACAATGCTTCACACCAAATATTCAAGCTCTGGGCCTTGCTGCATCGTAGAAGATTTTTTTTTAATTTGGCTGCCATGGAAACCAGAGTTCCTCATGAAATTCCATTTTTGAACAACTTTGAAATGGGACCACCAAAGGATCATTTCTACCAAATTTGGTACCAATTGACCCAGAGGTTTAGGAGAAGTATATTTTGTAATTTGAGGCAAAAGTTTGACGGACACATGGATGGACAGTCTGATGACAGTTTCCACAAAATCTCAAAAGCTCACAATGTCACAGTGTAACAGGTGTGCTAAAAATTGGACTGGTACGAAAATTTTAACCAACGACAACACCGTGGTAAGAAGAGCTCCGCTATTCCTTGAATAGTAAAGCTAACTAGAACTCCACACAATGAGATCTATATATGTATCAAGTTTCAAGTCAATATCTCAAATACTTTTAAAGATATGCTCCGGACAAAAAAATAAGTATTTTAAATAACAAAGGACAATTACTCAACAAGAGGGCCATGATGCGACAATGCGACAATGCGACAATGCGACAATGCGACAGTACGATGGCGACAATGCGACAGTGCGATAATACGATGACGACAGTACGATAACGCGATAGTACGATGGCGACAATGCGATAGTACGATGGCGACAGTACGATATGACTATCGCATTGTCGCCATCGTACTATCGCGTTGTCGCATTGTCGCCATCGTACTATCGCATTGTCGCCATCGTACTATCGCGTTGTCGCATTGTCGCCATCGTACTGTCGCATTGTCGCCATCGTATTATCGCATTGTCGCCATCGTACTATCGCACTATCGCATTGTCGCCCTCTGGATTTTAATGTGTAACCACGATGGCCCTAACGGTATTCCGTAGAAAACACAACATGTTATTATATCGACGATAAAAATCAACGTTGTTGGAGACGTGTACGTATATACCAGATGGTAATTGTCCAAGGATTTCATACAATCATTAAGATCGGTCTTTATTGCAAGGCATATAGCTTGTATTGTGTCTGGAAATCCACACATAATTACACTCCCAGTTGGACATAACCAATGTTCATCTTTTCTTCTTCAATATTTGTCAGAGCAGGTAACATGTATAAGATTAAACTCTTTCATTCGGCAACAACTAGCAGTTATCGCAAATAGTGTTATAGTGAGAGTCAGGGTAGATGGATATGGTAAATGGCAAAAATTGACGACACCCGAATTAAAGGTACCATGTCCTTGGCTCCAAAAATAAAATTTATTTTCTAAAGCTGTCATAGGAAAGGTGTTATGAGGTAAATTTAAAACATTTAATACGCAGGACACTTTAACAATTTAGGAACTGTGGTATTAATTCCATATGACATATTTTGAGACATCCTTCGAATGTGACTAGTACAACAATGTAAACTATTTCTGAACAAAATGTATTTCTATAAACAGGACATATAAGAACAAAATGTGCACTTTTTGGACGGTCGCATATATCAAGACTTCAAAAGAAACTGTATTAGTATATAACAACTAAACTACATAATTATAAGCTTGTAATATAATTGAAAGATATAGAACCACACAGGTGTTGTTTAAGACATTTTCTATTGGACATTGTTATTTATGTAAAAAAAACTAATTATTGTTATAAAAGACAAAATTAACAGGAAATAACTATCAAAGCTGAGCAAAATAATTCCCTTCTTGCGTGGCCTCCTTATTGTAATGTATCTGCATCAGAATAGTTATCATCTTTTCTGGTACCATTGGTAAACTGATAAGGATCATGAATGGACATTGTTTGATATTTAACACGATAATAAGCTTCACACGTCCTTCCTACTTGATGATAGGCTTTCGTGTTGTCATCAATTTTCTCCAAACAACATTGAAAGTAGAATCTCAAAATGGCCATTAAACCCTCAAGAAGATGTTAATGCTTTGGACATCGATAACGTGTCATTACTACCACAACTTGGAAGTCTTCGATATGAGTGCTGTTGAAAAAAAACAAGCATGCAAACAAGAAAAAATCTTGAGGTATTTTTCACATCTTGCATTTCTACTATCGTGTGGCATTTTCTGGAACTTGGAAGTCATTTTCTAGTGTCCATCATTCTTTCAGTGTAGTATCCCAACTTCACCAAACGCGCAGAATTGAAGCAGACCATAACCTGCTGGATTACAAATACGGATACCATAGCAACTTGGTCCGGGCAGATTATTTGATGGATTTGACACAACGTTATTCTGAAATACAGTGGATTTGACAAAAATTCTCATGCAAACTCGTCATTTCTGGAAAGCTTTTTAGTCCACATTATCCACAGAAAACTACAACACAGGCAATGTATATACCGAGGCATAATAAATTATGCAGACGTAGGGAATATTTGTATCCGTTTGCGTGTTTAGAACTCCTAAGAGTACGTGGTAGTATCGGTACAGTCAGCAAACACAACATTTGAAAGTAAGCCATTTGATTAAGCTCTTGTCTAATCAAGTATGTACTCCCGGAAATTGAAATTACATTAGCGTACCGCATCTAGATAACATTAATTTATCCAGACGTTTTCCTTGACAAATACTTGATAAAGGTTTCACATCTTTACACAATTCCTAACTCTATAAGACACGTCTTGCGTTAACAATTATCTAACTTGTACAATTTTCGAAACCGTCAATGACGTTCAATACTATTTAAGAAAAGCGCAGGTGTACATAAGTCTGACTGATATTGTTGTTTCATAAAATGATATAAGACAATAACTGTATTCATTGCGCGTTGTAACTGTCCTTATCACATATCAAAACAGAAGCCTCTATTTCATACCACCTGGGTACTCTTTTTAGTAAAGTTCTGCTGAAAATATACTGAAAAATATTTTTTTTTTTATTTTTCTTATGCATATCGGTCGTAGATTATAACTAACCATAAGTTTGTAATCATACATTAATATGGCTTGTCTTGCTTTTGCTTTCGTACGAATCAAACGAATGTCACAACCTGATACAACCTGAGAATAGTATTTTTTTTCCACATTTGGAAACGCTCGCATTTGAATAATTGAAATAAATGTAATTTTAATGTTAGAACTATGATCCCGAATGTTCACTACGCTCAGAGAAATGCAATGAATTTGAAACAAGTCAAAGTCATTGACCGTTCCATTAGTTCATCATGACGTTATACCAATTACCAATGGTTACTTCTCTTTCTCGATAACCAAATGATTGGATAAAACAATACATTCCAATATTCGTTGTTTAACTATTAGAATATACATGTATATATATCTACAATAATCTTGCTGACAGAGGCAAACCATGGCATTCGTAATGATATATGTGTTCACAATTTGGTGGAAACGGAAAATATCTTACATTACCTGGAACGTTTTAAAATATGTCATCGTTCTGTTGTCATCTTAAGTCTATGCTGGGTTAGTTGTATTCGATTTGAATATACATTACCTAGGCGAGTTCTTTAATCACCAATTATTCATAAAATGCGCGTATGTAAAAGGTCACAATACAAGTACAGACAGTAGTCGAAAAGTACAAAATGTCCCTTCTTCACAAACCGATGACACTGTTTAGAATATATTAAATATAAATTTTTTGAACCATATTCAATATCATTTTACAGATATACACAAATGTACCAACGAGCTTATTCTTAAGTTCTTCAAATTATATGTGTCCATTTTAGTTTTTTTCAAAAGTATGAGTTATAATATTATTTGTACACTTTGTTACGCTAAACAATTCTGCTACCTTATAATCATGAAACCATGAAATATAAGAATAATGCTTTCAATTAATTTCAAATGCTTCTAAAACTCCTTATAAAATGAATATATTAATAACGTTGAACATGTGCATGGTATGCTCAGCAACATGATACATGCGCTTTGTAATGGCCTTGTATTTTTTTAACTGTGGCTCAAATCTATATTCAGTGATAGTTTATCCTCTCTTCTTTAACAAATTGAAAGTCAAAATTTGACCAAATGCAGAATGCGAAATCCTGTAAATAGGGTGTAAAGCAACCAAGTCCGGATTTATAACGCGCATTCAAGTTTTTATACATACATATATACATATTATGTTACAATTGGCCTCGCTGCCTTTCTATCTCAAGTTCCAGGTTTTGTTTATTTGTTCGAAATACGTCACTAAATGTTCCTCGAACATGCAGACAATCCATTAACAAGTTATTGGGACTAGTACGTCGGGAGTGAACACAGAATACGGAATGTTTGGTAAGAACGGCATCATATGTTGGGTATCATACAAATTCTACCAGACAATGACAAGTAACACCTTCGAGAAACTTAGATGATTAATCGCAACATAGATAGATAGATAGATAGATAGTTTATTCATTTAAACTGTACAGTTTCTCATGATAAACAAACATATATATACAACATAAAATAAACGTGATGAAATAAGAATGAAACATATATATATCGATACTAAACATTGATAAACATTGATAAACATCAAACAAAAATACACGAAAAACATAATATATAGTTGATGAAAAGACAAACATACAATTTAATACTTCCTTTAAGGCAAAATTTACTATTGTGGATGGACTAAATATGTTTAATAAAGTTACAAAATATGAAGATGAATTTATCACTATGATTTCAAAAAGTAATCAGTTTAAGCTGTAATGGTTTGTATAAGTAATAGTGTAGTTGCATTCATAATTTACACTTCAAAAATATTTATTTACAGATACATGTTTATCTATATAATGACGATTTGAACGTAACACATTTTTATTTACAATGAAAAACATAACTTAACAAAATTTTAAAAGTTGACATATTCTATCGTAGATATTTATTTATTATTTAACTATTGTATACTTAATTGTTGGGTGCGTATAGCTAATGATTCTTTGAAAAATTTACATAATGACAAAAGTTCTGCTTTATTTGTAGTGTTCAACAACAGTGTTAATTTATACATGCTTTTTCTAGTTCTGTAGTACGGTTTTATATATTTCGTTCTTAGATTGTTATAAACTGAACATTCGAAAATGAAATGAAATTCGTCCTCGACTACATTCGTACCGCAGATTTGACAAACTCGATTATTTCTATCAACGCGTTCCCTTTCATATCTACCAGTATGTACTCTCAGACAATGAGCCGATATACGGATTTTAGTTAATTGCGATCTGAGTTTTGCCGATACTATCGCGTCTAGATAACTTGACATTTCAAAAGAATCTTTCAATGAGTTGTATAGTATGAGAACATTATTTGCATTTAAATTTTCCCGCCATTCCTGTAGGTATTCGTCAATAAGACGTTGTTTGAAATTTGATACAAATGCTTTTGAGTCTTTAGCGCGAGGAGGGTCGTTCCATATGTACAAAAACCCATGTCTGGACAATAGTTGTTTCACTTCGGAGAACCAATTGCAAAACCCATTATTAACATCATCTAGCGAAAATTGTTTAACTGTTTGTATGAAGATATTTTCACTGTTAATAACTCTTAACCAATATTTTATTATTTTTGTGTATCTCGTAATGTAAAGTGGATACCTCCCCAGTTCGCCATATATTGCTGCGTTACATGCGTTTTGTCGGACTCCTAAAACGATTTTGCAGAACTTGGTGTGTAGATTTTCTAGTAATTTTGATTTAGAAAACCCCCATATTTCACAACCATATGTGACTGTTGATGTTACTAGGGAATCAAATAACTGCATAGCTGTTTTAGGTTTAGTATTATACTTTTTAATGTTTGAAATTAAAACGTTTAACGATCTCAATCCCTTTCCATGCAGGGTTTGTGCGTTGAGATTAAAATTACCTGTGTAGTTAAAGGTAACTCCAAGGTAATTAAAATCGTTAACTGATTCCAGTTCCTGCCCTTCAAAATACCAGTGCTCATTTCTTTTTAGTCTTCCTCGTTTTCTAAAAACAACTACCTTTGTCTTAGCAACATTTACTTTTAATCCCCATTTATTACAATAGTCAGATAGACGGTTTATAGAGTTTTGTAAATCTTCCGGTGTTAATCCTAGAATTACCATATCATCTGCGAACAGTAACAGTATGAGACAAATATCGTTTAACGTTATTCCCGAAGTATGCTTGTCTTGTAAATAAAGTTCCAAGTCTTCTACAAACAACGAAAACATGATAGGTGAAAGAATTTCCCCTTGTCTTAGTCCTACAGATATTTCGAAGAAATCTGAAAAATTACCACACTGTCTTACACATGATTTTACCGATTGATACATATTACGTACAATTCGTAATAATTTTCCTTGCAGTCCCGAATTATAGAGTTTAAACCATAACCCATTCCTATAAATAGTATCGAAGCATTGTTTTAGATCTACAAATGTACTATATAGTATCTTGTTTTCATTAAGCATTTTCTGTATAATGGAGTTAAGTATAAATACTGCATCAATGGTAGATCTACCCGGTCTGAAGCCGAACTGTGCGTCAGAAATTTTATCATTTTCTTCGCACCATTTAGATACTCTATTATTTAATACTGCTGTAAATAGCTTTGAAAAATTACTCAACAGAGTTATGCCCCTGTAGCTACTAGCTTCGTCTTTACGGCCCTTTTTGAAGATGGGAACGATTATACCCCTGGTCCAATTTTCTGGATAAATACCTGCTGATAAAATGTTATTAAATATATCAGTTATATAACCCGATAATATATCACTAGCTTCGATGAAGTATTCATTTAATAATTTATCTTCCCCAGACGCTTTATTGCGCTTAAGAGATCGAATAGCTTTTTTAACTTCTTCCAGGGTTATGTTTTCATCAAGTTCCGAAAATATTGAATTATCATTAAAATCATTATTTTGGTTAAACGTTTCAGATTCACCGTGTCCGTTAAACACATTGTTTTTAAACATGTTTTCGAAATAAGATTTAAAATCAGACAAACGTTATCCACATACAGTTTATAGGTTTTTAAGTATCATAAGATACAAATACCTTTATTAACAGCTGAATATATTTATATTAAACGTAGTCCTATTATCACCGACGGGCGTCCTCTTCTCTGTTATTAGATATAAACATTTGGTCACCATAGCAGATAGACAATGGATTTTCCTACTATTAAAAATTAATATCACATGCTTCTTAAATTATTAATTGTAAAATGAATGTTAGAATAACGATTGGGTCTGGTTAAGTCACTCAGTTAATGACGTTAAAGTAACATTATAACTTGTCTCAGTAACAGGCTACCTACAATATCAGTTGGAATACATCGATATCATCACCAAAATAAATTGCTACAATGTAGTAGAAATACACACCTTTTCACGTTTTTTTGCATGTTAAAATTCATGTAAGTAATATCACATAGTGAGCGAACAAACGGACGCCTATGTTAATTAGAATATTAAATCATGCAAAGGTTCTTAGAAATTCATAACGTGTTTCAGTTCTATGAATTCAAGATCTAATTTATAGATTGATAGCATTAGTTTTAGCTTGCTTTCAAAAATATTGGTTTATTTCTGCTTAGAAACAACCCAGTTGGATTAATAACGCGCATTCAGTTTATTTTAAGACAATTTGACATGAAATTTGTAATCATATCGGGAAAAAATACAAATTTTAATTAAAATGTTCCTCTATATTTGAGTTCGCCTTATAATTGACTTTTCTCCGTGCCCGGTTTCTAGTAATATGAAGAAAAAAGCAATTTCAGAAAAGAAAGTTTTCACATAAATTACAAATTATGGTTATTATTTATTGTGGTAATGCACACTTAGCCCTATTAAGCAGCATTGTTGGATAAACCACGTCAGTGGGTTTTTACAGGAGGTTTGGCTATATATATCTTTTACAAAACTAACGAATGAATATATATGTACATATCATTCTACAATTTTCCTCGCTTCCTATCAATCTTGAGTTCCATGTTTTGTTGATTTGCTGGATTAAGTGTTTCTTGATCACGCAGAAACTCCATTTGCAAGAAACTATGGTCATTGTGACTGAGACATCAAATGTTCGGTAGGAACGGCAAAGTTTGAGGAAAAGATAGAAACGGGGAAATATATGATGCCTTTTAGTTGCTTGAGTGACACGACGGGAAATTATCCATGTCATGTTTTTTTTAAGTTTAAGATAATCAGTCGAAATATAATTAATCAAAAGGAGCACTTTAAAATAAAATCAGTCTATTTTAAAGGAATGTCGTAATTACTATGTGGCACTATTGCTTGTTATGATATATTGAGGACGGAGAAAGTTACTGCACATAAAAGCGAGTCACACGTGCACGAACATCGTGCATAACTTGATTGTGTTTCCTGCTGTCAAAACAGACGCTTGTCTAATTGACAGATGTGCAATATGATGTTTCATGCTCGTGAAAATTAATCTAATTACAATTTTGTCATTTTGACGTCTTATTTGGCTGCTACCTAAACACGGATCGAAGTTCATTAGCTCTGTATTGTTTGATGTAATAGGCGTATTATGATTTATTGCGAATATTGAAACACAAAGGTGCCAAGTAAGCCATTTCCATGAGTGTTCATCGGTTGTCACTGAGTTATCATATTTACGAAAAACAGAACTATGGGCGGTTATGCATTTTAGGAGATCGTATATTGCAGAAAACTATGCAACTGATTATTTTTTAGTCCCAATTGTCCCCGGACAAAATTGCCATATAATTCTTCGTATGAGCTGAAAAGTCGACTTTTCATCATAATGTTTTGTGTTGTCACATATCTGGTTCGAAGGAATTTGCTGAAAATAGATCAAGAAATATGACGTCACGTGAACTGCAAATTAGGGGCCGAAACATGTGCACTTTTAGGGCTTTTCCAACGACGTACACAAGAAATGACCGGACAGTCTGTTTCGAATATTTATTGATTAATATTTAGAGATATATCCCCAGGAATATTTAAAACAGGGTCCTTTCTATACATAATTGCAAACATATTCGTGATTTACGATATAACAACTCGATATAACAATGTGAAGTCTGTAGGTATAACAATTGAATCATGTACTTTTATCTACATACCATACATAAATACGTACACATGTTTTACCTAGTCCTTATTGAGTATGAATCGAAATGTTACTTTTGTGCTCTTGTATAAAATAGCATTGATTGCATTTCACGCATCTGGTATTTACTGCAAGAAACAAGTCAATATGATTCTAGTATCATTAAACATCCTCTATATCATTACATTTTGTGATCAAGTAGTGTGTGTAGGCTGGTGAACAGTAAGAGTTAAAGGTCTAACAGCTGTGACTACATGATTCTTCCAAGCCTTATTGATTGAAGAATGGTATTCAACAATTCACTCAGAGGTTATGATCGTTTATTAATAAAAAAAACATACAGCACATTGGAACAATCATATTTACTTTATGCGAGTTCTAAATAGAATGTGTGTTGTGTTCACAAGGTGATTGTAGGTAGGTGTCAGTATGAAGTACATGGGTATGTATAGTATGAGAGAAGTGTATTGTCGTGGGTAGTGTAAGGTAGACTACCGGGATGTAGTTAACTGTGTTTAGTATATAAGAACTGTTCAATGATTAGTGTTCAAGCGAGTTATATCGGGTTATAATTATGACGGTGACAATATGTGTATCCAATTTCATTTAAAGTGGCATATCAAAACACAATATATACACTTTTTACAGGTTTTCATTCAAAAATCACATATCAAAATAACATTTGCAACTCAGATTGTGTAAACAGCAAACTCTTTACATGGCTGAGATGATGGGAAAATGAATAGCGTTTTATGTACACTTCATAAGAATATATCACATCCACTCTCTCAAAATGGCAGCTTACTTAACCAAACAAAAATAAATTTATTATTTGATAAATCACAGAATATGCTCACGTCGACGACATCAAACAAATGCTACAGAAGACTTCTGCGTTTTTACAATGGCTCACATTTTGTTTTGTTAACGTAATAAACAGAGAACTAGATATCAGTGGAGCGGCACAGACGAGCAGACATTGTTGTATCATCAAAAAATTTTCAACATCTGAACGAAGCAATACACATACAGGTCACACAATACCTAGTGGTAGGGAGATACAAGACACCGAGGCTCAACTCTACATCTAAATTGTAAGATATGGCATGCCATACGTTTGTATAAGGTAGTATATGTAATGTATTTAAATTCATGTTCAGAAACATCCTGCAACCTATGTTACACAGCCCAATAACGAAACTACAACATACGTGGCTAAGTTTCAGCGTCTGGTCCATCACCTATACATCCGAGCTGTATGAGTATGATGACCGTTATAAGCACGTGGCTGTCTTGCAAGGTAGTAGTCGATCATAGGACAAGCATTCCTAGTCCGTACGATGACCGCATGGTTTATGTTCGTGTTCCCCGAGATAGCCGTAAAGGCATCATACATATTCGTTGCTTTAGTTGGTTTGGGAAGTAAGATAAGATCCGTTCGTGGAACATTCATATATATCAGATACTTACGCAGTGACCACTGGTATATTCAAGGAGAGTATAAATGAGTCATGCGCATGTAAATAGTGATACGTAGTATTTGCCAGTTTGTAAACATCTATACTAATTAACTGCCAGGGTGCGGACGAGTCGCATCGAAACCAATTGTAAAAGTAAAGTGGGTTTTTTTCTTGTGAATACTTTTTTCTTCAGAACTATGTAAGATAAACTATTAACTGTCATTTCAAATATTTCACTTTCAATACTAGACGTCAAACTGCGTACTTAGCTTCTATATCTTCATTATCTGAAACCTTACAACTATCTACAATACTCTCAAGATAACCGTCTAGTTACTTCCAAATGATTCCTACAAAAATACTGTAATACCATTCCTCTCACATGTAATTAAAAGCTGAACATAAACAAAATCTGACGAACTAGTATTGACAAATGACAGCTCTGTTACATTGGGACTTCATCGCTTGCGTGTGTGCCAACATATGAACAATATTTTATCAATATACTAATTCCCTAATGTCCTATAAAGTATTCACTTTTGCAGTTGAGTTCTTTTAATGGTCAATGGAGCATAGGAAGCCTTTGTAGAATTCCAATGGTGAATTAGGTATAGTATAAACATGTGTAAAATGTGATATTCCATCAGTGAACAGAGTAAATAATACCATCGAACCATTAATGATTATTGGAATACATGTAAGGTCTACTGTGATCTACAAATTATATGTGTCCCCTTCGTCAACATATTTCTAATGCTATCTACAAAAGCGTCTGAGACGGGAATCGTACTGTATTGTTAATTATAAGAGCTTCACGACGTTAATGTTGATTTCATCTGTGATATGAATTGGTAATTGAGTGAAGCCCGTACCCGAATGTTAGCAAAGTTTCTAGAGCATGATTGCATTCAACTTGAGTAGTTTGTGTATACTATAGAATCGGTTGCAAACATGATGATTGTTAAACGTTGTATCCTAAGACATTCGGCTTTTACATTCGTGCAATATATACATGTCATGAACCAACTCACCTTACTCTGATCAAATTCAAATTAACATGGAGACAAAACTTTTTACAAAGCTTTTACATTCGAAGAATCATGCAATATATTCATATCATGAACCAAATCACCTAAGACTGATCAAATTCAAAACGTTGTCTCGGTTCTGCTTTATCTAAATATCATGAATTCACAATCACAACGTTACATTGTAAGTAATCAATAAAAGATGAATGAAATTGAATTGAACTTTCTATCTCACTTCAAACAGCCAGCTTACAGAATTTGTCTTGTTTCTTATCTGAAATCTGACAATTTTACGGCAAATGCGAAGTCTGTATTAAATTTGCACTGGCAAATTTGCTTTATTTTTAGTTGTTATCGTATTAATCTTACAGTGCAAGTTATTACCATAGAAAAACACATTGTTATCCACTGAGAAATACATTGGTACTCCCAGGTTGTCTGATTATATAACAAGGCCAGCATATATTTGTAAAAGTATTTAAGTGCGAGTTCAATAAGTGGTATTTAGTTTTGCCGTCAATAAGGTGTGTTTATTTTAATTAGTTTCCAGGAAATAAAACCCGGACTATGATTAAACTACTCGCACATAGATTCAATAGGCACATTCAGTGCATCTCTAGAAAGATTCCTGAACAGATTCATTTGTCTTCAGCATTGAATTTCATACAATTGATAGACAAGTTGCTGTCTGAAGCAGTAGCCTTATTTTGTGTTTAAAATGGCATCTGTGCATCCAACAAAACTATCAACTAATCAACATTTCGTATCAACTTTCATAAATTATCTTTTCATGTTCTTCATAAAAAGATAAACGTTAAGGCTAATCAGCAGTACATGCATGTACGTTTTATTTTTTGTTATACCCTCATACAATGTAATAACATACGTACTGACTGTAAATCTTAGGGCATTGCAGCACGTGTGCCTTCTAGTACATTGTATAATCGTCAATTAAACTTCCTCCTTTGACATCAAAACCAGAAAGTTCAGTTTTGATACTTGGATTTGCAGTTGCTTGGCTTGAATTTCTTAGTTCATATTGATTTTGACGTGTATGGTCGTCTTTTTGTTTCTGTTTCCAGTACTCTATTCAGTTAAGCACTGACTTCCCTACTCAACTTTCCATTGTGTTCTAAATTAATTTTTGGTTCTGACATGTCTTTCATTATACAGTATCTTCCTTTCGTCATCATGCTCCAGACCTTATGGAGTCTGAACTATAACGATTATATTTTAATGTTTCATGGATTTTCATAATTGCGTATGATAAGAAGAAAAATCTCCATATGCGTTACATTGTTATTGTATAAACAAGTGGTTGTGAGTCGTAAAATAAGTGAAATGTTGTTTTTATTGTATGTGTAGTCCCATCAAAGAGCATCACAGTTGGCAAGATCAGAGGGTCGCTTAAGATCGCATCGATTGTTCATTATCTTTTTAAAAAGCAATTCGTCCAGTCATTTGTCTCATTTATCAGTATTTTCATTTCGTCATTAAGGTCTTCCTGACTTTATGAAATCTTCATAATAAAGATTAGATCAAGTTCTTCAAATAATACATTATCTGATGTTTCGTGTAATTGCATTATTATCTGCGATAAGAAACAAAATATCGACGTGCTTTATGTTGTTATTGCATGAACAAGTGGTTGTCAGTAGTAAAATGAATGTTTAATTGCTACATTTTTGTATTTGCAGTCCGTTCAACGTGCAGCACAACTTGTAAGATCTGAGGGTCGCTTAAGATCGCACAGATATGTATATCATGCATGCATTTGTTTATATGATGTATAATATGATTCAAAAGTCTGTTATTGTAATAAAACTCATTGCCTGGGCAGTTATCTTCAAGATGTTTCATAATTTGTATCATATTACTAGTTTTGCGATTTAAGCGTTATAAAGTTGATATTGTATTATATGTAGCTGCATATCTTTCAAGATACAAGATATATAAAAGTATGAGGCTTTTCTGTACAACGATTCGATGTATCGACTTTTAAATTTGACAGGTTGATGTGAATTTAAGTTGTAGAGTCGAAAATAAAATATATAACAACATTATAGTAAGTTACGTAGATTATATATTTTGTACCGACACATAGGTTAGTACCCGAGTGTTCAGGCTTTGTGGCTATTTTGTTATTTACTTTCTGGTTATTTTTGTATCATTGTGACAGAGCGTGCGCTTGTAACCATTGTATGGTGTTATTTTGCAGAGTTTCAACCACGTTTTTTTTTAAAATAAAACGTATACTGTTTTCCCGACAGCGATTCTAATCAGGAACCTCTGTCTTTGTTGTCGAGAGCGTTTCCCAGTCGATCAGCGATCGAACCAAAATTAGTGTAATTGATTCAGACTGATCCTGTAAATTACGTTGATACGTCTCTGTAATTCTTCTGTTCATCATGTAGAATGTGTTTCTATGTGCTTGTTCATGTATACATGCATATACCCGAGTCGTACATATTGTCGCCTATTCAAAGATAACGGCTCGGGAAAACAGCCAACCTTATATGACTGACAACCTGTAGATCTCGGAAACAGGTCACGATTAGAATAAACAAAACGATTCAATAGATGCCTTAAATTTACTACGTAGTTTTTTCTAGATATATTTAGTTGATGTTGCTTCGTACGGTTTAGTTTTTTTTCTCAACTAGTTTCAAGAACGGATCAATAAACAGAAACTTGTAGGTTTCGACTTTTAATTATGCAGAGTGTTTTCCTCTCAGCCAGATTCATTGACACAACGGTTTGAAAGCATACGATACTTGCAGGCATGGTTTCATTCTGCATTGAGCGTGAGCATATTTGAACTTATTCTTGGATAGGGTTGCAGTCATCTGAACTGACTGTCGGATATCTAACCAACAAACATAAAACAAAATCACATGTGAGCAATAGTCATTATGAACAATTACTAAGTTCGCCATTTTCACATTCACAGTAAAGCAATATACACTACTACTCCCAAAATATGTATTCATAACTCACACTTCCTACATAAACATATGTTCCCTGTACCTGTACACGTATATATTGCCTCCTCATACTTGCATTGATCTATTCGTTTTAGTGCAGATATCTTACTACGAGGGATACTTCGTTAAACGTCAATATCAATAGATAATGAGGGTCTGAATCAAACATTAACATTTAAATGGTTCTGCGTCATTTGTCTTATTTTATCAGTCTGTATTCATCTGTATAATGTTTCTGACTTAATGAAATCTGTGTTATAAATATAAAACCATGTTCTTTAAACCTTACTTTATCTAACAGCAAATGTTTTATGAAAACAAATCGTTGTCTGCGATAAGACGCACAGTGTGGACGTACGTTGTCTATATAATTGCATGAACAAGTGGTTGAGAATTGTGTAATGATTTAAATATTGCATTTAATTGATTTATTTACCCCTGTCAATGTAGAAAACAGCCAGTGATAGATGGAAGGATGTGTTAACAATGAATGTAATATTATCTGATACATGATATGCCTCATAAAATGCATGCTTTTATAATAGGGTTGTCCCGTATTAGTGCATTTCTTTAGCGTTAAATTAATTTACACGTGAGTACAAGTATTTATAAATATTTAACTTTAGAATTGAAACTGTTGTCCTTTACTTTTGGTGTATGTTTCCTTATGTGGTGGTTTTCTATTTGCTTTTGTCATGTTCTCCGTATTTTTCTGGTTTCATCTCTTTGAGCATGTACATGTACGTATAGTCACTCGTCATTTTGTTTGTATAAAGTAGCATGACATTTTCGGTAACGGTGGATGCCCTGCATCCTCGTATGTCTATGTCGTTGATATCGAATTCCAATTTCAAACTCATCTGAAATCAAATTACATACATTGTACGTGTAGGCAAAACACACTTTGGTGTGTGATTTTATTCAGCTCTTTATAAATTATGCATGGCTGTAGACTGTATAGAAGTTTACAAGCGCTACGTAATTGTAATTGTTGCATTGTCCTCAGGTGGTTAACTATTTCTACTTTTGGAGTTGGTCTTTGTGTTTGTTGAACATGTGTAAGTGAACAATGGACATGACCAATATGCAGTTACATTGCTCATGGTGTTGATATTAACCTTGATAGGATACATAATTAGCGAATACACTATTATTCTGCATGTATATACAAGTACATTAAAAAGCAAGACCAACTTCAGTTAATGTCCAACGTTTAAACTTTAATCAGTGTTCTTCAGGGAGTTAAGTACCATACACAGTAGCACATAGAAAATGAAAAGCCAATCAGAAACAGCGCCCAAAAGAGAGTCAGACATAGAATACACCGTCCATGCCCCCAAATGGGATATTCTAAACAATCATATATCGTTTTTCAGGAATGAAGTACTTCGTGCTCAATACGTCATTTATTACGGGGTGATAATGAATGATTGATTAGTGATTATTACTACTTCATTGAGTTATGTTATGCAAATACAATGCATCAAACAACATGCCTGTACAATGACACCAAACATGCTCATCCAATCAAGAACTTGCTTTCATTATACATCGCTTGCAATAAATAAAATAGATTACAGTAAATGATACACTGACTGAAAGCATTTAAATTACTTTTAGAGGCAAATCAGGAATAACTGTAATAATTACACTCTGGAGTAAAATAATAGTGTAATAATCAATCTATTGTGTAACTATTTACAAGAATATATGTGATTTATGATTCGTCTAGTTGTTTTTATCTATTTTGTGTCTAGAAGCACATTTAATCAAATTAAACACTCTGTATGGCAATGTCAGAATTAAACCACTGTAAACTGTTCTTGTAATAAATCATTTACAGATAATGTGTGTTTTAATTCATCTAGTCTTAGATTTATTGTGTGACTAGAATTGCATTTAATCATCGGGATTGATATCATCACAGTGCTCTAAATTGCAATGTTAGATATAAAACACTGCATGCTTTTAGTTTATAACAGTGTTGCTCGAACTGCGATCGCGATCATTTGGCATACTTTCAAACCCCATCCCCGGCATTCTAAGAAATACAATACAACAATATTGTCTAGCTAGTTTAAATTGCAATTACGTCAGAAGAATATACGCTAATACATAATTTATTATTTACAGGTCAATCTGTCTAGATTGTAACATTTTTGACAATGGACGAATGACTAGTGCATTGAACCCAAAGGTGCGCGTGCCAATTACACGGTTACACTGACTATAAATGCTCCAAAATATACTTAGCAAAAAAGGTATGAGAAAATCCGACAGAGAGGGTAGCACAGAAATCAGAAACACCTCGACACAACTACCCTGAGCAATGCCAACACAAACCCATCACAAAACATCGACTAAATGAGGCACAACAACCACGGGGCGTGACCTAGTTTAAAACACTAAGGACAGTGACCTTACGTTACTCGGTAGAAAACATCAACAAAGATATAATTTTCAATTATTTCATAGCCTTAGTTCTCATCTATTTATTACACTTAGGATTTGATATGATATTACCGAGACAGAATTAAAAATAAATGGTTCACTATGTGTATTATATAAAATAATAAAATTGCTTCAGTCAGGATAGTACTAGACGTCGAATCTGATAATGATGAAAATTGTCGCGACTCTTAAGAGATTGTTGTATATCATCGAAACATACTTCAGTAATCGAGACCTTTTACTTGTTTACGACATACTTAAATACGACATTGTTACCAATTAGGTTAGGCTCACAGATATTATCATTATAGTGAAGGAGATACAGTGAAGAGAGTGAGGAACTATAGGGATAGAACATAATCATATTTCGTGAATTTACATTCTGATAGTGTGAAGAAGATATCTTTTACAGCTCTTTACATAATTATTCCGTAGAAATAGATACTCAATTTCTTTCTCCAGTAAATTGCCAGTACGGTAGAACATTTATGGGTTTAATTTAAATGTTAATGATCAAAAGTATGAACTTATGGCCGTTCCTTGGAATTCCATTACATTTCTTAGATCTGCCGATTTGCATATCTGGCCCAAGATTGACTTTTCTCATGAATGTACTGTATGCAAACCGTTCTGAGAACTTTTATCCACAATGATAATAAACATTTAGAATAAATGCATGTCGATGATAAATAATGGAAGCTAAAATTGATGTAGTTCCCTCAGTAAAAAATAGACAGTTTAAGTGCAATTTATTTGCATCAAATTTAAGCTTCATATTGTAAGCTAGTTGAATAAATTGTTTCACATTATCTGTTTCAGCAAGGTTCCGCGGTGCAATGAATGCGCAAAGAAACTGATTCCGTTTCATGTGCATTGTTTTGTATTTGAAATATCTATTAAGGCTGTATGACATTATGCACCCTTCTGTCATTCGTAATATGGTTCTCACGAATTAATAATTTGTTTAAACAATTAATGAAAGTTTGGATGTAACACCTTAACACGGAATTGACATGTCCAAACACTACAAGTTGTCCCCGGGTAACGACCTTACTTTCACACAACATCATCCGCCACTGAACCCTTTGTTTCTGGGTAAGATATGTTACATTAGGTCGATAGATATATTTCTTTATAAATGCGCCGAGAGTTAATCATATATCATCCTTGTCTAAAATAGGACGTGGCAATTACTTACAAGATTTATAAAGCACTCTGTTTCTGTTTATTTGAACCTAACATATAGACCATAAAACCTATATGTGTTTGAATAAGATAATGTGTTGTGACAAAAAGCACTGACGGTGTATTAATGATCTGACAATAATAAGGCAATATTGTATCAACAATTTCCCCTGGGACTTGTTGTACCGAGTAAGTTGTACAAGATTGATCAGAAAATAGCATTGAAGCAGCGGCTTTGCTATACATTGTATATTTAGAGTGACATCTGCTACTCGAGTATTTCGTTCTGTGGAAACCTATACTGACCTATATGCCTAATTGAAGTGAATGGCTAATATTGACATAGTGTTTGACATATAAGCAATATGTTGTCAATTGAAATAAGTTATGAAGAAATCGGACATGGAAGGTAGCACTAAACCGAACCAGTCAAGCACAAAAATCAGTATAACACATCTTAAATGAGATACTCACAAGTATGTCCACACATCAGCCAAAAACAATTAAAAGCACAAGTCACCGCCGATAAAATGTTGTTCAGGGAGCTTAGTATTATCGGTTATACTGTGCACAAAAACGCAATACAATAGTTGGTATATGTCAATGTTGGCCTTAAGATGTGTGATGTAAAAGATAATGCCTCCTTCAAATATATTGTCACATGAAAAGCGTACCCGTCCCGGACTGCCATTCGGACCCCCGCATTTGTTATTGAGTGTTTCCACTCTACCACATTTCACCCAAATATTGAGTATAATGTACTTGACACACCTCCGTAGTAACATGCGATATATGTGTTTAAATGTTACACAATACCGAGTGCTCAATGGCTTCACCACGTCCGATTTATCTGCACGTTGTAATATGGAAGGAACATTGCTTTAAATTAAATTAAAATATGAAATGATAACTAGTTAAAGACAATTATGTTAGACAGAAATGCAAGAACAGGGAAATTTATGTTGCTTCTTGGTTGGTTGAATGACATAACCGGAAATTATACATGTCAGATTTTCTCAATTTCGAGATAATGTGATTTCTCAAACGACTCATTAAATAAACCGAATGATGTTTAAAAGTGAAAATAGCATTCGTGAATGCATTAAAAGGAACACTTTAAAATAAAATACTGATAATTTTACAGGAATTTAGTCATTGTTGTTTGTTATGATATATTGAAGAGGGAAATAGTCACTGCACATTAAGGCGAATGGCACGTGTACGAACATCGTGCATAATCAACTGTGTTTCCCGCTGTCATAACAGACGGTTGTCTAATTTGACAGATGTGCAATATCATGTTTCCATTACTCGAAAATTAATTTAATTAAAATATCTGTCCTACAATTTGGCTGCTAACTAACAACATAGTGCCTTTTAATTAGCACTGTACTATATTTGAGGTAATTTGAGCTGCAATATGATTGATTGCGAATGATTAAACAGTTCCATGACCTCTCGATTATACTGAGCATAACATTTCTTCTTGCCCAATGCCGTTTACTTTCAATAATCTTGGATATCAGTTGATGTCTACACATCATAAATAAATACACATGTTTTATCACATCAAACATAAATACACATGTTTTATCACATCAAACATAAATACACATGTTTTATCACATCAAACATAAATACACATGTTTTATCACATCAAACATAAATACACATGTTTTATCACATCAAACATAAATACACATGTTTTATCACATCAAACATAAATACACATATTTTATCACATCAAACATAAATACACATGTTTTATCACATCAAACATAAATACACATGTTTTATCACATCAAACATAAATACACATGTTTTATCACATCAAACATAAATACACATGTTTTATAACATCATACATAAATACACATGTTTTATAACATCATACATAAATACACATTTTTTATCTTGTCCTTAAGTTATTAGAATAGAAATGTAATTGTTGTGCACTTGTATAAAATATAGTTGATTGCATGTCTCTCGACGGGAGCATCTGGTATTTACTGCAAGAAATAGGTGAATATGACTTTAGTATCATGAAACATCCTGTATATATGTAGTATGTTATCAAGCAGTGTTTGTAGGGTGGCAATCATCTAAAACAAAAAACATAACAACTGTGCCTACAAGGTTCCTCCAAGCCTTATTATGTGTAGAATAGTACTTATAAATTCAATCAGATATTTTTTTTGAGGTGGAGTATTAGTTTATTTTCCTCGTCATTTTCCTTTGACAATGGGACATTCTTATATTTTTCTTATAATATTCTGGTATAAACAAATAACATACCCCAAACCGGAACCAGAATATTATAAGAAAATTATTAGAATGTCCCATTGTCAAAGTTGAGTTCTTACCATTTTCCCTAAAAACTGAGGAGAGAGTGTTAGTTTATATGTATCATATGCACCATCTATTACTTTACATGTAATTTATATAGCAACATGTTTACAATGTGTAAAATTGTTCAATATTTCTGACATTCTGTAAATTTGACAGTGCAATTATGTGTAAACAACTATACATTATATAGTATCATAATTATGTACTAATCCAGGTATTTACTAACTCAGAACTTGTAAGGTGTGTACTGGGATGTCCTCGACCCAGACACACCTATTGACGAGGAAAATAAACTAATACTCCACCTCAAAAAAAAAAAAAAAAAAAAAAATCCCGGGGATTGTCAAACGAGCATTGGCAAGTCGATCAAAAATGCACTGGCATTATATGTTCCGTTACGTTGGATAGCCAACGTCTCAAGTTCATATACAACATCTATACTAATTATCTTTATCCTCAGGACTATGTAAGGCAAACCATTAACCGTCATTTCAAATATTTCAATGAAGATACTAGACGTCAGGATGCGTGCCTGGCTTCCATATCCTCACCATCTGAAACCTTACAACTATCTTCAATACTCTCAAGATAACGGTCTAGTTACTCCCGAATGATTCCTACAAAAACACTGAAATGACATTTTTCTAACATGTGATTAAAAGCAGAACATAACAATCACAATCTGACGAACTAGAATTGACAAATGACAGCTCTGTTACAAAAAATGTACATTGGGACTTCATCGTTTGCGAGTGTGCCAACATATGAACAATACTTTTATCAATATACAAATTCCCTGATAACCTATGGAGTATTCACGTTTGCAGTTGGGTTCATTTAATAATCAATCATGGCAATGAATCCATTTTTCTTTTCTCAGTGAGGTGTGAAGAATTACCATGGTCTTGTTCATAAATGTACTTGAATGTGTGCATCGTCCATTTTGATAATTCAACGTGTGTCCATAGGCCGGGAAGACATGGGTAAGCTTGGTATAATATGGCTGGTATGAATATATCAAGAAAGGTAACCACCCGCTCGGTTATAGTGAATCGCTGTCAATTTCGCACATTCCTTGAACTCTCTAGGAATGTAATTTAAGTAAAAAAATACCCGAGTTAATATTGCATCACACCTCCTTTGATCAATTGCTGTGTAATAGTTTTGCTGATGTGGATGTTTAATAGAACGTACAATTAAGTTGGGCACGGTAAGACAAACAACTTATAATAATAGATGATGTATGTGGCTGTAATTGTACTTACTCAGATGGAGTGGGTATATGCTGCAAGACGATTGTTTTAATAGATCGTCATCTAGAACAACTTGTTTCTTACAAAGAGTTTAAAGACTCGCGAGGACAGTACTAAAAGTAAACTGTCAAGCACAAAAGGTCATATTTACTAACATTGGAATACAATGTAAATTCATTCATTTCGATGCGTAACATACTGATGAAGTATGGATGTTTTGTTGACATAAGTTAAGGCAGTTTAAGGCTTTGTTAATACAACTTAAAATAATTATGTAAAATAAAACGTAGACGAAATCAATTTATGATTTATTATTGCAAACATTGATTAAGCAAATATTCCACCGAGAAACCGATGCACTACATGTTAATCATCTTGCAATCAAATATAAAATTTAGGTTTAACAAATAATACAATACATTACTACAATTCGTGGTGTCAATTTCCAATAATTAAATGGAGATGTTTCCCAATGACTTTACATGTAGACAAAGTAATGACAATACACTCACAACATGATTAAAGCTACAGTTGCAATTTTGCTAGTTTTTGTAACATTTAAAACCAGAGAAACAACTAAGTGCCACTATCTGAATAACTATCAATTCCGTGTTCGTGTTTACTGAAATTCTTAGAAGCCCGGATTTGTAAATCACACTCATACAGTGACGAATGTGATGCGTTTGATTTACGTCTTCCACAAAGATCCTGCTATTCCAATTCCCGGACCAATGTCCATAAAATACCAAATAAATTAACTAAAGGTGGAATACATCCCTGACAGTATATAACATCAAGATAGCAGTTTGAATACTTCTAATTGTAAATCACAAGTCTATATGTAGCCTTACGTTTTCTTCGTACGATATTTTTACCATCCCAGACGCCACAATGAAGGTTAAAGTAGACACGAATTGGAATTAAAATATTATATCATGGCCACATGTCTCCACATTATGTCTTACCATCTGATTTATTCTAAAGCTAGCGGTAATATCTTTCATTTTCCTGTCTAGAATATTTACCTTATCTGTAAACACTGTCTCTACCTATGATTGGTATATTACATTTGAAGACATACTGATCACAGTATATTGGACTTGGTAATATCTCTATAACTCCTGGTTCATATATATTTATACTTCAATTATATTGTAGGGAAATCAGACACTTAAAACGATTCCCATACCATAGACCTGTCACTTATACCACAGGAAAACCGACTGCAATGTCCTTATAAGATCACGCGATCCATTTATACAATATCACATGATCCTTTATAATGTATCTGACAACCACGATACAGTGTTGGTGCAGGCATTGTGATTTCAAATAGAAAAGCACTATAAATTTATCTGACAGTTAATCATATACAATATACGAGGGTCATTTCAAAAGTTCCAGGAAACGTGCTCTATAATGTTTATCATATGTTCAAATTACTTCATACTTTGCATTTAAATAGAACAATTCATGATACATATTGTACCATAATTCATTAATTACGTCATAGAATTGGTCAAACTAACCAACACATTGCCCCAACCAAACAACTACCAATTAACTACGACCTAAACTTACTGCATGGAACGTTTGTGAAGGGCGGTATAACATCATTTTGGTAAATTTATGCCATTATTTTAATATTCCCACTGTTGTGTTCAGGTTTATTTGTCGCCGTATTACAATCACCCGTTAAATGACAGTAAATCATTTGAATTTGCCCAGTTATTGTCTTTTTGCAGGTAAAATTAAGACTTGAAACGGTATAATTTATAACCACTGCCGGTTGCATGTCACTGGGTAGGATGTATGAATAGTATGAACGACTTCAAGACTGCCAGTGGTACTGCTGCTGGTGATCACAGGAAGGCATGGCGCCTGTTGTTAATCAGACGCTAGACGTTGCGTTTGACGTTTCTGCTTTATTTTATGATACTTTCAAACGCTTTGTAAACTTACACTCGAAGTCCATACCTCGAAGCGAGGCATTTTGGTAGAACATAAAGCATTGCTGTTATTGTGGCAGGTGTATTTTGTGTGTCAGTTGACTGACTGGGTGTGATTTAGTCAGAATATGAAAATAACGCACGATCAGCGAAGACGTTACCCCGGGTAGCCATAACTGGCGTTACTATGGCAGCCATGCAATTTTGTACGACACACCCTCGTGCGTTCAAATCATAGTACACTTTGTATCATGAATTGTTCTATAAAATGCAAAGTTTAAAGTAATTTGGCCTTAAGATAATTATTTTAGAGCACTTTTCCTGGAACTTTTGGAACGCCCTACGTATATAGCAATGACATTCAATAAATGTAATAACGGCATGGTCATAATGTTCCTTGGTCAGCAATACGTTGTTTATCCCTACAACGAGAAGAAGTACAAAACATCAGTAATTTGAAAACACAAGAAAACAAAGCCTGAAAACTACTATTTATATATAGTAAAATCGTGTAAACAAATGATTCGAATCAAAGGCATTTGTCCACCGTTAACTGCCCAATTGTGCATGAGGAAACGATGCGGTAGACTACTTAATGCTAATTATTTCCAGGCAGGTCATATAACGACCGTGTAGGACTTCTAAAGAAATGCTAACACGGAAATAAATGCTGTGTAAACACATTCAATAAATAACCTCAGATACTGATCTTTAGATTCACCTTGCAGGTTATAAATAGAACATACTCTCTATATTGGTAATTAGCGTATGTGTGTTTATACTATACTATGAGTAGTAAGCTTGTTTTCTTGGAGATAATCAGACAGGGATAAATAAATATATCATTAATAAACAAATTAGGCAATTACAGGATTTGGCATCCGCTTATAATTAGTTGTTGTTCGAGAAACTGGAACCATTAACGATGATGCCGGTAATGTATTTAATCAAATGCTCATGCATTTTGTAAATCGTAATTAAATTATTGCGTGTGGCCGTGTTTGAGGATCAACAGTTATTGAATTTGATAAATTTAATGACTATCAAGATAACAATACCTCGTAGGAGATCAATTCCAGGTCTGACAGCCACTCAAAATGAATATGTCCAAGTTATATCTACATAATATGTCAAATAAGAATAATGAGAAGTTCCATATATTTTGGCACCCAGACAAACTGTCAAAAAATTATACTCTTTTACTGTCGATGTTGGTAAGTGAAAAATTCATTTCAAGCAAAATATTTCAATATTCCCGGAAACTGTTTGCAACAATACGTTGCAGATTGAGACAGATGATAGCTGGTCATCAGATATTCATAATGAGTACCGTACATAACATCTCAATCAGGAAACCATCATGGCGCATATTTAAAACAAAAAAACTTCTTACTAAATGTGTCTCAATATAGAATCCTAATTGCCCGACAAAAATTTGCCAAAGGACATATAATTACAGTTTGTTAAACAACCTTAAAGTAAATTAATTTATAATTTTGATTTAATTTGCACTCAACAATTCATGTTTGTCATATACGAATTTATAAAACGAAATGTAAAGTGTGCGAATTTGATAACTACACCTATGGAAAAGTCGACACATAAACATTATTTGCCTAGTCCAGAAAGCGACTATTACATTTTAAATGCATACACCATTATAACCTAGTGCTCGATAGACGCGTCTATAAGATTATTTCTAAATTACTAAATAATTTAGTCCTAAGCTCATTATATATGAAAGCAGACGATTTTCTATCGATAAGAGCCATGTGAACTCTTCATTAGGGCATCATAAAATGCCCAGCCAGATTTTTAATGATGAAACTTATTGCTTTCCTGAATATTATATTGAAAATGTTATTTATAACTTTTAAGTGCATCTCGTTAAACTAATTGGCACTTTATTTATTTACATGGTGTTGGTATGTTGTGAAGCAGTGCTTATCTGAGATCACTGTAGGTAAGGGTTATGTGTGTCATTGGAGTGAATGTTACAAGAACAGGCCAATGCACCAACAGGGGGGTGGGGGCGGGGATACAGGGGGAATTCGACATACAAATCTTTCTGACCGCTCGGAATGAGACGTTTTCAACTCCTAGTCCAAGGGGATACACTCTGGTTGGTTCAATAATCCTGGAATTATTACATGATGACTGCATGATTACGTGTCCCAACCCATGAATTTAAACAGTAAGCATCGTTTCCAGGGTGGGGATTTACAAAATGTCTTATTCCCCCAAGGTTTGAGCATAACTAATATATACTGAGTTCCAAAAGTTCTGCATCTTAATTAAAAATTCATTTTTTTGGAATAGTTAACTTAAAAGAATTTTTTAGGAACACTGTTCATTTGCGTACCCTTAGTGTTTATGTTGAACCTATTTCCGTTGGATTCCGTCACGCTTGAATGATCACACCATCGCAAATGGTAAAAACGTCTATTCAAGCACGCATTATTTCGGGTCTTCATTTTCGACTGTATTTTTACTTGCATCGTGTCTGTGTAAAAAATAAAAAACACAATAAGTTGGTCAAATAAGTTAGAAATGTACGCTTAATTTGATTGCAAAAATGGCTAATGGTGAACGACTCGTGTATATAAGACGCTAGAGGCTGGTGTTTCACTAAAATACATTGTGTCGAATTAAATTGACATGTCTCTATCATAATAAGACTGTTGTATCATCTCCATCCAAAAAAACTGTATATGACGTACCACGTGACAACAGGTCAAGGGTCAATGCCGCATACCTAGACAGGTAATGCTATATTATTTTTTCACCAAGAACAACGGCATTGTTGTAGCTTAATTGTAGTCCACCCAACATTAAAATTATGTGAAACTTGCACAAATGTTGCGTTGTTTATGTCAAGGAGATTGTTTCTTAAAATCGGGCCTGTTGTACAGACTCTATTGCAACATCAATTATTGTCTATGGTCAAAGAGAGATCATTTTCGGTATTTATTTACGATTATTACCTCCCTTCTACTACAAAATAGTTGTTTATCGTTGTGTGTACTTTGGAATCGTGGGGTCGTGTCACATGTGGTTTTATTATGGATCGATACATATCTTCAAATCGATAACGGTCATGGATTTATATCAAGTACACATCGCTCTACACATGTGCACTTGAATTATCATAAATAAGTTGGAGATTCTAGTAAAAAAGACACACCGTATATTGGATGGGGAACTTTTGGAACTCAGTATAGTTGTGTTTATTCAAATTTTAAGCATATTGCATGGTTTCTAGGTATTTGAAGGTCGGGAGAATAGTTGCGCATTGCTAATGCGTCGGCTAAGTCAGTGCTCTCACTTTAACGGGTTAAGTCATCAGCCGTCTCGGGTCACTCTTCAGCTACTATAATACGAAACACCATGGGTTAATCATACATTATTTATAAATGATAGAACAGAATGACAATATGCAAATATGAGGCATGTGGTTAAACGTTCATCAATAATGAGGCGTGTGTTCTATTATAAGCCCAGACACAAATATCAACAAACACAAATCTGCCTAACTATGTCGTCAATATACTAAAACTGTTTAACATACAGCAGAACGTCATCCTAAGGTTTGCATAGTCCGTAATTACATGAATACAAATACGTCTGCATTTATCGTTTGTATTGTAATCATAGTTCCAGAGTGCCTTTACGTAGGGTTCTATATTGTTAAACTTTCTGTTACTCCAACGGAAGCAAATATGACACAGCAAAACATAAACGTTAACCTTCAAAGTCGTTTGTGTAAACAGGTTTCACCCAACGAACATCGCAATGGAAACATGATTGCTTATTACATCATCAACAAACACATTCGACTTGTAACAAATAGACTTATTGCAAGATGTTTATTCTCTCGTCGTCAGGAGATCATTTGTAGTTACGTAATGGAATTCGGATTGTATTTACATCACACAGAAAAAACAATTGCCTTAATTGATTGTATCGTCTATATCTTGTAGGCCAATGACACGTGCTCAATACATTCAAAAACATTGATAATAAAATGCTTTACATTAGCAAATATGTAATTAACATTATAAATAGCATGTTCTTATATATTAGTAATATTTCATATCCTGCTATTTTGAAAAGCAATCAAATGTGATTAAAACACACTACAAATTATTAATTAATGGAAAATGCCAATTCTTGTATGCAATATGCGAAAGTAGCTCATAAATCTTTTGGTTTTGGGACGCAAAAGACCTCAATAAGTTGTATGGGAAACTTGCAATTGGTTTATGGTCCTATTCATTAACGTAAATATGTTTGATTTGCTCATAAACAGGCATAAAACTAGTTTATTTCGTTTCAATATTTAGTAGATAGAATCAGATGAAAATGAAATATGAATGATGCTCATCGAAAGTTTAATGTTGACTCGAGATTTATTTACATAGTATATTTTACTGTACTAAATGAGCAAAACAATATTCAGTTACGATCGCTTATGCCTTACATTCCGCTCATAAGGGTATTCATGATACTACATTTAATACACATGTTGATCCTTGTACTTATTGAATATGAATCGAAATGTAACCGATATGCACTTGTATAAAATTACATTGATTGCATGTCTCGCGACAGGAACATCTGGTATTTACTACAATAAACAAGTGAATATGATTCTGATGGCATAAAACATCTACAAAATCATCTCAAACATAACACATAACAGTTGTGAATGCATGGTTCTATCTTTGTAGAATAGTACTCCTCAAGGTTATGCAGTGTATTGACGTGGGTAGTGTAATAGGCTTTGGTAGGCTACTAGTATAACGTTTACTGTATTCAGTACATGATTAGCGTTCAAAGGAGTTCTTTCTGGCTACCATGTCAATATGGGTATCCACTTTCAATTAATGTGGCGAATCAGAAGTAAATGTATATTGTACACAATATTTGCGAGGAATTCATTAAAACACATATCAAATTATTGATTCTCTTTTGCATGCAACCACTTTTAATTCAGCTTGTGTGAACAAGAAAAACTTAATGAGAGAGTAGGAAAATAAATAGCGTGTCAGTTTGATTTGCATGTAATAAGAATGCATCACAACCAAGTTCTCAAGAAAGCGGCTGATGACACTATAAACCAAAACAAAAACAAATTTGTATTCATTAATAAATCACAGAAAATGTTAAGGTTAATGTAACAAAACAAAACTATTGGAATTCAAAAGTACCTCAGTTTTTCAAATTATACACATTTACGGAGAAATACGATTTCCATATTATGCATGTTTTGTTTAAGTTAATCAACAGGCTAGATATTTTGCAGACAACTAGATACCAGTGTAGAGGGACAATGGAGCAGACACGATTCTATCATCGCAAACCTTGTAAAGTATAGACGAGGCACGACACAGACACGTAATCTGAAATTTACTTCATAAAATCAGTTATTGGTAACATTCAGTACATGTGCGTATGGTAGTACAGTTTATCAAAAGTAAGGTGTAATGACCTTTTAGTCCAATTTTGAAACTACAACGTGTGCGCTACGGCGCCTGTTTACAGCATGTAAACACCCGTGCAGTTTGCAGAATATCAATATCACAATAACTCGTGATTTTCTTGTAGGGGCGTACGCGCTCAAAGGACATAATTTGTCCGTACGGTAATGTCTAGTCCAGGATTGACAGGTCAAGCAGCTATGTACAGACATCATACGTTCCTTTACAGGCATTGGGAAGTCATTAGATTTAAACGCCAATGTTTGGTGAACATGTTTGTTTATCAGATACCTACGTTCATAACACCATAATACGCGCACGTGAATAGTGATGCGTATCATTTCCCAGTTTATACATATTTTTAACGATATCTATACTAATTGTGTATTGTGAACACATTTCCCTCAGAACTATATAAGGTAAACCATAATCTGTCAATTCAAATATTCCAAATTGAATGAAGATATTAGTCGTCACACTGCGTGCTTAGCTTCCATATCTTTACTATCTGAAACCTTACAACTATCTAAAATACTCGCAGGATAACCGTCTAGTTACTCCCAAATGATTCCTACACAAACACTGTAATGGCATTTTTCTTGCATATGATTAAATAGTCCAGCAATAATGTCTCCAAAAATCGAGTAATCATTAATTTTTGGAGAAAGTTGCCAAACTTGGTATATACATTGGGCAAACATATTGGAACATTCTTTTCATGAGACCCATCTCGTATCTGCCATTATGGTTGCCATGGCAACCATTTTTAAAGATGGCCGCCAAAAACAAAAAATCGGTGTATATCTTATATAACGCATGACAACAACGTTATTATGAGTAATTTTAACGTATTTTTATTAGAAATAACTTAACTAACATCTAACTAATACCTTTAACCGAAAAATCGTTTTGAAATATCCAAAATGGCCGACAAAATGGCCGCCAAATTTGAAATATTCTATATAATAGTCTTTAGGTATACTGATACTATACTTTTAACATTTATACTGATAGTTCTAGAAAGTCTGGTTAAATGTATTCCAATTTAATTATTAATTAGTGGATAAAGCAAATATTTTATTCTAGGGACGTAAATTTCAATATAAATAAGCCTCGATCTGAGAAAAGGGCTTTTAATGACATGACATGAAATTGAGAAAATTGAGTTTTTAAGTTACGTCACCATTTTCTGCGAATTTCAGAACAGGGCAAATTGTGCACATAAATGTGTTATGTAATATCCTGCAACATAATTGTTGTCTTGTTACATACTTAATGTGGAGTTCTATACTAACACTTGAGATCTATATTTTTGTGGTAAAATATGAGAAACTACAAACAAAAGTGAGGATTTTTGGAATTGGCAGACCACAATGTCGTTTATAGTAGTATTTTATTGAAAACCCCTGCAATATAACAGTAGTATCTTATAGTATTATATATCATACGAAATTATCGGCTATTGGTCAAGATACGATATTTTGGGGTAAAATACTACAAAATGAAAACAAAAATGATGATTTTTGGAATCAGTTTACTGTAATGTCATTTATTATAGTATTTGATTATAAATCAATAGGATGGACAAATATTGTCGTCGTGCTTATGATATTGCTAATCTGGTGCCTAAATGTATTTTAAGACATTTTTGGGGCAAACACATTGGAAATATAAACAAAAGTGAGGATTTGAGGAATCGATTGACTACTATGGCATTTAAAATCGTATTATTAATAATGCAACTGCAATTCGTTTGTAGTAACTTAAAGTTTAGTATATCAAATAATATATTATCATTTATGATTACTGAATGCTATTTTGGGGTGAAATAGTACAAAATATCAACTAAAATGGTGGGTTTACTACAATGGCACCAATCGCATTATTTAGTTATAAGTCACTAAGATAGACATATGCAGTTTTTTCCTATTAAGGTATTAATAATCTAGTTTCAAAATGACTGGCGTCTTGGGATATATTTTGGATGAAACAGTCAAAAATATAAAATTAATAAAAGTGAGGATTTTTGAAATATAATGATCATAATGTCATAACACCACGAACTGTGCTATTTTATAATTAATCGCTACGATAGGCACATGTTGTCTTTTTTCATATTAAGGCATTAATAATCTGTTCTAAAAGTTGTTCATATGTTATGTTATCTTATTTGGGTAAAACATTACTAACTATAAACAGTAATTAAGCATTTTTGGAATCAGAAGACCACACAATTATTAAGCATCGTATGCGTTAATAACTCACTGCATTTGGTTGGTATTAACAATTTGCTTAATACATCAAAACATTTATGTATGAAATAAATTGTGTAAAATGCAATTCTTTGGAATAAAACACAATAAATGTAAATGAAACAACCTACTCCAAGCAATTATGTATCAGGCAATGATGTGTACCACAAAGAGCCGTTATCTACCAAAAGCATTGCTAAAACAGGAATAAAACACAACGTGTCGCCAAGAAAGGACTTTCTGACGAGGAATTGCCGTGCCCGACCAAACTAGGTATCTTTATTGTCAGGATAAAAATGTTCAGGTAGACCTAGGCATAATGATGAATACCACACTGGCATGGAATCTCTGCATATTTATTTGAGTAGATCATATTGTTCGAGATGGCTTAACCCGGTCATATTTCAAATACTAGTACCTGGTGTGGCCTGGACATTTTCGAAATTATACAGGGCTTCAGGTCTGCTAATCAAATGAGGTTAACACTACAAGTGGGCCCCATTTCCTTGATAACTGTTACAAAATGTGTTAAGTGTTACACTCTTAGGTCACCATCTCATATATTTTTGTTAACGTTGCATTGTTTGAAATATTCGAAAAAAGAAACACTGAAGTTCCACAACAAGAAACTATGAAATTCCATGAAAATTTGAAAATCATGTTTTCATGTCGGCCAAATAATCTGGCGCAAAATATGCTTCATATATATTCTCCAGACAAGCTACATTTACAGCAATTGCCATCATAATATCTCATTCAAAGTAATTTGATATTAAACTGATACTCTTTTAAAGTAACTGTGACGTTAACCCCTAATGCTTCACTTATATATGAGCCGTAATCCAGGAAAACCTGCTGACTTGACATCATGTATTTACTGTATAAACAAGGTTTTGAAAAGGCTCTAAAATAAGTGAAAAAATGTATATATCTGTTGATTCTACTTTAAGTAATTTATCCATATAGTATTATATCTTAGCTTTAAAGGGGAAGAGCGACGAAGGCATGAAATCGGCCCCGCTTTTTCCCATATTGTGAAGTACTTGTTTTATAATGCTTTTTATGCTATTATTGTTTATTAAGCATCGTACTTTCATTCAAAATAAAAAATTTTCACAAATTACGAGTTGTTGTTGTTACATAGGCCACCAAACCCTACCCACTTTTAACAAAAATGGCATTTTTTTACGAAATTTACCACTTTGAGCATCATTTTCGTATTGGCGGCAAGGGTGACCAGCGACTAAATTTATACCAGTGATTTGTAACTTTAAAAGCAACCAAATACATAAAAATCATCGCTGGTCTTCAATGCCGCCAAGTTCAAAAACGAAAAAAATCGTAAATTTTGATCAAATTTCTGCAACGTCAACGTAAGGAAATGACGTCATAGACGCGCGCCATTTTCCCTGGATTTTCCAATCAATTAACGGACATGTGTACAATGGTATAAAATAATAATAATAATTGGTTAAAACTCGCATCGTACTTTATCCTTCTTCACGCAATATTATTTTAGTGCAGTCTAACCGTTGCGTGCAGTGATAGTTCTCTCCCCTTCCATAGATGGCGTGAGTGTCGCTGTATTACATGTTTTTGTAAACACTGCATTAAAATATATGGTTTTGTAGTAATATTGACATCGATCGCAGTATGATCTGGTTGTTATCGAGTGCTATAATTAAAACGAACAGGTAAGTTGTTGTTTATATTTTCTGTCATCACACTGCCACTGTACCAGTAAATAATACTAAATATCGGGATCTACGTAGGTTGAAATTACCCAGAAGTGTAGGCCTACAAACATAGTTTGTTTGTTTGTACATGGTATTAGATTTATCTAGGATCGTGATTTGTGTCACGGACATCCATGTTTGGCTCCAATCTAGACTAAATAATTTTCAAACTCAATTATTACATTGGCATTTATTCGATGAGACATCATAACAGTGTAGTTCTAGCCATGCCTAGCCTGCGTGATATATTCGCTTGTGAGATTCCTGGGTACAGTAGGTAGAATGGCCAAACTAAGGCTTCTTTTTTAATAGCCTAAATAGGTATATGTTATTTTGCATCTCAATCGTGTTTGTTTACCTCGAAATGAAAGTACATTCCAGATGCTTGTATTGACATTCATTGCGTCATATATGACGTCATGACTTAGAAATATTTAGGTCGTCCAAGGGACACAATCCCTACACTTTTTAGAGAACAGATATAATTCAGTTATCCCCCTTATTATCGACCGCCATTCAAAACCGTCATGATTACGTTCACTTGTGGCTCGGCGCTCGACTTGAGCACCATTTTTTCCTTATAAATAATACACTATTTGTTACGACTCAACCTTTGATCATACACTTGAAGCAGACTCTCTAACTCTAGGATATTGCAGTTATTCTTAGTTTAAACAGTTGCTACGCAAAGTCTTTATTTGCCAATCAGCTATCTGCCGAAATAAGGAACGGCATATGAGTGTCTCAATCTGTATTTGAACCCAGGTCGGCTGCTTGCGAACCACGGAGATGTATAAATTGCAAAACACATTGAATACTCAATAATGTGGCTAAGTGCTTTAAATTTAGGCAGAACGAGCTGTTTAACACTTGTTAATGTATATAGACATTGACAAAGTCACATATTTTTCAGGTTATCCATTTTGTTCTTCAACACACAAAGAAAGTGCGAACTATGTGGAAAGTACTGTGCTCCGTCACAGTCTCACAGGTAATCATTCTGTTTCATCTGTTAGTTTCGATTTATGAATCCATCTCCGGGTGTTTGTCAAATTATGGTGAGAAGTGTTCTAACAAGCGTTGTCCTTAATGTTGGCAGTAGAAAGAACACGTCGCACATATAAAAAAGATGAACACATATGCCTAACGCACATCGATTGCAGCGAAAGTGACGCATACATGAAATGTGCTACAACGTGTCTGCGCACTCCCAAAAATGTACCGAAGATAGCACTGATCAGTAACCTTGCACGGATTCCTACGTGTTACCTATGTTTTAGCATGTAGACAACACGGCTCTAATTGTGACCGCTGCTATACTGTAAAGTATAGATATGACAACTGATAATGAACTGGTTGACCAACTTAACTCAGACAATTCTCAGACACTTCTTATCGTACCAATATCTATATCAAACATGTTATATTGGTGCTGCAAAATCAAAGTATTTAATATGTTACCCTGCCGATGAACTGTGTAATTTGCAAGTTTATACGAATATGTGGCTAGTCATATTTTTGAAAAAAATATTAGTAAGTTATTTATTTCTTTTCAGACGCGTTGACGCTGGTGGAACTATTTGGACTTGCTCCTTATTGATGAGTCTTGAATCTACTGGATGCTGTCAAAATATGCTAAGTCCACAGGTTTAATATTGTAATGCAGAACTCCATTCACATGTATTTAGTGCCAGTAGTGAGGAGGAGTAATCTTCGAACAAGTTATATACAATCAACTATCCGGACTGAGAAACAATGCCGGATAATGGATTAAACAGGTTATGTTAAAACCAGGGTACTTCAAATAGAAATACAGTGGCATTTTGCCGGGACCGACGAACAGTGCTGGTTAAATCATAGTTCGGGTAGAATCAGGTTCCGGATAAACCAGGTTATATTGTATTTGTTTGAAGTGTGTCATTATTATAGTACATGTGTATAAACAAAATTGATCATCACTCATATCAGAATGTTATGAAGTTAACCAGCAATAAATTATAGCAAACCAGTGTATCTCGTTATTTATTATTTGTAGTTGAGAAAGTATCCATAATTAGTTCAAATATATTCTGATGGCGAAGAAAATTTGAAAATATGCACAAGTTTCTTTGCAATCAAATCATAAATGAAACCATTTTCATTCTGACGCTATCCTATTGGCAATTGTTTATTGCTGTTCTCACTGTTTATGACTGTAACCATAGAGGACAACATAAGATATTCATATCGGTCACAAGCTTGAATGGAAGCCATCGCTAATGTCTACGTAATTGTTATGAATTGGTTCAAATTCAATCAAAAATGGAATAGCTATAGTGAAGATTCTTTAAAAGGCCTAAACCAATCCCAACAGAAGCCTAGAATCCAATTTTGTTATAGGTTACCATGGTAACCAAATAAAAACAACTGTCAAAATGTTACTTTGAATCTGTATGAACACTCTCATGAAAAAAAAACTTATTTTCTACAAAATATGAAAAATTATTTATTTTTCACAATTTCGGCAAAATGTTGTTTTCGTTGTTATGGTTACAGTTACAATGTTTAAAAACAACTTGAAATGTAAAATACTGAGGAACGTCTTAAAATTTATTTCGAGCGACATGCAGCTGCAAGTAAAGTGTTAGGCAGAAAAAACCCTGATGAGGTTTCGTAAATAATCGTTTTGGACATTATTTAAAATTGTTACCATAGCAACCGAAGTGAAAAAAATCGTAACAAATGTCAGTATAATTGCTTTGTATGATTATATGGACGCACACCTCCTTTCCTTTTAAAGATTTTGAAAATATAAGCAATTTTTCAAAAATTTTACAAAATATTCAATCCGTTGCCATGGCAACAGTTGAATAACAATTTCTTTAAAAAATGCCTTTTTGAAAAACATTTGAACAATTGATATCACATTATCATTTTCACAGGATTTCGAAATGGGGCCATTTTTTACCCTTTGTGGCTCTACCCCTTTCCTCATAAATTATGTTGAAACTATATACTCTGTTGCCATGGCTACCAACTTCGGAAAAATACTTCTATTAAGAAACACGGAGAGTTAGCTGTTTAAAACAACAGTAGCCTTTCTCTAAATGCAACATGTTTCTATTATGATATATATTTTAAAAATCAGAACATAACTCTAAAATGTGACACTATTTTGAACATTTTATGTCAAGAATTAATCATATGGTGTAATTATGAAATACTTTTTATAGTCAAATGACGTTTGAATAACGTTCGCGACGTCAGGCAAAAAAAACTTGGAATATTGACTTTACAAAAACAGCTGTAACTTCCTCAAAAATCAAGATATTTACACAATTTCTTTTGAATCATGCTTCATTGGCATTAGTCTTTATTACTATGAATCATCACAAAAAATGTGTATTGTCAAAATAGCAGGTTTTCCTGGAGACTGGCTTATATATATAACATAGTTTACTCAATGTTGTGTCCGTTTATAAAATCTTGATCCGGTCATAGCTTAATTAGTTTTGAAGCTAGGTTGATGAAACTTGGTATATAGATAGGGATAAATAAGCAAATTATTCATGTCAATTTGTGTTTTATTCAGACAACAATTGTGGTTGCCATGGAAACAAAAATATAGAAAGCCAAACATGGTGCTTATATATTGCTTGTAATTCGTAATTAATGGTTATTTTTAAGCAGAAACTAGCTTTTTATTTTATCAACGTCGACCTTGACCCCATTTACACCTATTTTGATGGAAAGTATCTTCGAGGAAACTATAAATTGACCACGTTTCATTCATATATGTGTCAAGGACTGCAAAAATCAGGCCAGACGCTAAAATTTCACATTTTGAGTTGTCTTCATAATCTTGAAGAACAGCCTTTGAAGAATAAATTCTGAAAATTTCAGATGATTCCGGTGATTATTTTTGGTTTTATAGCATTTTCTACACATGCACTTGATGCCGAAAAGGACAATAAAAAGGTGAAACGGCTGTAAAAAACCTATAAATCCGTCAAAAGGAGAATCCAAAATCTTCTGTTTTTTCTTTGTTAATTTTATGCCTTGCAACACCATCTAGTTCATATATTGCTTGAACGACAACATTCTTTCTAAAACGTGGTTACTATGGCAATATTTTGCACATTATAATAGTTACCATGGCAACAGTACTTCAATAACTATACACGTGGCTCTGAATTAGATTTTTATATCAAATAAACTCATTTCTTTGTAGTAAATTATACAATGTGAACATTCTGATAAGCTCACATTGTCATCTTGAAGATTTACATTAAAATGAAATAAAATGCTGTTACTAAGTAACACTGCCTTAGTGCACAACTCTTACTGTTTAATGCAAATACAATAAGAAGACGTTAAAACAGTGTATCTTTAGTACAGCAATAAATACACAAGACATGTTATTCTTTTATTTTTTTATTATTTTAACAACAAGTTAGAATATTTAACACCTGCTTGTAAATAATGACATTTTGGTTGCCTAGCAACAGATAGAAATTTAAATTTTGACCAAAAGAATCAAATTACATAGAATCTACAGGTATTAAATTAAAAAAAAATGCTTAGGTCAAGCTAGAACAATATTAAGGTTTATACTTTTGAGAGCATAATGCAAGTTTGCATTTGAATTATAGATTTACATGTTTAATTATGAAGCTATTTATGCATTTTCACAGAAAGCTGGATCACCAATTACCTTCTATTTAGACATGTTTAGAGAACAACATGCAAACATGGTATACACTATATACAAGTTATATTCAAGCTGAACAATACATCATCTTATCATAACAATACTGTATAAAATAATCAAGCATTTCCAATCATGAAAATGTCCTTGGCAACTGGTGGAATAGAACATTTTGCATAGCAACCGCAAAAATATAACAGACCGTTTCATGTAGGTTTTTGTACTGAAATGCTCTCTCAATTGTTTTCTTATCCCATTTCAATGACAAACTATTGTAAAGGAACTGAACTACAGTTCAGTCACATCAGTAGTAGCAGCAAAACCAAATAGAAAATGCCTTAATTCATATGATCAATAGACAATACATGAAATAACATCAACATTTGCATAAATTAATAAGATAAGGCCAATGCAAGGCTATTGCATTATACATGTATACATGATTTACAAATCTAAACTCATAACTGGAACATGCTTCACTTGACAGAATACATGTACAATTGTAATTAAACTTTAGAAAATAAGTTGTATTGTTAAAATACATGTACTTTCTTTAACAATTACAGTTCTTTAAATGTTAGTTATGTACAAAAATGTACTTGATTTTCATTAGCAATGACAAGTCAGGTAGAATTAACTTTCAGTCATGACTTGTTGACTTCCACAACTGACTAATTGTGTTATTATAATCATCTTAGATGTATCTAATCTTCAATCTTTGCCATATGGTCTCTGTATCAACATTTCTGAAAAGAAATAAGATATTTTTTATTTAAAGTCCTAATATTAAGCATTAATGTGCAAATTACTGGTACACATTTTATGCTGGGTATCAAATCCATTAATTAATAGTCTTGATAAAATTAAAGCAACTAAAATATTGGGCATATTGCAATCAAATTTAGGCCAATACTTTTGGAAGAACTGATAACTAAACCAGTTAATATATTTATGCAGCATCATCCTTCTATATTAGAATTAATGGACACAGCTCAAATAGTCTTGCAAGCATTTTTTTGTAGATGAATTAAAGAAGATATATGTATTATAGTAGCCTATATTATATTTAAAAAAGGAAATGACATTTAAAACTTATTACTGATATGTTCACTATTTCCGTCATAATTATGATATATTATGTTGAAATAGTTCTGTGGATCAACCACTTCATGATCACCAGTTTGGTCTACAATATAACAACTGGTATTAATATCCTTGATCCAGTAACCACTACAGATAATTAGTGGAATTAGTGAAATAAAGGATTTACAAATGGAAGTTTAATAATTGGATCAGTTGTATACCTGAGATAGAGGTCTCTGTCCAAACCCAGCCTCCCAACAGTAAACTCCACATAGCTGACATGACCATGGTTTGTCCACACATGTTGTTCAAGATCAATTATGGAACTTCCTGAAAATGAGAATTAATTTCATAAAGATCATTATTCATATAGAATACAACTAAGTATAATTTGCATTTTATTACATGAAGTCAAACTATAAATACCGACCACAAAACAGGCATATCTTACTGTTAGTGTTAGATGCATCAAGGATTTCCCAGTACTCAGTAGGCCTACTACAGTGTAGTTATAAATAGAACAGCTACTAGATATATGTGTACGTTGTATATACCAAATTGTTACATTGTTGTAGAGATGTGCAGTTATTAGGCTGTGCGGTTGAGCCCAGATGAACCGTATGCACATGGATAATTGAGTGTACCTAACTCAAACAGTAGAGGAAAAGAGGACCTATTTAAAAGAAATCAGGAAAATAAAATATGGGGACACATAAACAAGCTGTACACAGAGCATCATATTTCAAATGCACCTATTTCTTCAAACAGGGGGGGGGGGGCACAGTTAATAGATCCATCTTGTCTATTATGTGTAAAATGTGGTTACAAATGACATATATAGAACTGTACATGGATTACTAGTATAACTGTTCTCTTTAGGGGGGTGTTTGAAATGCTTTTTGAATGTATTCATACAAAATTCAATTAGTCGTGGTAGTTTGTCCGAATTCTAGTACACTTTGGTGGAATGACTTTTGCTGATCAAATTTGCTGTAAGGCCATTAATGTATCAATATATATAGTCATTAGACAAATTCATATTAATTTGAGTGCATCTTATTACCTTTAACCCTTCTATTGGGTCAAAAATGAATATGTTTACATTGAAAATTTGCCACCAACCAACTTTTGGTGTAACAGTACTTTACTCCACTTTAAATCAGTCCTATAGGAAAAAGCATTACAAAAAATTTAAATCCACCTTTTAACTGCTCAGATGTAATTTTCAATCAACTTGATGTGTTTGAGTCTAGATTTAGTATAAAATAAAGAACTTACCAATGTCCTCCATTCTTGTTAGTTCTCATGTGAAGTCAAATAGTACATTCTCTACTTTTGCCCAAATCTTCTATGAAGGCCGTTACGAAAACGTCTTTTGTAGAAAAACTATTCAAATTTGAGCGTTTATCCAAGTATCATTTCACAAGGGAATATTCATATTGAAGTTAATGACAAAAAATAACAATATATACTGCATGAACATGGGTCATTATCGTTTAATTTCGTATAATTTTCGGTTTGACCTTGAAAATGACCACCAAAACTGACCTCCAGAACTCAAAAAGCATTTTTCCCCGACAGCACTACCTTTCAAGTAAAATATTAAGTGACTTTTCATTATACATTTTCCTTTTTAAAGAGTGAAGAGACACATATTTGATGTCATGTACAGGTGTTTATTACGGCGGCCATCTTGGACGCCATCTTGAATTACACAAAACGCTATATCGTCCGATGAAAGGCTCCCGACTTTTATGAATCAGCAGACCTTCCCGAACATTTTGGTATATAGCATCTCTTGTTGCCTTTCATGGCAGACCCCCTTGATTTTTGAGCCAAATTGTCACCAGACCACAAGGCACAAACATTGAAATGAATGCATCAGCAAACCAGTTCTGTTTTATTAACTTGGACGAAAACTCAAGGCATATAATTCTGTATGATTATGCTCTTGCACCATACACCGTTTTGTCATTCGTTATTTTGCTCGCCCGTATACTAATACGCCGAGCATTATATACGAAGTAGATTATTAACCGAAAGTTCCAATAACGTATTTGACAATTTATTTCAAGTTTGGATGTAACACCTAAAATTAGAGAATAAACATGGAAAAAACATCACCAATCATTAGAGTTTGTCCCCTGCTACATTTGTATCAACCTTCACTTTCACACAACATTATCAGCCACTGGACTCCTTGTTTCTGGATCAGATACAAAATAAATGTATATAAAATTAGGTTGGAAGATGCATTACTGTATAAATGTGTGTAGAGTATATGATAGATCATCCTTGTCTAAAATAGGATGTGACAATTACTTTCACGACTTGTAGAGCACTCTGTCAAGTTACGTTCTCATTTATTTGTAGTGAACATAGACCAGACCACCTATTTGGGTTGAATAAGATAATGTTTTGTGACAAAAAGCACAGACGGTATATTGATGACACGAAATTAATAAAATTGCCGAGGAAATATTTTATCAACGTTGTGACGATTTCTCTAGGGACATTTCTTATATAGACTAAGTTGTTACAAGATTGATCAGAAAATAACATTGGAATAGCGGAATTGCTAGACATGTCATACTTAGAGTGTCAAATGTTACTCGATTAGTTCGTTTCGTGAAAACCAATATTGAATTATACGCCTTTTTGGATTAAAATACATATATTGACACAGTGTTGTTCGTATGAGGTACATGTATGTGTTGTCAACTTAATCCATATAGTTCAGAGTTTTTCGTAGTATCGGTTATATTGTTCACACAACGCGTAAATAAAAAAGATCAGTAAAAGATGGCCTAAAGTTGCGTGTTATGACATGGACTCATTTCTTTAAAAAGCTTGCCACATAAAAAGCGTTCCAGTGCAATTCGTCCTCCTGTATTTGTTTTTGAGTATTTTCACCACCTGTCACGTCCGATTTATTAGTGTTTTGGAACAAACATTGCTCTAAATTGCTCTAAATTAAAATACGAATTCATTAACATGGTGGTACATGTATCCTTAAAAACGTTTCCAGAGGTCGTGACTACAGCTTTTGTAAACCATATACACATATACTACTTAGTTATATATTAGGTTATAAACGCGTTACTCCAGCTAACAAGTTCTGCACGACACGAGGTCGAAAATGATGTCATATAGTGTGTACAATTATAAAGTATATAGAATTATGCCTTTGTTTGAAGCGCTTGAAATATAGTGATATGCTGTCGTTTGCATTGATTGTTCTTACCAACCCCTGTTGCATACAATATGCATATATCTCTATGTAATAGGCCCTCTACAACTACAAGAGGAAAGTTTGGTCATTATTTTAACCATGAAATCAATTATGTTAGAGGAAAATGCAAGAACAGGAAAATATGCCTTGACATTTAGTTGCTTGAATGATATGAAGTGAACTTATTCTAGGTAGATTTACTCAAATTTAAAATAACCAGTCGAATATCATTTCTCAAAAGACTTACTCAATTAATTAAATCATGTTTACAATTGAACACGTAACCTATGCCAATACATTTTAAGGAATAATTCAACATTTGGTCATTACCTCATGTCATTATTGTCTGTTACATCTATAATTATTACATTGAACATGGCGCATAGACCACTGAAAACATGTGTTGCCTGTTGGTTTCGAATACGAAACTTCAGCGTACGTTGGTGTATAGTGTGTACATTTTATTTTTACGACTAACTAATATAGCAAATAATGTATTAATGAAGTCCTTAAGGCAAAGGAATCAGACCAATGCGAATAAATACATTTACATAGGCGTTAATATATGTGAATGCATCGTTATAATAATTATAGCAAAACATAAATTACTGAACAATTTCTAACATTATGGAAATAACAACCGTTTTGATAATGATAAAACTGTGTTAATGGTAATTTATAATTGGTAGGCTTGGTGAGTTAGTGTTAATACATATGATGAGGTTGTACATTTGGGGCGTGCACTAATCATATCCCCACTTATCGTTTATGTGTGTTCCGATTATATACCATATGTTGAATTTGTTTATTGAGAAGAATAACAGAAAATTGGGTAGTATAATGTTTAACTAAAAACGATCCCTGTCGATTCGCAAGAATGACATAAACATGTTAATGGGGTCATTATTGCCCGAAGTATGTATTTAACTATACACTCATGCATAATAATACATATCCTACTGGAAATACAGCGTACTTTTTGCATGTTTATAGTATGTTTATGACGGGAAATTATTACTGTTGTATCACACTACACAACAAATGTTCAAAGTAGCTTACGATACACATATAGTTTGATTATGCATACTATCCTCTCAACAAAAACTATCGAAAAGAAAAGCAAATTAAGAGGAAGAAACATCAACTTGCAATACTAATGGCATGCGCTTTGCAACATCAATCGAAACACCATGTAAAAAGCTTAACTACGAATCATATATCTGCCGTTTTGCAGCTGAAGATCTAAAACAATATCAGCCTGTATAGTAAAATATAGTCATTGACTACAATCAAAACGACATTGTAAAAACGCTGCTTGTTATGAAGTACGAGATAGTTTGTAAAATGTGTTAACCAGATTCGTCGTCTTGACATTCGAACATCCAGGTCGACTTATTGGTCGGATGTGAACATATGATATAGCATTCAAATAGTTTAAGACATCGGAAATGCATCATATGCGTGGCATAGACTTGTTAAATGTTATAATTACACCAACATGTAATGCGTACTGTAGTGTTGTCTTGTTATAAACATACACAAGTCTATTATTTCAAGGAGTGAAATATAAGTGTAAATACTTGCTTACAATTCTAAGTATTTTATTACTTCCAATAATCAAGTCTCAAATAGCTATTACAAAAGCATGCAAGTTCTATAACATTCTTAGTTGCCTGAACACATATATCCATGATTGTCAATAGTCCAGTTAATTCAGTATACGTATAAGAGGCCTGGGGTATGGACCGTTCTTTAAGAAATTTGTCCATAAGTGTCATTAGTTCCCTTAACATAATATCCACCGGCCAGGTCTGTCTTGACTTAGAACGGTCTCCAGTTTATATAGAAATCTCTATGTGCGTCATTATGCACATAAAATACTAATTAAATATAATGTCTGTCTAAAACTGTAGCCATTAATTATATTAATAATGGCATATGGGCATTCAACAAAACTACTTCTACATGTAATCAACATTTCATATAAACTTTCACAAAAGTATCTTTTCACGTTCTGCATAAAACAACGTTAAGGCATATCAACTGTACATACATTTTATTCTTTATGATAAAAGCGTACATTACAATAATATTGGTACTGGCTGTTAACCTTAGAACATTGCCGATTTAGCGTTTTCTAGTATAATCTCCATATAAAAATATACCTTTTCTCCTACTCACCCTATAAATTCAAGTAATATAATACACTTAACCTACTGGGCTATTCTCTATTTACACTTTACATTACGTCTTAAATGTTTGAAACTTTAAAATAGTTGAAATCAGGCATGTTCACATCTAAACCTTCAAGTTCAGCTTTGTTATGCCAACAAGCAGCACAGTTTGAAAGACTAGAGGATCGCTACAGATGGCAACGATTGTTCATAATCTTCTTTAAATGTTATGCATCCCGTCATTTGTCTCATTTATCAGTATTTTCATTTCATCTTTATGATCCTCGTGACTTTATGAAATCTGTACAATAAAGATAATATCAAGTTCTTCAAAATGATACATTATCAGATGTTTCGTGGAATTTTATTATTGTCTCTGATAAGATGCACAATTTCAATGTATGTTAAGTTGTTATGCATCAATAAGTTGTTGCCAGTTGTAAAATTAACACATGTTGCTTTGTAGTGCATTTCGTAGATCATAGGGTACCTAAAATAAATCGTAAATATGTAAAAATCATGTGTGTAACATAACATGTTTATTGTGATAAACAGCATTTGATGAATGTTTATCTTCACAATGTTTCTTTATTCATGATATATTATTCAGATTTCAGCTTGATAAAGTTGATATGCATTATGCAGCCAGCATTTATATTTGTTATAGTCGTGTTGGTGACTGTATATCTTTCACGATGTCAGTGATATTTCAGGCTCTTATCTGTTAAACGATAAATGTATCGTCAATAAAACATTTTAGATTTGACAGGATGATAGGAAATAAAGTTAGAGAGAAAATATTAAAATATATAACAACATTTAAGTAAATTACGTATCTTATATCATTTTGAACCGATAAATGTACCCTTGTGTTAAGGTTTGGTTGTTGTTATTTTGGTTTTGTTACAGCCTTTCTGATCATTTTGATAAGTGTCCTTGAGACGAAGTGTGTTCTTGTAATCATTGAGTTATCTTTAAATGTGATATGTTGCTGAATTTCAACCAGTTCATCTTTAGTTTGGGTGGAAACACTGAACCTGGGACCTCTGCATTTGTTTTCGAGAGCGTTTCCAACTTGATCAATCAGCACTCGAACCCAAATTATTGTAATTTGTACATACTGATAATGTTAATTTTGTCGGTACGCCTCTGTAATTAATCTGTTTTCCACGCACAATGCACTTATATATTTCTAGTTGCATACATAGAACCGAGTCGTGCATAATATTTCTAGTTACATACATAGAACCGTATCGTGCATATTATTCACTATTCAAACAGCTCGGTTCAATAGCTTATGTTTTAATTATGTCTGATAACCGTAAGTTAAATAAACAGGTCTCGATTAGAATAAACACAATGGATCAATAGATGCCTTAAATTTTCTACGCACTTCTATGTCGATGATTTATCTTAGTTAGTTGATGTTACTGCTGACTCTAAATTATTGTCTCAACTAGTTTCAAGAACCGATCAATAAAAATGAGACTTGTAGGACTCAACTATTAATTAGTGTGTTCAGCTTTGACAGGTTCATTGACACATCGGTGAGAGTATTTTTATTACGTAATATTGTGATGTGACTCACTAATTTGAATTGCTTCATGTATACAATGTAATCTAACAATGTACCGGTGCAATGACATTGACGTAGATACATGTTCATACAATCAAGAGTCTGCTTTGTATAAAATGCTTTTAGCAAACAAAATAGATTGCATTAAATGACACACTGACTGAAAGCATTTAAATTACTTTCAGATGTAAATCAGGAAAAACCGTAATAATTTAACTCTGGAGTAAAAAAATAGTGTAATAAACAATGTATTGTGTAACCATTTACAAGAATATATGTGATTTATGATACGTAAAGTTTTAGATTTATTTTGTGACTAGAAACACATTTAATCAAATAAAACACCCTGTATTGCAATGTCAGGATTAAAACACTGCATTCATCTAGTTTATACGTTGTTGCTCCAAGTGCCATTCTCTGATGATTTATTACACTTTCGAACCCAGCCAAGAATTGTAAGGAATACCCTACAACAATACTGCCTAGCTAGTTTAAATTCAATAACGTCGGAAAAACATACGCTAGTACAGCACTAATAATTAAATATTAAAACTCATTTTTTATCCAGCTGTTGACTCTGCAATGGACACTTGACTAGAGCATTAAACATCGATAGCAGTCAGGGCCTATCTGCCAAAATGCGAGATTACCAATAACCCAGTTACGAGTACTGACTACAAATGCTCAATAATATACCTAACCAACAACCACGAATACATAATTTTCAATTATTTCATAGCCTGCATTCTCTTCTATTTATTCTTCTTAGGACTTGATATGATAATATCGAGACAGAATTTCAAGTAATTCTAAATTTATAGTTCACTACGAATATTATATAAAATACTAAAATTGCCACAGTAAGGATATTTCTAGACATAGATTCTGATAATAATAAAAATTGTCGCGACCCTGAAGAGATTGTTGTATATCATCTACACAGACTTCAGTAATTAATATAGACTTGTTACTTGTTTACGACATACTTCAATACTACATTGTAGCCAATCTGGTCAGGCTCACAGACACTATCATTATAGTGAAGAAGATAGAGTGAAGAGAGTTAGGGATAGAACATAATCTTTGAAACATATTCCGTGAATTTACATTCTGATAGTGTTGAGACGCTATCTTTAACAGCTCTTTACATAATTATTCCGTAGAAACAGATACTTAATTTCTTTCTCCAGTAGTTTACCAGTACGGGAGAACAATTATGGGTATACTTTAAATGTTAATGATTAAAGGCATGACTTCATGGTCGTTTCTTGGCCTCCTTTTACATGTAGACCGATTCCTAAGATCTGTTGATTTGCATATCTGGCCCTAGATGGACTTTTCTCATGAATTTATACAAACAGTACTGATAATTATTTGTATCCTAAGTGATCATAAACATTTAATGGAAGTAACAATCGATTTAGTTTCCTCGGAAAGTTAACAGACAATTTAAATGCTGTTGTTTACGCATCAAGCTGAAGCTTCAAATCGCAATATATTTGAATAAAACGTTGCATATTTTCTGTGTGAGCACAAGGCTAAAAAATTGAGATGAATGCATCGGCAGACTTGTCCTGTTTATGCGCATTATTAACTTGAAAGAAAAATCAAGTCATATAATTCTGTATGATTATGTTCCTTCACCATACACTGTTTTGTCATTCGTTATATTGCTCGCCCGTATACTAATACGCCGAGCATTATATACTAAGTAGAGTATTAACCGGGAGTTCAAATAACGTCTTTGACAATTTATTTCAAGTTTGGATGTAACACCTAAAATTAGAGAATAAACACGGAATAAACATGACCAAACACTAGAGTTTGTTGCCCGGTTCATTTGTATCAACGTACACTTTCACACAACATTATCAGCCCCTGGACTCCTTGTTTCTGGATCAGATACAAAATAAATGTATAATTTATTATTACATTAGGTTGGTAGATGCATTACTGTATAAATGTGTCTAGAGTTAGTGATAGATCATCTTTGTCTATAATCGGATGTGGCAACTACTTTCACGACTTATAGAGCACTCTGTCAAGTTTCATGACTGTTTATTTGAAGCGAACATAGACCGGAAAACCAATATGGGTTTGAATTATATAATCGATGTGACAAAAAGCTTAGCCGGTGTATTGATGACGCGAAATTAATAAAATGGCAGAGGCAATGTTTTATCAACGTTGTGACAATTTCCCCGGGGACTTTTTATAAGCGTAATTGGTAGAGTGGTATGTTTTACTCGTGAAGTCCATTATTGCACTTTATCCTTAATTGGATGGAAAATCAAACTTGACATATGAGTATACAAGGTCGACAACATACGCTATACTAAACGTAATACCTGCTATAATGTTTTACGTACGGGTGGTCTGCAGGGTAAGTGTGTAGCCACTGCGTCAACGCGTGTCCTTGTTACGCTGCTGTTGTTCGTATTCGTTTAAACTTTTGCACTCGTGTTATCTTGAGTATATATAAAAGCACATGTACAGCGTATGTTAATCACATCATTGACACCTTATCGCCACTGGCATCGTTATGATGTTCTTAGGATATGTTTGTAAATGTCTACTGAATTATCAGGAGTATGGTTTATTAGATATGTGTTTTTTTCCCTTTACTTGAGGTATCAAAACTACTAGTAACTAGCGAGTTGATTTGCACGCCATATTCAAAACAGTTACTTTTTTTTTTGTATTTGTAAATGTCTGGCAATGATTGAACAAATTAAATACCATTATTTTAATGCTTTTATATTATATATTTAGAAATGTCAACGGATCATTTAAAAAGTCGCATGGCATATAACATTGCACGTTTTGATAAAGTGTGCAATGCTTCAACTTAAGGAAGCTACGTATGTCAGTTTTGGCTACATGCGCCCTGTTCATGAAATACTTTTTTGATGTTATGTCAATCATGGTATACAAAGTATTTAAACCATTTTGAAAATAAATTCAAGCAACCTACATTGATTAAATACGATTTAATACCAACCATGACCTTACATTTACAATTGTGTTGCAATTTAACTTATCACTCTTTTAGCAATGACTACAGTAGTATGAAGGTCACTAATTGTGCTCTATTTAAAGTTAAGGTTAATAATTCTGCACTTGCTACCTTAGAGTTAAATGAACAATGTTTGACACTAAATATATGCGCAGGGTTTTATTCAAAGTACTTATACAATGTAACATGTATAAGTCTGCTAACAGGGTTGTGTTATGGTTATCAAAGACAAACATGAGTGTAGAGTGACTTTCTCTTTCGTTTGGTCAGGTTGTTGGAATCTGAAAATAGGGTATATAGACGGTACAACATGGAATCATATATCTAAAACTCAAATATTAACTAGACCTCAATAATGAAAATCGTTTAGTCGGTCATATAGACAGTATAGTTTATAGTATACATCTTAAATTTGATAATTCCATATGTTGCGATGTTCGTATGATTTTGAATTTATTCACATAGTAATTATGTTTAAAATGGAGAAAACCCATATTTAGATTATACGTGTAGGGAAGTTATGTTACCGACAATTTTGTCATATAGGAAAAGATGATGACGTTTATTAGGAAAACCGTACTACGCATTTGAACTATCATATTTTCAATGAAATGTATTACTTTCTACCATTTGAAAAGAAATAGGAATTTTCCATAAATACCTAATACCTACTAAACTTTTGTTTTGAATATTATAAGCTATATTTACGTTTGTATTTGCCCTCTTTGGCGGAGATAAGACAATTTCTATCTTAGACAAGCTATGTGATTACATGACTTTAATGGGTCAGAATTAATTAATGAACTATAATTCATTATCAGTAAATAAACATTGTTGTACGAAAGTGGAGATACACTTATGACAGTAAATAAAGTGCTAAATAATAACCCATTATCTCAATTTTGATATCTGTTTTCTAACGACATGGATGTGAAACATCTAGTGTGGTCTTTGGTTCTGATTCCATTTCTGACAGAAGGTACAGTTTACATTATTATTGCTGTTTTTGTTCCGTTAAGGTTTTTAGTTTATTTTGAAGAGCACCGGTAGTTTACCTAGTAGATCAAGCCGTGATTCCTGTGCCCGAGATGTAATGTCATTATGCGACGTGAAATGTAGTTGTGAGCATGCCGTTCAAATGAATATAATTTGTCAGAAGTATTGAACTTTTGAAACTGGGCACTATAATGGTATATAATGTAATACACATGGCAGATTGTTTGTTTACTTTAACGGATTAAATACGACTCCCGTAAAAGATGTAAATAACAAAAACTCATTTAATAATGCACCTTACAGTTTCCTAATGAATTAGTTCATGCCAACAAAGTATTCACAACGTGTCCAAGTCTGTTTCGTGGGCGGCAAGACGTTCATATGGTCTCGAATCGTATTTATAATATCTTAATATCGTTTCAACTCTTTGCAGCACAAACCACTAAGAAGTGTCCATTTGGATGGACTGAACACAACCAGTCATGTTATCTTCTACATAAAGAACGAAGCAACTGGTTTGAAGCGGAGGTAAGATATAAAGTTTATTAATATATTTCCGCCCTAGTAATGAGAGTAGCAGACGTCAGTCGAACATTGTTCTTTTCTTGTGCAGTCAATTTTATTTGATATTTTAAGACTCAAATACATATTGTTAATCAAAGGAAATCTTCAATTACTAATACTTAAGTATTTAGTTAAAAATGGTCCCCTGGCAATGACACAATTTAATACGGAACCTATCTCGGAAAGGCCGCATTTTTATCTGCGTTAATATACTTAAAAATTGTTATCGAAACATTTTCAATGTTTTTTCGTGATAATTGTGGCAAATATGAATATTTAGCAGTGTATGACCTAATTCATAATGACTCTTTAAGTACATTGTGTGTATATGTCAATATGTTCTACCTGCAATTACAGATCGTGTGTAATGCACATAATGCGAACCTGGCAGTTGTCAATGATTCTGCTGAAAATACTTTCATTAAAGGATTGATTCGGCAGGCATCCAGAAATGGTAAGGTATTTGTCAATTTACCCGAGTGTCTTACTCATTTTATATCTCTATAATAATAACTTTATCTTGTTTGGAGATCGTTTAATTAAAAGGCGTAGCACGATATGTCATCTAAACTCTTTTCATAGTACGTTTAAAGCGACACAGTGAAGTTTAGCTAGTACATGTACATTCAAAGCGACACAGTGAAGTTTAGCTACTAATCACCAATCTACGTGGGGTGTTCCACAATTAATATGACTTTTTCATAGCAGCACGGTTAATCAGAAATTAATCAAACAAGTTGTCTATAATTAAATTTTGATATTTCACTGACAAATATGCGAAATATCAAAAACATTGATTGAAAAATAATATATTCATCAAACATTAAATACACTGTGTATCAAGGAGGCGGGTCGCACCGTGACGTAATTATGACGTCGCATTTCAAGTGCAGTATTTCAACATAAAGAAACATTAAATATTTTTGTTTATAGCCATCCTGACTTTCTAAACAGATCCAATATCACTGTTACGATTGTTAAGATGTGTTTCCGTAACCCTGTTCACAAAAATGTGTTGCAATGATGTTAGAAAATGTTCAAACATTGGAGCGCCTACCAGTTTACGAACAGTGTTTATTAACGTCAACTTAATTTTCTATAACCCCACCTGTGCTTATTAGTAAGTTAATAAATTCGCGATCTGTAATCAATTTGAGCCAACAGAACGTAGGTAGCTGCTTAATGCCACTACAATATACATATTTCATCATTTCATTGGTTAGCACTGTTGGTTTTCCCAATGTGCACCATTGTTTGACAATCAGGTGGTATCTGTTTATTGGCATTGACGTCATTTTCATTCATGACGCGCATGGATACATACACTTAATTACTGACTTAAGATGACAAACATAGAGTGATTTATTCGAAAGTTTGCATTCTCATGTCAAAGTCAGCCACGTAATGCCATACAAATAGGCGTTAATATTTATTAAGTGGATATTGAGATATTCACATTTTTAATTAGGATAGTAATGACAAATAATACTGTGACCCGCCTTAGTGTTACTTGGTTTCTATGACAACGCTTTGTATAAACCTCATGAGCAACAAATTGCAATGCATATGGGACACTTTTCATTAAATTGTAATTATTAAGTAAGAGGTTATGAGAAAAGTCCTATTATTTCTGGAACAGCCCTCGTACATACAATATTATGTATAATATAATACAAAACAAACTCAAGTTTAGCTGATCCAATGTTTCGACTTTAATTGATTCGATTGACTTATTTGATATATCCAACACTGCATTTCACTGTTACACTTTACTTCCGCACTTACAGTGGATGACGCTAACGTGTGGTTTGGTGCATCAGACGATGTTATTGAAGGTACATTCTTGTGGTACGGCAAGGATACACCATTAACGTTCTCGGATTGGGGAGCCGGTGAACCAAGTGATCCAGCTGACGGCCTGGAAGAAGACTGTCTCGCTTACTGGGCGGACCACGGTTGGCAATGGGCGGATATAGACTGTCATGAATATTGTTTCGCTATTTGTAAGAAAAGGTAAAGATTATGCGTAATCGTAATGTTGTTTACATCGTTTAGGAAATCATTTTACAACCTATTATCCAACAACTTATTTTATATCAGATCAACCTGTCAATGAAAATTAAAAAGTTCGATTTTTAACTTTTATTAGCTTTATTGATTTAGTAGGATAAACTATCAATTGTTAGTCAAATGAAACCAGTAATTACTTACGTTGATTAATCATATTAGTGCAACATTGCTTTTCAGTGCCGAGCGAGATTTTTAAACCGCACTATAAACCTGGATCAGTGGAACTTCTGAGGATTTGCTTGTAAATGATACGTTATAATAAATTAAGGAAGGCGGAGTACTTCTTTTTTTTTTAGACTATTCCTTGTGTAAAATGTCTTACCTTATATCAGAGGTCTTTGTAATACTTTTGTACCGAATGTTATTATTTTGAGACAATGAAGGCCACCTTCCGGTAGGAAATAACCCTTAGGTTAAACATGTCGTATTTCAGCAATTTTGTGCTCAACAAACTAATATCTTATTTAATCACATAAACACCGTGCTTTTACATGAAAATGATACAAAAAAGAGTTAAGTTACCAATTTTCGAGGGCTCCTTTCAGCTGTTACGCCGCTCAAGCACCCTTTGACATGTTTACCCCCCTGATCATTGGGCTACATATGTAAACCGACACTCGTGTCTCCCAGGGGAGACTATTTTTCTCCTGTGGGTGTGGCAGCCAACATCGATCAGCGGCTCCCAGGAATAGACACTGTCCTCACAGGTACCGTTTTACACCATGGTGGAGAGGAACATGTGGGTCTTTCTCAGAGAAATTAACCAGTGGTCCAGAGGGGGGTCGGACCAAGGGGGGTCGGACCCGGGACTTCTCGATCCCGAAGCGCGCGCCCTACCTCTAGGCCACCGCTCCCCACATTATCCTGGTGAGTAGCAAACTAGTTTACGTCATGTCCCCGTGGGTAGATGGCGTTATTCTTAATGCAAAAAAGGTATGAGAAACTCGACAGGGAAGGTAGCACTCAGCCTAAGTCGTTGACACTTATGCCAATCTTGTAAATATATTCAGAAGGAGTAAAGATTTTTTCAATGGTTTTATTGCATTGTAACTGCTTGCTAAGGTCATCCGATGCTGAAGCCGTATAAATTATCAGTGTTTGTTGCGAGAACATTCCTCAGAAAACATTCAGTGCTTTTGCAAATAATTAGATTTATCTTGACATCCTAACGACAAATGCATTTGATTTCGCTTATCAACATTGTAGATGGGGAATATATGAATAAATGAATATGGAATTGTGTTATGGTCGATCATCTAGAATGCATGCAAATCTACCGATACTAAATGTGTTAGGGTCAAACATGATGGTCATGTAGTCAATCTCCTATTGATACTCTAAATGTATGCAGACCGATTCAATTGCATCATTGTTTAATTGTTGTTTTCATCGTAATGTATCGTTTTCTTAGCCAATACATCAATTGATTTGGTACTTTTCTGTGTATTAGGAATGCATTATATTATATTTGCTGTTGTCGTTTGATGTACAAGATATAATATTGTCATGATACATGATATTCAAATGTATAAACAGACAAGAAAAGCATAGTTTATATCCTTAAAATAGTATTCTTGAATTTCCTGTGGTTGTAAGTTTCCGATAGGTAACGTTGCCTTGACGTAATGACCATAAGTATGTTGCGTTCATTTTTCTATTTGTTTGGTATCATAGGGTTGTGTATCAACGAATCTTAAGTCACTTCCTATGGTGAGATACCAAGTCATGTGTAGACATGCTTCTGCTAATAGTAGTTGTCCCAGCCTTCTGTATATTTCTCCGTATAAATGCGAATGAAATGTCACTACAAACTTTACCTGTCCAACTATTGAATGAAACTGAATTTGTTAAGTGGCAATCTTGCTTTCTACAGAGCTACAATTAAAACAACATTGATCATAGAATTATATAGGAGTTTTATGGTAATGTACATGTTTGAAATGTGTGACTTGCATTAGCTGACGTTGTAAAAGATAAAGTTAAACCTTAAAATGTCTCTTAAACTTCAAACAGTATCTGGAAAACGTAAGTGTATCAAAAGTGCAGGAAACTATAAAATCCCTTCCACCAAATAGAACCATCAGTAAAGCAATAATGATACGATATTTTCGTATTCCTATAAGCGATAAATTAAGTGCAAATACGTGTAATTTCAAATATTGATCGTGTTCGTAATGTGCGCTATTTGTTCAGATAATACTAAGTACCATTAATCAGGACGTTGATACTGTATATGTGGTTTTACAACAAAAGCGTGCACTTATGAAAACGATAGGACGGCCATAATATACTATCCGTGAACTAGTCTGGTGAAATAGCTCTCAATGACAACTTTTACAACGATATGTACACTAATACTACATAGTAATGCAGACTAGGCGCTAATCAAAATGTCGACTGTGATATAATCTATTATATTTGTATGTCAATAACTGAACAACAAGAGCTGATAAGAAAACAGTACAATCAAATGGTAAAACGTAATACATCCAATAAGCAACTTCGATTTGATCATAGTAATGATCAAATAAGGCATACTATGTGATGTTCAAATGAATAGTTAGAAAACGACATAATGTGTTATTTTAACTGGTACGTATCGGCAACAATATACTTATGATCTGCACACAATATTAGAGCTCTAGTGAAAGAAAATGACAATTAAATCTAGATATCCCAATAAACAATATTTTGGGATCCGTATACTTTGTTGATGGCTACATATTAGAATGTTTCTGGTTGCTGTGTATAATCAGTTTAACTATTCCGTTTTATTGTTAAAGAGTTGCACGATGGTATTGACTACTGGTCGATCCTTGGCCGGGGCACTTATTCATTTCTGAAATGATTTTCAGTGTTTACTACCCAACTATAGATGAAATGGTTGACAACACAGAGGTTGCTATACACAGGTTACATTAACGAACCAATTTTTCTAATCGGAATGACCCAGGGCAGCTGGTCCAGATGTTGTGTCATACTACTCTCTATCTCTCTCTTCCACTTGCTGTCACACCAGCAAAACACAATACATCATTCCAGCAATACTAGTCCTTACACGTTTATGGGTTATCATTGACAGCAAAGGCTTCGATGCGTTAATAGTAACTACTTTGTATTTTATCTCTAAAGGGGTCATTATCGAAAGGTCGTGGTAGACCTATACCACTGCAAAAAATTGTATTGTGTTGTTTTAAAGTATGTGTGTAAATATAAGCTGATATTAAACATATCATAACTGAATATCTTAAAACAAACTATATTTATCAAGACCACAAAAACAGCCACGACCAAATCCCAATATGTATTTACTACCCGGTAAACTATGAACACTTAAATGATACGGAGAAGTCAGATGATGGTTGTGTGTTGTATAATATATCGTCATTTTACTGCCTTGGGCTAATGAAATATCTAAAACACTCACGTAGTGCCAATTGATAGTCACTACTTAAAGACGATTTTCTTCTTTCGGTATCAATAAAACCACGAGGATTTTGTTGCGATCATTGTTTGGTTAAAATAAACTCACAGTTATATTGCTTGTGCGGTTTTTCGTCTAATGAAGACAATTTATGGCTCACGGTTGAGTTCACATCCTTTTTAATGGGTTTATTGTGATTAAGGCGCTAAATGAACTTGACTCAAGCAAATGTCTGTTTTATATAACTAAATTATTGGAATAATTTGTGAACACAATTGTTTTTGATTGTTCTCGGGTGATCTAATGGTTAATGCCGTTGAACGTGTACTGATATAATTCACTAGCATGTTTAAAGCACACCATTCATCTACGAAACTGCGTGATGTAAGAAATTACCTTTCCAGTCCAATTTTACTAACAATGAATGGCCAAACAGGATGATGGCGTACCTCTGTAACAGTTTTTCCGTACCTAATCTGTATATGGTACGACATTTATTTGACCTTATGTTTTGATGAGTTCTATATACTGGTAGATTGTCATAGGTGAGTATGTACGGAATTTAATTTTTTAAAGGAATTGCTTTATGACTATTTTTTAAATATAAATAAAGTCGTTATTGTTTTTATTATTTATATTACCATGCAAAACCGACTCATTCAAACGTGAATCGGGTTACAACATCGCTCATGACTCAATAAATGCATGTGGCTAACTGTCGAGATAAACCGTTTATCGTGATACATAAGGCGTGCGCCAAATATACTCATAGGTTCATTACGACGTAGTGGACCAGTTAGAATAGGTATATGGCCGTATATGGAACAATTGACGTATATAGGCTCCAGTTTTAATCAAGGGATGGTGTCATATGCCTTTACTTGTCAATAATATATACTTATAATATTAGTTCCACCACTTTGCAGAATGGCGCACCATTGCTTTTAATATACTAAATAATATGAGTGCCATAACACAGCACATTGCATATAAAACTATAGATTCATCGACAATCAAATCATACAAATTGAATTAAATCAGGAATATTGAAAAATTTTCGTCATAAACCGGAGACAGAAGTCTCTGGTGAATTCTTGTCGTAATATCAATGTTATGTTTTCAAACAAATTTAAAACCGACGGATTTTATTGACCATTAAATTCTTGAGTATGGCATGGATTATTAAATATTTTGCTATTAAAATGAAAAAATATAAACTGGTAGGCCGCGGAACTGGTTATTTTCTGTTCTCAATTTTGTTTCGAATTCCTTATGAGATATTCGAATGTATTTTGGACATCATCACATGACCAAGTACACCGTATGATAACAACATGTATATACAAGCTAAATCGGAACCATATTACCACCTCGCCCCACAGAGCGAACGTTTTTCTGTCCAACACTGTGTTTATTTACCAGACTATGAAAATCAAATCCCCGCTTTCTTTGGAATTGAAAAAAAATCTTTCAACACCCACGAACTCAGTCGATATGTCCCTGCACAAAGACGCAGACAAATTCATCCCCGCCTTTTCGTCTACCATTATAATAGTCCAGTGCCTGTAGTACGTGGTTACCATTATACGCTTCATGACTGCCAGTACAGATTGAAACTCTAACATACTTAAATATTATCGATAGCAGACGCATTAATCTTCAACTTTATAATAATCTGGAGAGATTGGATGACATAGACACAACATGATATAAACGATGCTAAGGAGCCACTTCGTTATTAACTGATTAATATAACATGATCGATAAATATACAAAATATATCAAATGAAAAGAAGTATTGCATGTAGCAAGCGAGACTTAGGATACTCTTCATATCAGTGCACGTGATCGGCAACTCTTAAAAGCGTGTATTTTCTTGGTTTTTTTTATTGCTCTGCTTTAACAAACATCAATAATGTCATACAAAAACTTTGACAAAAGTCGATGTATTTTGTGAACACATCCACTACGTCAAGGATTGAAGGACACCTTTTAAAATAGTTATGATTTTCATTAGGAGTGTACATTGAATTTCCGTAATTATTTGTTTTATTCAATGTTTCAGACTTGACAACAATGGATGTAGTAACTCTCATGCGTACAATAAATACATTTGTCCGTTTTTAGTCTTGCTCACAATACATAAACCTCGTCTGGCTGTAAGATTTTACTGCAAAATACAAATGAGAACATCACGGATTTTCGTGTATAGCAGCTGTTGGTGTTAATTATATTGTGTGGAAATAATTGAACTCACAATTTATTAGATAGAGTAACGTCATTATAACACGTACATGGATTCTGTACTGAATATCTATATGCTAAAATGTCAACCAGTAATGTAATCATATAAGTAATTGTTCTTAAAGCTTCCCTGGATGTTGATGGTACAGTATTGTTGTTTCGTTATTTTACAGTTGTACAATTTAATACACAAGTCGTACAACGTGTTCGAGAAACACTTCGCCAAACATAATGTTATCACTAAATACAGCTGGTCCGAGCACTCATTAACATTTCACGGTTATTCATCCTGCTATTTGTCTCCTTTTATGAGTCTGGATACACATTGTGTCATTATGATGTTTCTGATTTGATGAAGTATGTGCAACAAAGATTAAACCATGCTCTGTGAACATTATTTTATCTAACAGCAAATACGTTATAAAAACAAATCGATGTCTGTGATCAGAGGCACATTGTCGATAGGCACCATGTTGATGCGAACAAATGGTTGAGAGTCTTAAACAGTGTTGAATTGTGCTCTTACAGTTGTCCATGTTCTTATCAATGTGCAGAACGTACACAAATTTCTAGGGTCGGGACGGATCAGCATGTGGAGTTATGTTCGATGTATGATACATTACATATCGAATATATGTTTAAAATGTTTAGTTATCTATGATATAATATGTAGATTTAAGTGTTAGGGAGTGTATTAATAGTGTTTTATACACGCAACATGTATCACTGATAATGTCATATTGGTTACAATAATATATAGTTCAATATACCAGGACTATAAGAGGCATTTTATGTGTAGCTGTTACATATACTGAGTTCCAAACGTTCCGCATCCAATATATGATGTGTCTTTTTTACTAGAATCTCCAACTTATTTATGATAATTCAAATGCGCATGTGTAGAGCGATGTGTACTTGATATAAATCCATGAAAGTTATCGATTCGAAGATATGTATCGATCCATAATAAAACCACATGTGACACCACCCCACGATTCCAAAGTACACAGAACGATAAACTACTATTTTGTAGTGGAAGGGAGGTAATAAATACTGGAAATTATCTCTCTTTGACCACAGACAATAAATGATGTTGCAATAGAGTCTGTACAAAAGGCCAGATTTTAAGACACATCCGCTTTGACATAAAAAACGCAACAATTAAGCAAGTTTCCCATAATTTTAATGTTGGATGGACTACAATTAAGCTACAACAATGCCGTTGTCCTTGGTGCAAAAATATAGCAGCATTACCTGTCTATGTCAGCGGCATTGACCCTTGACCTGTTGTCACGTGGTACGTCATATACAGTTTTTTTCGGATGGAGATGATACAACAGTCTTATTATGATAGAGACATGTCAATTTAATTCGACACAATGTATCTTTAGTGAAACACCAGCTTCTAGCGTCTTATATACACGAGTCGTTCACAATTATCAATTTTCGCAATCAAATTAAGCGTACAATTCTAACTAATTTGACTATTTTATTGTGTTTTTTCGTAACACAGACACGATGCAAGTAAATTGGAAGTGAAATTAAAGTAAAAAATGAAGAACCCAAATTATGCTTGCTTGAATAGACGTTTTTACCATTTGTGATGGTGTGATCATTCAAACGTGACGAAATCCAACGGAAATAGATTCAACATAAACACTAAGGGTACGCAAACGGACAGTGTTCCTAAAAAGATATTTTAAGTTAACTTTTCCAAAAAAATGAATTTTGAATTAAGATGCAGAACTTTTGGAACTCAGTTTATATCATTTAGGTATTATTTCTGATTTGCGAACCTGATGCAAACTGTTATGTTAGTGTACATCAATAATACACATACATCATACTACGTGTATAACATTAACATGGTTTATACAAAGTACGCAATGACGTGTCGGGCAAATAGTCGCTTACATTTCAGTAAAAAAGGCAAAAACATCCGTGATATGGCTTACCCATTCATGTTGTTTAATGCAAAACTGATGTAACTGATGCAAACAACGTCCACGTACAATGAAATAAATGCAGATACCAAACATGTTCATCCAATCAAGTACCTGCTTTTGTCAAAGATTGTTTGCAATAAATCAAATAGATTACAATAAATGACACAATAAATGAAACACTTAATGACACATTTAAATTACATTTAGATAATAATCAGGAATAATCGGAATAATTAAACTCTGGAATAAAATAATCGCGTGATAAACAATTAATTGTGCAACCGTTTACACGATACATGCGTTTTATGATTCATCAGATTTAGATCTAATTTGTAACTGAAAGCGAATTGAATCATCAGGTTTGTAATGAATACAACCCTCTGTATCGTAATGCTAGATTTGAAACACTCCTAGGTTATATAAGTGTTGCTGTAATCGTTTATGGAAATTGCAAACCCTATCCTCGACATTCTAAGTACTGTTATACAGCAATACTGGGTAGCTAGTTTAAAATGCAATTACGTCTGAAAAAACGCTTGTACACAACTTATTATTTAAAGGTCAGTATGTGCAGATGTAATATTTTTGTCAATGGACGATTGACTAGGGCATTGAAATTTAAAAGGCGAGCGTGCCAATTACCCCGTTACACTGACTATAAATGCTCCAAAATATACAGATCAAACAATCATCGACTACATTATTTTCACTTATTTCCTAGCCTTCATTCTTTTTTTCTATTTATTCCACTAAAGACTTGATATGATAATATCGATAGAGAATTTCAAGAAATTCTATATTTATAGTGCACTTCGTATAATCAATGGCAGATATAACTTAAATGATGACGTTACGTATTTGGATAAAAAATAAATCTCTGAAAACTGTGATGAAGATCGATAGAAACTACCCCTAAACGTCGTACGACGATTCAGACCTTGCTTTTTGGCACATAACATCATGTAACGTCATCGCGTAAAATGTGACGTCCTAGGCGTGACGTCATCATTTATACATAAATATGTTATGAACTTTAAGTTCGGGATATTGGTATGGCGATTAACATTGGCCAGTTACGTTAGAAAATAATACAATTTTTACAGTCAGGATAGTACTAGACATCGATTCTGATAATGATGAAAATTGTCGCGATATCATCTACACAGTCTTCAGTAAACGCTATAGACTTGTTACTTGTTTACGATACACTTCAATACAATATTGTTGCCAATCTGGTTAGGCTCACAGTCACTATAATCTTAGTGAAGGAGATAGATTGAAGAGAGTGTGGAGGGATAGAACATAATCATGAAAAACATATTCCGTGAATTTACATTTTGATAGTTTGGATACACCATCTTTTACAGCTCTTTACATATGTATTCCGTGGAAATAGATACTTACTTTCTTTCTCCAGTAATTTGCCAGTACCGCAGAACATTTATAGGGATAATTTAAATGGTAATGATTAAAGGCATGAACATATGGCCGTTTCTTGGCCTCCTATAACAAATAGACCGATTCTTAATATCTGTTGATTTGCATATCTTGCACTATATTGACTTTTCTCATTAATGTATACAAACCGTTTTGATAACTTTTATCCAAAACGATCATAAACATTTATAATAAATGCCAGTCAATTATAAATAATGGAATCTGGAATCGATGCAGTTCCCTCGGTTTGTTAACAGACAATTTAAATGCAATTTGTTTCCATCAAACTAAAGCTTCATATCGCAAGTAATTTGAATAAAACGTTGCATATGATCTGTGTCAGTAAGGCTCCAGGATTAAAATGAATGCGTCATCAAACTGGCTATGGTTTATGCGCATTATTAACTTGAAGGAAAAATCAAAGAGTATATTTCTGTATGATTATGGTTTTACAATATGTACCCTTCTGTCATTCGTAATATTGCTTGCGCGTATACTAGTACTCCGAAAGTTCTATAACTAATTAATCGGATGTTTCAATAATGTCTTTGACATTAATTAAAAGTTTGAATATTTGAAGCAATAGTTTGTCCCAGGGAAATAACATAAACTTTGTATTTCAGCTTCTAGATTATTTCAAAACAAGCATTAACAACGTATATTAACTACCTTTCGACACTTTATTGTCACTCCACCACCGCTGGCGTCATCACCAGGATTGTATATTGTCAGGAGTAAAGTAAATTGAAGAATTCGGTTACTTATTGTATCAATATTTCTAGAAGCTATGTGGAGTGGTGGCCTTGATGTAGGGCGATTTGGTTTCGAGATGTCATGGGCGTCTCAGATCGTTGTTAGCTGCCACACCCACTGGAGAAAAATAGTTTCACACCAGGGAGACACGAACGTAGGTTTCCATAGGTAGCCCGATGACAAGGGAAAGATGAAACGTCAAAGGCTGATTGCGCGGCTAAACAGCTGAAAGAACCCTATACAATGAATAATTGTAACATCATATATCTAGGTACGTAATCGGATCCTGTAAATGAGCCCATTCATTTAACGTTTAAATTAGCTTGACGTTGATCGATTTGTTGGTTCAGGGTGACGTCACGTAATCCAATCCGTGCCTTGAATGGACCCGTGACGTCAGTATAAAACAAACAAACGTCGTCATGTCGCCGCATGCATTTTAACGTTAAATTTTCGATGAAACCGTACAAAAGATTTGTGAACGTAAGTTAGCGTTCTCTAAGGTTATGCGATAAATAGAATCTTACATTCGTGCTAATTACATACGTGTTTTATCAAATTCGTCGACAAAAACAATATGACACTCGGCAAAACCCTGTGTGTAAGTAAAGGCGCTGAGGTTGATGTAGATCTTCTATATGCAAATCCTATAAACAGTTGTAAATATAACAATCTTCTAATTTATCTTTAGGAAAAGTAAAGGGTTAATTTAAGCTATATTGTATTGCAAATGCTTGTTTCGGTCAATGAGACTGAAGCTGTATAAATGTCAGTGTTTCTTTACAGAACATATCTGAGAAAACATTCAGTGCTTTTGAAAATAATTTGATCTTATCTTAACATCCTAACGATGTATGCAATTGATTTCGCTTATCAACATTGTAGATGGGGAATAGACGGTGACATTCCAAGTCGCGTGTAGACATGTTTCTACTAATAATCACTGCGGTATAACGTACACCGGATATTGCCAGTAAAGTGAGTAATATTATCAATTTTAAGGACATGAAATGGAGACCAGGGTTAGTTTAGACGCGATATTTTCCTAATCACTGACTTCTTATGCATATCAAAATTGAGGTTTAACTTCTTCGGACATTTTGGTAACTTTATAGAACACTATCGTATATCAAATGGTCATAGAAAGGTTAAAATGATCAAGTATTATTCCGTTACTCACTCGCAAATATTGACAGCAGTACTGTACAAGCTTCTGAAAGGCTGTATTAATAAATTGTAGATTTTTTAACAGGCCATTTTGTTTATATTGAACTCCAAAATGTTGTGACCAAAGTTCATATATATTGTTCGAAAAACAACTAAGATACACATCAAAACAGATACACGGGTGTGTACAGAGTATTGCTGTTTAGTGTACAGAGTATTGCTTACTAAAATGAGTTAATAAAGTATTTAAATGGACAGTTTTATCGTTTTATTACGTCTGCAAACCAACAAGGTCATGTCTTATGGGTTTTATGATATACTAAGAATATTCTTAAATGGTTTTGTTAAAGTAGTTCAATCCGTCAGGCAGATGAATGCGACTAACAATATAGAATGCTGAATTTTATGCATAAAGTGTTCTTGTGAGTAGTACAAATGTGATATTAAGCTTGGATGTATGCAATTCTTTGAGAATCATGCATATGGTCAAATGGCAAATAAGGGCTTTCACATCCATATATACACACCGAGGTTTATTTTTAATCTCTCAACTACTTCTGTTGCTGCAATGAGGTTCCTTTGCTATGACTTTCATTCAACGTTGCTAATTCAAACTATTGGACATTGTAGTAGTTTTGTGTTTGTCTAATGCGATTGCCCAGTTATGACCCTTTACTGAATGTAAAACACAATTACTAATAGAAGTTTCCCATAAATAAAATTAGCGGGGGGGGGGGCTTGGAGCTAGGATTAGCTTGTTACATTAATTGCTTCATGTAGTCCATGTAATCCAGTCTAAATAGGTACAGATCTATTCAGTATTAATTATTTTTACAAAATAACACTGATTATACCTTGTATTTATTCAATTTGAGTGACAAATAGTCACTGCACTTATAAGCAATACTCCGTATACGATACAGCAATACTGGGTACACCAGGGAGCAACCATACAGCAATACTCTGTACACTAACACTTGTATTTATTCTTGCAATGCACCTTCATTTTCAATTAGTTTCGGATACAACATTTGCAATATAATCTTTGTAACAGGAATGACAATTCGCTTGATTCAAGTTGAGTATTTTAACGAAAAATATAAACAAAAACATCTAAAGTCGACAGATCGAGCTTACTTTCTGCGTGAGTAACGAATGCGAGTTTGGTCTTTTAATAGCACTTTTAAGAAATTCCAGGCAATTTACCGGTTGCACATGCTAGGATAATTTATGGAGGAGATAGTTTTGTATAAAATGTACATTAAACACACTCAGAAAAACTAAACAGTGTCTCTCAACTAACGCTTGTCAGCACTAGAATGTCGCGAAAATTGATAATGTTACTCATCTTGCTAGCAATATCCGGTGTACGTTATACCGCAGCAGTGATAATATTTCCCCCTACCTTCTGTATATTCCTTCGTATAAATGCGAATGGCATGTCACTGAAAACTTTATCTGTCAAACTATGGTATTAACCTGTATTTGCTAAGTGACAATCTAGTTTTCTACCGAGCTACAAGTAAAACAGCATTGATCATAAAATTATACAGGAGTTTTATTGTAATGTACATGTTTGAAATGCGTGACTTGCATTAGGCAACGTTGTAAAAGACAACACAAAAACTTAACATTTCTCTTAAACTTCAACGAACGTAAAGAAAACGTAAGTGTATCAAAAGTACAGGAAACTATAAAATTCCTAACTCCAAATAGTACCATCAATTAAATGCAGGAAACTATATCAGTTAAGTAATAATGATGCGATTATCGTATTCCTACAAGCGATAAATTAAGTGCAAATACGTGTAATTTCAAATATTGATCGATTAAGATTTCTTAATCTCCGCTATTTGAATAGATAATGCTAAGTACTGTTAATAAAGGTTTGTCATTCGTGGTTTCATTACGAAATCGTGCACTAATGAAAACGATAGGACGTTTCATGATATACTATCAGTGAACGAGTCTGGTTAAAAGCTGTTAATGACAACTTTTACAACGATTTGTACAATACTATAACATAGTTATACAGACATACTGTCACAAGGAAAAGTGTCGACCATGATATACTTTCAATTCATGTCAATTACTGGACAACTAGCACCGATAAAAAAACACCTGCAACAAATTGTAAAACGCAGTACGTCCAATAAGCAAGTCTGATTTGATCATTATAATGACGTAATAAGGCACACATGCAAAGATCAAATGAATAGTTAGACAATAGCAAAATTCGTGATTTGAATTGGTAAATTTCGGCAACACTAAATACTTTTGCCAGTGAATATAAATGACAATTTAATTCTAGATATTCTTAACACTTTTCAGTATACTTTGTTGATGGCTACATATTTGAATGTTGGTTGTTGTTTATGCTCAGATTTAACACGCTTAACTATTTCGTTTTATTGTTAAAGGATGCACGATGGTCTTGACTACTGATCGAGAGGTATCTGGATCGATACTCGGCCGGGGCTCTTAAACATTTCTGAAACGCTTTCCGGTCTTTACCATCCAACTAAAGATGAAATGGTTGACAACCCAGAGGATGCTATACATCGGACACTATAACAAACCAATGAGTCTATTCGGAATGACCTGTTGCAGCGCGCCCAGATGTTGTGTATCATAATACTCTTTTTTCTACTTGATGTCCCTTCAGCAAAACACAATACCCCATTTGAAATAAGTGCTTGCACTTGTATGGGTTATCATTTACCGCAAAGTAAAATAAATAACTACAGCTTTATACATGTTCAATTGTATCATGCTGTTTTAAAGAATTGGAGTAATTTCAAGCTGATAGTATGCATAATAATTATTGGATAGTCTAAAACAAACCATACATTGATCAAGTGATTATACAAGATCACATAAGCAGTCACGACCTAAGCCCAATATGTATGTACTTCCCAGTGAACTATGAATTCGCATTTAAACGACGTAGTCAGTTGATGCTTGAGTGTTGTATGATATCGTCCTTTTACTGCATCGGGATAATACAACGTCTTAAATCCTCACGTTATAGTAGGTACCTAATTTTATTGCAATCATGGTGTAGTTCCAATAAACCCACAGTTATATTGTTTGTGCGGTTTTACGTCTTATGAAGACAATTTATGGCTCGCAGATGAGTTAACTTTCTGTTAATGGGTGCATTGTGTGATGTAGGCGCTAAATGAACTTGACTCATGCAAATGTCTGTTTTATATGACCGAAGGTTTTGGAATAATTTGTGAAAACAGTTGTGTTTTATTGTTCTCTGTTGCTCTAATGGTTAGTGCCGTTCAAATTTTACTTGAATAATTCACTAGCATGCTTGAATCATTCAATACTGTCACAGATTGAACACAAGTTATCTACGAAAACGCGTGGTGTAAGAATTAAGGACTACGGACGCCCTTCCCAGTCCAATTTTACAAACAATGAATGACCATACATGTTGCTGGCATAACCGCTACAGAAATACAAATTATAATCAATCTAGCAAGTAAATATAAACAAACATGTGGTTTGAAATTGCTTAACCTGCTTTATGAGACATTCTTTTGATATAATGTGTCCATGGTCTAAATACTGTGGTAGATTCTCATAGTAGCGTTTTTACTAAAATGAATTCTTTATGTCTTATTTATTTTACCACGCCCATGCAAAGCCGTATCATTCAATCGTGCATCGGTGAAAACATTGCTCATCACTTGTTTAATAGCTAATTTAGGGACATAACGTTTATCGTGATACATAAGGCGTGCTACGATTATACTTCTTGGTGCTTTAACTAGTTTATATGTGGACATGCATGAGTAGAAAATAGAGAGTTGTATATACCTTATTTAAGAAATAATGAATATGTAGCTGTGATTTACTGTGTAATAAAATATAGGCACGAGTTTAATTAATTCAGGAGTGCCTATATTTTGTCACGCAACAAAGCACTGCTTAATTCTTTATTTCGACTTTGACATCGCCTATTTACAGCACAACACGATAGGTTGACGTCAAACAACATACTGCCCTTGGAAGTTACGCTATTTGTCAGATTGTCTGATGTCAAACGTAATGAAACACAGCTAGCTTAATATAGACGAAGAAGGCCAATTGCACGTGCTATTTTATGTACAAATGTAATTGTTTTTCGAATACGAGCCATGGCAGCTGTTTGACAGTGAAATTTAATTAATTTACCGATGAATAGGTGTCTGGATTGATCGAAGTATATAGGCCCCATATTGGATCAAGGGATGGCGTCATATGCCTTTACTTGTCAACAATATAATATTGATAATATTAATGTCACCACTTTGCAGCATGGCATTCCATTGCTTTTAATATATTAAATACTATGAATGTCATAACAGCACACTGCATATAAAACTATAGTTTCATCGGCAATCAAATAATACAAATTGAATTAAATCAGGAATATTGAACAGGTTTCGCCATAAACCGGCGACATAATTCTCTGGAGACTGCTTGTCGTAATATCAATTTTATTGTTTCGAACAAATTTAATTGAGTGTGCTTGAAAAAACATAAACCCGACGGATTTTATTGACCATTAAATTCATGAGTATGCCATGGATAACTAAATATGATAATATTAAAATAAAAAGTGTATACTGGTAGATCGCGGAATTGGTTATGTTTTGTTTCGATTGCTTTTTGATATATTCCCATTTTGGAAATCAGCATTGGATTAGACCAGTCTGCATAAATGATGTGTTATTAGGTTGTTACTAGGTCAAGTCGTAGTTGTGCCTCTTTACACTAACAAATCTTATAAGTGTGCATGTGTTTTTACCTTGTAACTGTTTTATTTGTCAACATTTCTGCATGAAAGATTGAATCAATAAAGTTTTTGCTTCGAAATTAAAAGATGCGGTTCATTGAACCGTGGAAAATCAAAACAAGCAAAATTATCGCGAAATTTACACGTACGTGCAAATTATGATTAAGTATAGTCAATTTGAGTTAAAGTTATATCACCAAATTCAAAAAACACAAAATAATAATATTTTTTTACTTAACAACATAGTACTTATGAACTTTCAAAAAATCATTTTTATATTGATGGTCAAAGGGAGGTAACTCTGTCAAAAATTGCCTTTTTCGGATGAAAGAGGGTATTTCTAATCCCCAAGTATACTTTATTCGAATACTTGTTTACTTTGTTTTTAGACAAATGATGAGTACATATGCTTGAAAATACAATTTAAAAGCAAAGCTGTCAAATAGCTACATCAAGACCCAGACAAATGACTGACGAATTCGCTGCAAAAAGTGTGACATTAACTTTTGATGATGTCATCATTTGCTTATTCTGATTGTATATGTTTTATTCAGATGGTACTTAAATCAATTGAATTGTAATTCCAAATATCCTAGCTATGTGTGTTGAAACTTTCAGCACGATCCATCAGGTATTGACTGAGCTATCGTTAATATATGCATGCACACTTATAAGATTTGTTAAGTGTATGTCGCATTAACGTTAGGTCACTTCCCCTGGTGTTTTAAACTAGGGCACTGGGTGGTTGTGCATCATTTTGTCGCCGTTTTGGCATGGGTTTGTGCAGTTTGGTCGCTGTGCAGCGGGGCCTTGTGGAGCTTGGTCGTATTCTAGCTTTGTTTCATTCGGTCTCATCCAATAACCTCTATTATATATTTTTTTGTGAAATTTGGTCATCCTGCATTTTTTTTCGGCGGAGACTTGGCTTTTTTATGTTTTCTTTGACTTATGTATGTGCGATGCTCAGCGTAGTTGTGTAGCGGTGGTTCTGATTTCTGTGTTCGGCTGGTTAGGTTGAGTGCTACCGTCACTGTCTGATTTCCTCATACCTTTTCTATTGATAGACACCACCGCCACCACTTTGTTACAGGACCAATTTCACCGCATGCTAGTAACGTGTATATACAAGCTAAGTCGGAAACAAATCTGATCCCGAAGAACGAACGCTTTACTGTAATTAATTATATAAAACGTCTAAAACACAAAACGCATATTTGCATTCATAAAACAAAACAGGATAACCGCACACAATCAGAATATCATGTTACATAGAATATAACCACATGTAATAGAGGCAATGTTTCAATATGGAAGGAATCCCGACATACCGTGATATAATTGCCATATCATGAATCTCCCAAAATCACACGATGATATATTTATAGATAGCAGGTTATCGTTAAACATACATACCAATAATTATTTTCCCTCTTCCCGCTTAGCACTCTCACATCAATTTAATCCGATACCAAATCAGTTCTTCACTTTAGAATCCCTATCTTAAACTGTAATTAATCTAACAGACTATGACGACTTGTTTAGAATTAAACAACTAAATGTAATTGTTTTCTCAACACCCACGAACTAAGTTGATAGTATATCTCTGCACAAAAGAGCATTCACATGCATCCTCGCCTTTTCGTCTACCATAACAATACCCACAGTGCCTGAAGTCTACATTTTATGATTACCAGTCCAGACTGAGACTCTAACATACTTGTATAATATCCATATCAGATGCATTAATCTTCAAGTTTATAATAATCTGGAGAGATTGGATGATATAGACACAACATGATATAAACAATTTTAAAGTGCCACTTCGTTACATGTATTAACTGATTAATGAACGATACATTTTTATACAAAATGGTTTCAAATGGAAGACATTGCCCTTGTAGAAAGCGAGACTTAGGGTACTCAGTGCACGTGATCGGTAACTCTTAAAATCGTATATTTTGTTTTTCGATTGTTCTATTATAACGAACACTAATTAATTTATATAAAACTTTCACGAAAGTCGATTAATTTGGTGAAAGCTCCACTACGTCAAGGATTGAAGGACACTATCAATGGATATGCTTTTAGCCTACATTGAATTCCCGCAATTATTTATTTGTTTTATATAATGTATCAAATTGGACATAAACGGGTGCAGTAACTTAAAGTTTAAAAATTCTGCAAGAAAGAACAATGAATGCATATGTCTATTTCAGTCGTGATTATACTGTACATAATACATAAACCTCGTCTGGTTACATGTCTTAGTTTGTACCCCAAAATACAAATTAGAATGTCATGGACTTTCGTGTATAGCAGCTGTTTGTGTACATTGTATTGTGTGGAAATAATTGAACTCACACTCATAATTTATTAGATAGAATAACACCATTAAAACACGTACATGGATTCTGTAATGGAGATCTATATTATGAAGTGTCAAATAGTAATGTAATCGTATCAGTATTGGTTATTACGGCTGTGTATTCAAATCACTAAATGCCTATAAATACCTACATGTAAATTATGTAGTAGTTCTAAATTACACTCCTTTTGGAGTGCATATTGTTGTAGCTTTTAATTTAATGGAACTGAAATTATCTGTATGTTTGATCTGTAAACAACAATGACATTATGGTATTGAATACATTTCATTGACTCTGTTTTTGTGTGTTGTTTATACGCTTGCAGCTTAGCATTAATTGTTGTATAATTTGGTGTTTAATGACATTCAGTTGTTGAGTAACTAAACAATTTCAATAGAATTGGTCCTCATTAAAATGAAGTTTTATTATTTATTTTGTTATGTGTGTTCAACTTTAAGTAGATAAAGATTCTGGAAGCATGTTACATGAGTCCAAGTCTTGCCGTTAATGCCATAGACCTTATTCAGGAATGTTTTTACATCACATTGAGAGGAGATCAGGCCCTGGCATGTACGTTGAGAGCCAAAGGAATACTCTAATAGTATTGTCATGTCTAACTGATGGAAAAGCACAGACATTAATTTTATGATATTTAACAACACTCAAAGTTGTCCTTCGTATTACGTCAGTGCTATTTATACCTTTGTCGTTACGTCATAATAATGGTGCGTTTATTTGTCTAACATTTACTTACTTGTTTGATGTGATTTCAACAAATCTTCTGTTACTCTAGACGGTGTTAAGACATGTTTCCGTCTATACTATTGTATATTTATCCGTATATATGCGAATGTAATGGCACTGAAAACTTCATCAGTCCAACAATCGAATGAAACTGAATGTGCTCAGTGACAATGAAGTTGTTCATTGATAATAAAATAAAACTGGAGTTTTATGGTAGTGTACATGTTTGAAATGCGTGACTTGCATTAGTTGACGTTGTAAAGGATAAAGTTAAACCTTTACATATTTCTCAATTAATTTCCAGGAATATCAGGACAACATATGTGTATCAAAAGTGCGGGAAACTATAACACTCATGTCTCTTAAATGTTACATCAGTTAAGCAATAATGAAGCGATATTTAGGCATTCCAACAAATGATAAATTAAGTGCAAATACGTGTAATTTCAAACATTGATCTTTTGAGTTTTTTAGTGTGCGTATTTTTTTCAGATCATGTTTAGTACTATTAACCAGGTATTGTTCAAACGTACGTTTTAAAATTTGTGCATTAGTAAAAGGCAATAGGACGGCAATAGATTACCATCAGTCGTATAGCTTGACTAAAACGTTGCTATTTACAATGATACCGCATGGGAATACATATACTCCCACCATACGGTCCAATATAGAATGCGGTATGATAGTATTCTATTTCATCACAAAATGGTCATTAGTTAGATAATTACAGACAATGTAAATGTTAAATATTATACAATATATGTAACTGATATAAAAGGCAAATATTCAAACAATATTAATTCATAAAATCCATTGGTCGTAATTGTACTCAGTGAATTATTAATTTATGTACATGGAAATATTTAATGCGTACACATGACTAACGGTATGTGCATGTTAGCATTGTCGTTCTTACACCGCACGGTATTTGTCTGACCAGTCACTAAGAATACATTTATTTTATGTACGTTTGCCATTTCGATGAATATAAAAGTACAAAGCATGATTTACAAATTGCTTTGCAAACAACAATATTTGAATTGTTGTGGGACATATTTCTGTTTTATTAAATTGTCTCGTGCTAGACTGAAGTATTGACAGCGATAAACCACCAAACCATTAATGTTAAGCCTTCACAATATCTGTTAAACTACAGTTTCAGACAATAGTGCAAATGCCTATCAAATGATAGATGTGAATTTAATAAAGTTTGTACTTGCCTTTATCGATATTGACACATTTTCCCTCAGTGAGGCAGTAATGTCATACATGTAAGCAACAGGTGAAAACTTCAGATCTTACTGTTTGTCCTCATTGATATCTTTGTGAGATATAATATGTATCGTGTTAGTTATATGTATAATATTGTCTCATACGTAACCATAAATGATTATATCAACACCTTTGTGCTACTGCTATATGTAGATATCATGTCGGTTTTATGAGACAAATATATAAGGTAGCGGTTGCCCCTTATATAGTATTCTAGACTTGATTATAGTCCAATGCATATTTGTACTTCCGTTGGTCTATACGTGTACGTGGATGATCGGTCAAAGTTCGGAACAACAACATGCATGGCGGCGACATTCCTGTATTCTTATAAAGAAACAAGTCCTGTCGGAGGTGCGTGTTTTTAGGAAAATATTCATACATGTTTTTTTATTAACGACACTGACTTTAACAGACTCCATATTGAAGGTTCAATCACAGTTCCAAATTAAACCAAGACCATAAATGGTCAAACCCCAATTTAAACATGCAGTTCCCAGTAAACTACGAACAAGCACTTGTTTTGATGCAAATACTTAGGCGTGTATGCTATATATTATATTGCTATTTTACCGCCTCGGGCAAATGCAATGTCATAAAATCTCGCACAGTGCCTGTCAATAGTCGCTACTATAAGACGTGCTTCTTCCTTCAGCATAAATAAAGCCACAAACACTTTCATTGGAAGCATGATGTATTTAAATGAACTTACAGTTCTATTAGCCTCGTTGTTTTACGACTTATTAAGACAATTTATGGAACAAAGTGGGATTTACTTCGTTTGTAATGGATGTATTGAGATGTACGCGCTAAATCAACTTGACTCAAGGAACTGTATGTTGAATATTAGGAAACGTTTTGAATATTTATGTATTTTATTATTTTCTGGCACTCTCTAATTGTTAGTGTCTTCTCATAGAGAAGGATTTTATGAACATGGTGCACTAAGTTCTTTAATAAGAGATTTACTGTAGTTCAGTAGCCTGACATTTGTATGTTAAGTTGGTACACATGCAATACAATCATGTTCCCAAAGTAATACTACAACTCTGCCAGTACCACCACAGACCAAGCACGTAATCTTCGAAAATACATGAATTATGACGTACATGCTACCCTCCCGGTCCCAGCTGCATGCATCATAATCTTAACAAACCCGTAACAATGTCTGTACAACTAAAGCAATAACACCATGTCTAGCCGCTTATGTTTTGATAAGCTGGTGGCCGATTACAAGTGGCTTGTGTTTTATATCGACCACCAAACGTTGCATTAAAGAGAATAACAGTAGACACATGTCCCAACGCGTCATGTTTAACGATGCAACATAGGTTGTTGTAGATACAACGTCCCTACGAATGATAGGCAATGAGAACACTACCCCGTTACAATGATTGTACATGTAATATCATTGTTTTTTTTCCGACAATCATCACGATTTTATAATAACAGTTCATCTTCAAACAAACGTTGATCGGTTCTTCCCATCTTCCTGCATGACCCGCTAACATCACTTTATTCCACTGCCAAAACAAATTATCAAGTAATAATCTATATCTATAAACTTTCTTTTCATTAACAGAACAGAACAGAACAGAACGGAAACGAAATGCTTGATCTGCTGGAATTTGAATAACCTGATGTCAGCAGATTCTTAGCATCCATGTGTGTAAGAGTATTGTCTCGGCTAAAGTATTCACAAACATTGTATATCCTAGGATTTACGTCCACCATGATCAAAACAGTATCTGTAACAAGACGTGTTCATTTGATTGCCAGTTCAGCATGAGTCTGTAAGACTACAAAATACTTAAATCACATCACACATCAGACGCATCAATCTTAAACTTATTAATAATCCGGAGAAATTGGCCGACAAAGGCAACACAAAATATATAAAATTCTAAGTCACATCGTTATTAACTGATCAATATCTTATTAACAAAGTTGTTATAAATGGGATGTGTATACATTTTATGTAACGTGCTAAAGTCAGAATATTTCTTATATCTCGATATACCTCATCTGTATGTTACATCTATTAGCTCGTATGATAGGTTTTTTTGAATTCCTTGTGTGTGATAACAAATGTCAATCCTGTCTTGATACATCATATTCTGTATAAAACAGTTCACCTTATTCAATCAGTCAAGTGTCGTCGTCAGTACAAATGCTGTAACATATTCAAAGATTTATTTTAATATTGTTTTGAAAACACGCTTTTGTATTCGTTTTCAAAACACACTGTACTACAGAATCGGACAGGGTGGGAACACTCAATCAAAATTGCAGAGCATTAAATGCTGAACTGTACCAAAGTACTAGATCCATCTCAGACATTTTGCTTGGATCACTCACTAATATCGTGAGTAAGAATCAAATGAAGAAGGACCAATGTACATCCAATTGGGAGCCCACAAAGAAACATTAAACATAAACGACTGAGCAAATTGCAATGTTTATGCATTTAAAGAACATGACCGAGTCAAAGGCATAAAGAGACAACCCGGTTGTGTTACTCATAATTTGGTATTTGTACTCTGTCAAACATTTTGCGTCGACATTTCCTAACGGCATCCATTACATGCTGACATTCCAGATGGTACAAACAATACTAAAGCGTGAATTTAAGCAATGAATACTGTATTAATGCATACTTGTATTCGTCCTATTAATATGTTCAATTAAATCATACGAATGACGTTACAGAACAAGGGCTCTTCGTGTACATTGTAACAAAACAGTATCTTTACTTCAGTCATGATAAGATTGCAGAACACAAACTACATGTTATAGCTTCACGTTTCTGTATTGTATCATCAGAAGATACAAATTAAATTGTCTTGGAATTTCGTGCAAGGCAGCTGTTTTGATGAATTATACTTGGGAAAAATAATTGCACATACAATATATTAGATAGTCTGGCAGTTTGTTGCCGTATATAACATGTGTACATGGCTTCTTTACTGAATATTTACTATCCAGTACTGTATCAAAACGATTTTTATAGGGATATTTTTCTTGGATTGAATTAAACATTGTCTTTCGTGTATGTGTGGATTACTTTTTATATACTGTATCAGGAGCAAGAAACCCAATGTACGAACATGTAACGAACTAATCGTTGGTACCTAATTAAGATACAAACACCAAATGTTTACAAAGAACAATTAATAGTAAGATCTTTGTTTCAATGTCTCCCCAGTTCCATATTTTACAGGAGTTCATAAACTAGTGACACGAGGCTTTTTCTGCCCGTATACATTCTCAGTAAAGCTGGTTTAGTTTCACCTATAAGCTACTAGTATACATCTCATTTAGAATTGTGTTCGTTTTAAATTGTAAAACTCGAAATAAATAACCATGACATGTTCATTAGGGAGTGAAATGAACATGATTATGAAGAATAAACCAGTGGATACTAAATCAAACTGAAACATGGCTGTGTAATCTTCGCATGTGATGAACAATAATGTGGATGTATTCATTGTATACTTATATCGTGCATTGTGTGTTGAATAAGAAACTTTAATCAGTCCACGAATGTCAAAATTGACAGAAATATAGTTACTGACCACAATTGCAACAACTAATTACATCGACAGCAACAATGATTTAATCGTAGCTTTTATAACATACATGTAACCAACCCGGCCAACCCGGAGATCGAACATACATGTATCAACAAATAATCATAATGTCCTTCTATGTACCAAGAGTTATTGTCATGTAGGTACTTCAATTAATTTATAAAATAAAGTGGGCAATGTTATTCCCAGACGTCAATTATGGTATATATTTAGATTGGATGAATCAATATAATTATGGAATATATTGGGATTGCATAATGATGAACGACAACTGCCATAACAGTGCTTTATGATATATTACCAATACATCTGTCATTTGTTTTAATCAATCACCGGTAGTGATGAAAGACGAAGGAACAATCTATATAACTTCTCATAAATTATACATACACTCATACATTTAACAGTAGGCGTTACACTGCCTACAGATCACGATTCATATTTAATGGATTGCCCACACTGATATATTTCGAACCGTCTTATAGTGTAAACAGTGATAGAAACTCGTTTTATAAATTAATTGCCACCCCACAATGTCTATATCATCAACTGGTTATTTATCAACATGCACATGACTATGCCTGTAGACAATACCACGATAGAACCTTTCCAAAACATATATTGAGCGTAGATTGAACAGGAAGAGTTAAGCCCTTTTTGTTTTTACTAGGTGGGTCCTACCAAAATATTCCACTATTTCTCATCAGTTCAAGTTATATATATTGGACAAAGTTCATGTGTCAAGATTTACTGGTGTTAGTGATACGAGGGTTGTTCATTTAATTCCCGGACGATTGATATTGCTGAATAACGATTGGGCGGATACTAATGAAAACGCACACTAGCACATTTACATCATTCCTTGATTCAAATACAAAATTTCAACTTGGTACAATGGAGGGTTTTCATAATATGAGCGTTTTAGTAAGCACGTGTAACGTTAGTCGGCCCAATTCGACGTCAAAAATTGCGACGTTACGCCGTTTTCGCATCTAAAACGCCCTTTTTTGCATCTTTGATCAATATTTAGGGGTCAAGTAGTTGCTCGGACACATATAGTCGCCATGTTAAGCTGTTAAGTAGAGATTAATATGCTATAACTACGATAAAATCGCATGTAGCTGCATTTTTTACAGCACTTATTATTCTATTAGTGTTTACCACCAACAGGCCTTGAAACTACGACATTTTCTGTTGATGACTGTAGGTTTGCCCGGTCTTTGATCATCACATGTTGGTGCTATGCCATCATAGAACGATTTATTTCAGATATAAACAACGGTTCGCATTTTCGATAATTGTCTAAAGAATTTTCCTTTAAGAGAGTCTTTAATTTTACAGGTGTACGGCCAATATTTTCATAAAATCGTTTCATTACATGTTTTCTCTAAACAACTCGCGATATTCACAGAAGCATGCTATTCGTTATTTGAACGCAAAATGCTACCCGGAATTGATATCAAATGTTATATTACACGACATAAATGCATACACATTGTTGGCTGATGCTTTTTGCCTAAGATATGCGATAATACCACTACCCCTACCTAATTAACACTCTACATACCACTACGAAATCGGGTTGGGCCGGGTAGTCATTTGTGTGGTTCCTATAGTAACCACAGTTTGTGTTCGGTTCGGTAAAAGTATTTCATGTTTTGTCAAATAATCAAGTTGGTGACTAAGTCTTATGAAACGAATCTTTACTACAATCGCATGTTCCAATCAAGAGCTATGGCGATCGTCCGGGAATTAAATGAACAACCCTCGTACAGGACTTCGTACATTGTGTGTCAGAGTGCGTTGGTGGTGCTTCGTACATATTGTATTCAGTAAAACACATCAGTTGATCGAAAGGTTCATTCAGTATGTATAGGTCATGCTCTTTATTGGAACTATTTTTGCTACAGTGTCTAAACAAATGTGTTTTTCTCGATTAGCAAGTTTGTCAATTGTGCTACAGTTACTGTGTTGAATTGATGTACTTAGTGTGATTGATTTACTTTATTCTTTAAATCATGGCGTTATTTAAATTGCTGTCTTTGGTACTCGTTGAAGATGCTACACACACGATAAATACTAATTTCAGGACATGTAGTGTGTTATTTGTTTTGTGCAATTTAAACATGTAACCAAGTATATACCCGTCCATGACGTAATGATACTTTCGGACAGGTTAGGTAGCACTCTACTTAACAAGTCGAGCACAGAAAAACAATAACAACACGGCATAACACACCTACACGGAACAATGCCCACATGCAACCTAACGAAATATTCAAAACCTCAAGTTCCCGTTGTAAAATTGCAGGATAACATAGTTTCATATAAAATGACAGGACTAATGGTGATGTAGCTGAGATAGCTGAGACCTAGTTCCCAAGACCCCGCTGCAAATGACAGATTTACATAAATATATACCAAAAACGGGGACCAAAGCGACCAAAGGAGGCGTTACTGCGACTGGACCCATACCCTTCCTCAAATTCCCTTTTTATCTATCATTTGGTACGTTGTTCACTTAAAACAAATGAAGCGTTAGCCAAAGATTGCCGTTAGGGTTTTGAAGAACCAGAAACAGGGAGGATATAATCTCAAGCTATATAATGTTACTTTAATATTCCACGTCTGTAGTTGGTATTCCCACACTAATATCTGCAGACAACGCCACCTTCAATCAATGACAGGGGGTGAAATATATTGCCGCATTAAATTGCCAAGCTGAAAATAAATATCACTGTCGGCTTATAATTGAATCTGCAATATTGAGAGTCCTTTCGTACATTTATATTGCTCATTTATTGAATTCACTACATCAGTTATGTCGGTTTAGAACAATGACAGTCTATTATGGACTACTTGTATGCAGTATGCGGATGATTCTATTGAAATGTAAAGAATAATATTTTACAGAACCTGTAAAGTGATTCCTATCATCAAAAGGATTTCAAAAATAAACATCCTTGAATATGCCTCATCATATATACATGGTTTTGCAGGAATGTCCAATGTAACAAAAGTATATGAGACGTTCTTCTGGAAAACCGGGCTTAATGACATTGTATTGTAATTGTGCAATAAGATTTACAAAAATGTCTAAAATGAGAAAAAAAACTCGCGTCCTTTGATTTCATATTTAAGTAATTGGATAGTATAGTACTATCCATTAGCTTCAAGTTTTCTTTAAAATTGTGTTACAATAACTTCTGTCGTTGCTATGGTGACCGGTGTCTAAAAATTACTCGTATCAAGGAAAACAAGGGTTAAGTGCTAAACACAATTGCTATTTTCCCTGTAAGCAAACACTCACAAAATCGACAGGTTTTAAAAAAGTAAGAATATGATTCTAAAATGTGACACAATATAAAAAGAACGTGTGTGCAGCACTTCCCTGCCTTACGTGTGCATGAAAGCCCTTGCAAACGTGTACAATGCAGCCTTCCCAAACGTGGGCAACACTGCACTCACAAACGTGTGCAACAAAGCCCATGCAAACGTGTACAACGTAGCCCTCCCAAACGTGTAAAACAAAGCCCTTGAAAACGTGTACAACGTAGCCTTCCCAAACGTGTGCAACACTGCCCTCCAAAACGTGTAAAACAAAGCCCTTGCAAACGTGCACAACGTAGCCCTCCCAAACGTGTGCAACACTGCCCTCCCAAACGTGTTCAACACTGCCCTCCCAAACATGTAAAACACTGCCCTCCCAAACGTGTAAAAAAAGCCCATGCAAACGTGTACAACGTAGCCCTCCAAAACGTGTGCAACACTGCCCTCCAAAACGTGTAAAACAAAGCCCTTGTTAACGTGCACAACGTAGCCCTCCCAAACGTGTGCAACACTGCCCTCCCAAACGTGTACAATGCAGCCCTCTCAAACGTGTGCAACACTGTCCTCCCAAACGTGTAAAAAAAGCCCTTGCAAACGTGTACAACGTAGCACTCCAAAACGAGTGCAACACTGCCCTCCCAAACGTGTGCAACACTGCCCTCCCAAACGTGTGCAACACTGCCCTCCCAAACGTGTGCAACACTGCCCTCCCGAACGTGTAAAACAAAGCCCTCGGAAACGTGTACAACGGAGCCCTCCGAAACGTGTGCAGCACTTCCCTGCCAAACGAGTGCAACAAAGTCCTTGCAAACGTGTACAATGCAGCCCTCCAAAACGTGTGCAGCACTTCCCTGCCAAACGAGTGCAGCAAAGTCCTTGCAAACGTGTACAATGCAGCCCTCTCAAACGTGTGCAACACTGTCCTCCAAACGTTTAAAACAAAGCCCTTGCAAACGTGTACAACGCAGCCTTCCCAAACGTGTGCAACAAAGCCCTGGCAAACGTGTACAACGTAGCCCTCCCAAACGTGTGCAACACTGCCCTCCCAAACGTGTGCAACACTGCCCTCCCAAACGTGTGCAACACTGCCCTCCCAAACGTGTAAAACAAAGCCCTCGGAAACGTGTACAACGGAGCCCTCCGAAACGTGTGCAGCACTTCCCTGCCAAACGAGTGCAACAAAGTCCTTGCAAACGTGTACAATGCAGCCCTCCAAAACGTGTGCAGCACTTCCCTGCCAAACGAGTGCAGCAAAGTCCTTGCAAACGTGTACAATGCAGCCCTCTCAAACGTGTGCAACACTGTCCTCCAAACGTTTAAAACAAAGCCCTTGCAAACGTGTACAACGCAGCCTTCCCAAACGTGTGCAACAAAGCCCTGGCAAACGTGTACAACGTAGCCCTCCCAAACGTGTGCAACACTGCCCTCCCAAACGTGTAAAACAAAGCCCTTGGAAACGTGTACAACGTAGCCCTCCCAAACGTGTGCAACAAAGCCCTTGCAAACGTGTACAACGTAGCCCTCCCGAACGTGTGCAACACCGCCCTCCCAAACCTGTAAAACAAAGCCCTTGCAAACGTGTACAACGTAACCCTCCCAACCGTGTGCAACACTGCCCTCCCAAAAGTGTAAAACAAAGCCCTTGCAAACGTGTACAACGTAGCCCTTGCAAACGTGTACAACGTAGCCCTCCCGAACGTTTGCAACACCGCCCTCCCAAACGTGTAAAACAAAGCCCTTGCAAACGTTTACAACGTAGCCCTCCCAACCGTGTGCAACACTGCCCTCCCAAACGTGTAAAACAAAGCCCTTGCAAACGTGTACAACGTAGCCCACCCACACGTGGTAAACAAAGCCCTTTCAAACGTGTAAAACAAAACCCTCGCAAACGTGTACAAGGCAGCCCTCCCAAACGTATGCAATACTGCCCTCCCAAGCGTGTAAAACAAAGCCCTTGCAAACGTGTTAAACGTAGCCCTCCCAAACGTGGTAAACAAAGCCCTTGCAATCGTGTAAAACAAGGCCATTGCTAATGTGTACAACGCAGCCCTCCCAAACGTGTGCAACACTGCCCTCCCAAACGTGTAAAACAAAGCCCTTACAAACGTATTCAACGCAGCCCTCCCATACATGTGTAACACTTCCCTCCCAAGCATGTGTAATACTGCCCTCCCAAACGTTGTGTTTCACTATTCTCCCTAACGTGTACGAAACTGCCAGGTCAAATGTGCGTAACAATGAACTGCCATATTTCTTTTTTTAACAAGACTTGTATTTCAGAGAACATTTCATTGAATCGGCACGAAAGCCAAATACAGGCAAGACATGAATGACTAATGAAGCTACTATCAAATGTCAGATGTTCAAATGTTTTGAAACTCAATTAAAATTTGAACGCAAATATTTTGTACAAAACCGACAATCTGCAGAAACAGAACGGGCAAATTACGACTAATATATCATTTATCATGTCCCATTATTTTCACTCTGGGTGGAAAACATTTGTCATTTTCAAAGAATTTCAATGAGCAACTGAAATTATCTTGTGAAAAAAACGATGCATCGAGAAATAACAACGTTCAACCTTTAATCAGTGCTAGTATCCCTGATGAATATGAAAAAGTGAAGTTATTGTTATATTAAATCTTTCTTAGACAATGTTCGAAGTGTGTTTGTTCAACATCAAAAACACAACTAGCATAAGTTATCGTAAATAATTCTTTATCATTAGTATTTTTCCTTCCACAAACAACCGATTACTTCCTGACATTAGGAAAGATAACCGTCGTTATTGTGAATACATTGTTGTACAATGGCAGAGATGGGCCTAAGTTAGGCAATATTTAATAGCTGACGGTTCCCTATCCGATCACATCAATTAAAAGTTGGCTTCCGTCGAGATTCACACCTTCGACCTCCCGCTTCCAAGTGGGCACTCTAACAATTGATAGTGCATGTAGTATAAGATTAGATCAATTGGCATCAAAATGTAATTTTCCGTACCCGAATTTGATGTTCAAACTAACGCTCTTGGGAACTTGCTAAATTGTTATCGTACATGTTAGGTTGAGCAAATGTTTCCTGTTTAATACAGGACTTTGCAATTATTTCAATCAAGTGAAACTGAAACTTACACATTAAAATACTATTTAATTATTTGAGTATCGGCCAGATATTTAATTTGTTATGGCTGCACGTTGATCGATTCAATGGTAATCGCAAGTCTAGACAAAGGATTACAAAGGATTACAAAGGATTACAAAGACGTTTATTGGTCTCCATCAACTTTAATGTTTAAGTTATTACATGCAGGTAGTCTAATGGATGATTAAATGACAGAGAATGCATAAATACTTGTTCATGACTGCTGTATTGATAAAATACTTCGCACTGAATAATTTAAACACGACATTATAAACCTCTCCAAAACGACTACCTATAACAAAATACATTAGAAGTGAGCTTTGGGACTTAAATAAGATGTTATATCTTCATTAGGAGAATGTGATATATTCTCGGAATTTATTATTCAAGTCTACGTGAATGGATGACTTACCAGTTGCGTAAGAACTTATTTTTCTGTGGCCAGGTGCCTTTTGCGATTTATCTCTGGTTTACACGTCTCTCAAGCGTGTCTGACTGCCTATTTACATTATTGATAGACATTGGGTATGATATGATAAGATGATGAATGAATAAAGATCTTTATGCAGTCAACATCAAATACATGCATAAAACATAGTTTGACAATGAATTATGGAATTCCGTCAGAAATGGCAATTCTTAATACCACTTCTTCATTCAAACCGATCATCAATTCATAATTACATCATTTTAGAAGTTTAAACATTACGAATGTCTTTCGAATATTTGTGACACCGCCAAGAGGATGTAAAACTACAGATATTTCAAAGATGTGTTGCAAATGTCAAATTTATATTGGCGAGAAGCTATTATGCCTTTACAAATCTGTGAAGCAGATTTGTTGATTTGATTGTTCGTCAAATATCGTGAACCTAGCAACAATATGCTTTTGATAAGCGGTTGTCTGACCATTGTTACTTGTTGTAAAGATTCGAATTTATATGTCACGCAACTAATCATGCTAGAGTCTGGTAAATAATGGTAGTCTACTGAACGTGTAATTAACTTAATTTAGGGAGTCATTTGGACGTGAAGCTGTCAAATATTTATATTGTAGATTTGCGTGATACCTAATGTATTGTGGCAAAATAATAAATTGAAATGTTTCTCTACCTTAGCAGTCACGCACATTGCTTTAAAGTATATTATAATATCAATCATTGAGATACAATCATACCTTTGATATGTTAAACTAACTAAGCTTTGAAATGCGGATGGAATAACTGGCTACACGTTTTATTATTTTTTCACACTGTACTGTATCTACATTGCATACTGTAATACCCAGTAAATATTTAAATAAGATGAACCTTCGAAAAACCAAAAACCGAGATGATATAAGCAGTCTAAAACATAATATTTCACATTCCCCGATGCGTGATCTCCCTCAGGTTTCTGAAAATGTAACAGTTTAGAACATCACTGTGTAGAATGTGAATGTTTCCATCAACAAATATAACACATACGACAAATAATTGTATACAACAGGTCAAATAATATGACCGAATTCGCCTTAAATGAATGGGAAGCCGTTGGGCCGGTTTCAGGCGAACAATGTGACCTTTGGTATAATTAAGTTGACTGGGTAGTGCATATTCCCGGCTTCAGCGTAAAAAACATGTGGTAAAAATCGGTCAAAGAATGACATACTTCAAATGTTTTTTTACTTTTTGTGACACTTTACTTATCGACTAACCCTTAGTACCTCCACCCCAAAGCAAGTCACGTCTCTGATGGTTACAACTTTAGTGTATCTGTAATAATGACCGATTTAGCCCAATTCACTGACCCATTGATCGGGTCATAATGATATGTAGCAGGATCTGCTATCAGGGGAGCACATTCAGCTAAACAGAGCACTAAACTTTCATAAAAAGAGACACTGTTTTATTTATTTATAAAATGGGTTCTCCTGCATTTTGTCGGAGGGCCTTGGACATTTAATTGTGTCCTTGGATTATGTGCGGGCATTGCTCAGTGTAGTGTGTTGTGGACACTGGTGTTACTGATTTCTGTGCACGGTTGGTTAGGTCATGTGCTGTATTCTCTGTTTAATTTCTTCAGAACCTTCATCATCGCATGTCTTCAGAGAATGTCGAATATCACAATTTCAGTACAAAAGACATTAAAACCAACGTGATAGTAGTAGTGGAGAGCGCCAACCACCAGCCAATGTTCAACATGTTGATGTGGTTCTGTTTTGTCAAATGAAGTTCATATTTAGACATTACTGTATTATTTAACAACACCAATGTAGTGTAGTAGCTTGACTTGCAATTTCGATAATGATTCAATCAATTTGATTGAACACCCTATCTATCTCTACTCACTTAAAATGAAGTGGAATTTTAGTCAAAGCTTCCCATTAGGGCTTTGATAAACCAGACCCTTGGTGGATATCTCAAGATATAAAATGTTACTGTAATATCCTCCGTCTGTAGTCGGTATTTCCACACTAATATCTGCAGTGCAGACTATGCTACTACTGTGTTATTTTGGTCATGTATAACATTGCATTTAATCAACGACAGAGTGTGTAATTTAAGAAGAAGTATTGCCGCATTAAATTGCCAAATTGAGAATAAATATCTCTGTCGGCTTACAATTGAATCTTCAATATTGAAAGTCCCTCAATAGTTTGACATTGCTCATTAAGAGAATTCACTACAGCAGTTATTTCGGTTGAGAACAATGACATTCCACTATTCAGTGGTCTACTTTTATGCAGTATGCGAATGATCATATTGAAATGTAAAACAAGTATTTTACAGACCCTGCAAAGTGAAAGTATTTTCAAAAGATATTTCTTATGAAACATCTTGAATATGTATCGGCATGTTCACGTATACATGATTTTTGCCGGATGTAATACAAATATAAAACATGACTTCCCCTACTTGTGTTGTGATTGTTGCAGACACATCCTTATTGGAATCACATGGTTATTGCATCATACAATACCGTAAGCATTGAAATAAATATACCCACTTATCTAAGATACAACACATTGTTACTCATTCTGCGCTTCATCAATTAGCGCAATACATGAGAGTATACGTAATTTTGTTAATGGAATCCTGCTTCCATAAAACCCTCACAAGAATAATACATGGAAGATGAAAAACTTTCAAACAATTACTGTAAGGTTCAAATCTATGAGTGTTTGAGCAAACCATTACATATACATGTTGGTGTGTAGACAGCGCAACGCCTACTGTTCCATGATTATATTATGTATAATTTATGACATGTTATATTGATTGTTCCTTCCCTTTTTCATCGCTATTTTGTGATGGAATAAAGTCTATGGTAGATGTTTTGGTAATATATCATAATGCTCTGAATTCGCTGTTGCCATATTTTATATTCATGCAATCCCAATATAGACCCTATTACTTCAGATAATATCATTGTATATCTATTTTATTTAATAAATCAATCGCGGAACCTACATCACAAGTCTTCACGACAGAACGCTAGAACTATTTGTTGATAGGATAGCTTCATGTACGATCAATGCATTTAATGAAATATGTGGTCAATCACAATATTTCAAATAATAATTCGTTCATTCCACGCACAGATAACAGAACCATGGTTCAGTATGATTAAGTGTCCAATCTTTGGTACTTCACATGGTTATTTGGTTCCGAACGGGCATGTTAAGGTTAGTTCGATGTTTCACATCATTTTTGAAATGAGCACAATTCTAAATGAGATGTACATTTGTATTCTAGTTATATTTACGTGAAACTGCAACAGATTTACTCAGCATGTATATGGTCAGTAAAGTCTCGTAAAGTGTGTGAAGTGTGTCATATATGGCACTAGAGAGACATTGGAAAAAAGATCTTCCTCGTAAACATTTGGTATTTGTATCTTGATTAAGTATCAACGACTAGTTCATTACGTGATTATAAACCGTTTTGCTTTTTCTGTTTTATTTTTAAAAAGTATTTCTCACGTAGACGAAACAAAAGTTTTAATTCAATCCAATAAAATAATCTCTATAAGAAAGGTATGAGAACATCTGACAGGGAAGGTAGCACTCAACCTAACCAGCCGAGCACAGAAATCAGAAACACCACAACACTGCTACATTGTACCCTGAGCAACGCCCTCACAAATCCATGCCAAAACGGCGATCAAACGAGGCACAACAACCCTGGTGCGTGACCTAGTTTAAAACACTAAGGACAGTAACCTAACGTTATGCGACCTAAAGAGGCACAATTACGACTTGATCTAGTTTCAAATAATGGGCAAGGCCGGAATGGGGTGGAAATTAATAATACCTTTTCCTAGTAACTACACTTAGCAATGCCCACACATAAGACGAAGAAAAAAATCCAAGTCCCCGTTGAAAACATGCAAGATGACAAAGAAATTATATAATTGCGGTTATTGCATGAGACCGAATGAAACGCAGCCAATACTCGAACAAGATCCCCAATGCCTCCTTGCAAGGCGACCCAACCGCACAATCCCGTGCCAAAATGGCAACATTTTTTTTTTTTTTTTTACTGAAAGTTTTTTTTTTATTTCTTATTTCTAAACATACAAATCACATAACATAATATACATGTTTATGTATATACACATATATGATACATCACAGGGTGTTGATTTCAATTTGTACAAAAATAAGATAATGGTAGTATAAAGTAAACTCAGTCAGTTAGTCGTAAAATATATACTTGATGTTTTAGTAGCATTATGTTAATTCACATATTCTGACACAAACAGGAAGTATTCTAGAGTATAAGTATAGTAAGCATGGTTACTAAACAATAACAGAACTATATGTAAAAACAAATACACATATTGATTGCTGGAATTAGTAAAGAAGTTGGGTTTCTTTTTGTAGTTAAATTAATGGAAGGTGATTGTTGAAGGCTGTTATGAAGCGGTCGTTGACATTTCTCTTTTTTAGATAGATGTCTAGAGTTTTATATTCGTATGTGAAAATTTTGTAGAGGTTGTTGGTTTTAGTCCAGTTGTCACTTTCAAAATATGCTTTACTGATGCAGAAGCCTATCAGCGATAGTATTTGATTCATATAGAAATATTTGTTATAACTTATTTTATATCCAATAACTATATGTTTAAGATTCCTGATGTTTATAATTATACCACAGCTATTGAATACAGTTTGGATCTCGGTCCATAGTTTATTCGTTTGTGGGCATTCAATAAAAAGATGATTGAGTGTTTCTTTCACGTTACATATATGGCAATTTTCTGTTTCAGATATTTTCCATCTGAATCTTAATTCATTTGTAGTAAATATGTTGTGAAGGATTCTATACTTAAATTGTTTTACTCTATTATCTTGGATTAAATGTATGAAGGAATATACTGCAAACCAGTCAATGTCTAGGTTTAGTATTGTTTCCCAATGGGTATGCATATATGGTTTAGTGAATTTAGATGATACTAGATACTTATAAATGTTGTTGCTCTTGACATTTTCAAGTTTTAGTTTATTTATTTTTATTTCGAGAGAGGTATTAACTAAGGTTTGTTTTGAATCTGTAGATTTTAGAATTTGTTTCCAAGATTTAGGAATTGAGTGTAGTAGTTTGCTGTATTCTGATATCCAGTTGTGTGTGTTTATGAGTTTGTTACGAATTGTTAGTGAACTTAGGTTACCGTTTCCGTCAAGTAAGTCATTAATGAAGAGTATATTTGAGTTTATCCAGTTCGGGTATATAAGGCTTTTCCCGTTATGTTTTATATGTTTGTTTCCCCATATTATTTGTTTGCGTATTTGTCGGAAATTCGTAATTTCTGTTTTATTTGTGTTGTTTAACTCTAACCATATATTTACGATGTCTTCATAGAATGGTGGTAGTTTTAAATCTAGAAGTTTTTTGTTGTTCATATTCATGTAGAATAGTAGAAATGTTTTTCCATATGGTTTAAAGTATACATTTGGTATCAGCTTCCATCTCGCTGTGTTGGTATTATCGCATAAAGCTTGTACCCATTTTATTTTTAATGATTTTATATATGACTGTATGTCTATCATTTCTAGTCCGCCTAGTCTTTTTTCGCCAATTATTGTTGTTCGTTTAATTTTATCTCTTTTTCCATTCCATAGAAAATTGTAAAACATAGTTTCAATTTGTTTTGTAATATGTTCTGGAACTATCAAAGAGTGAAAGAGATATGTAAATTTTGGTAACAGAAGTGATTTTAAGACTTGTATTTTCCCGAAATATGTAAGATTTCTTTTTTTCCAGTTATTAATTGTTGTTTTGCATGATTCTAGTTTTTCATTCCAGTTCAGTTTATTACATGCTGCTTGGTCTGTTCCAAAGTAGACGCCTAATGCTTTTATTGGTTTATTTTGCCATTGTATACCACCGGGAGAGCGATTACAATTTTTTAGTGAGCCTATCCAAATACCTACTGTTTTGTTTTTATTTAATTGTAGCCCTGATAATTTGCCGAAGTTGTCTATTATAGTTAAAGCGTAATTAACTTCTTGTTCGGATTTAACGAATAAAGTTGTATCGTCAGCTAACTGGGATATTTTTATATTATCTACGTCATTTGGTTGTATACCTTTAATATCAGGTGAGTTTCTAATGTTAATTGACAATAATTCAACAACTATAATAAAGATTAATGCAGAGATTGGACAGCCTTGTCTTATTCCACGTTGTAAATTAAAGCATTGTGATCTCCAACCGTTATTTAAAATGCATGTTTTAATATTTGAATACATTGTTTTAATCCAGTTTATGAACATATCTTTAAAACCGAAATGTTTCAGGGCACTGAACATGAAAGTCCATTCAACTGTGTCGAAAGCTTTTCTGAAATCTAAAAATAGGATTGCGCTTTCGATTTGTAGTTTTTCTGCGTAATCTATGATATCTTGAATTTGACGAATGTTGTTTCCAATAAATCTATTTTTTATGTAACCTTGTTGGTCAGAATTGATTATTTTATGTATAACTTTTTGTATTCTGTTTGATAGAACTTTTGCTGCAATTTTGTAATCGTTATTTAGTAGAGTGATAGGTCTCCAGTTTTCTAGACAGTGTGGACCTCCTTTTTTATACGATAAGGATAGTACACCTAATTTTTGAGATGCAGATAATTCATTTTTCATGTACCCTTCATTTAAGGAGTCTGTCACAAGTTTTCCGATAATATTCCAGAAGTGTTTATAAAATTCAGAGGTAAGACCATCAAGTCCTGGACTTTTGTTATTAAGCATATTGTTTACAGCGTTTTCACATTCTTTCGTGTTTAAAAGACCTTCGCATAGGTTGGCTTCGGTATCATTTAAAATATAATCTGGTTTCGTTTTTCTTAAATAGTTATCGATATCTGTTTTACATGTATTAGTAGAGGAATATAGATTTTTATAATATATTACCTCTTCTTCAAGTATTGTAGTTGTATCTGTTATGATACGATCGTTTACTTTTAGTGTGTGAAGTGTTTTTCTTGATTGTCGTGATTTTTCAAGATTCAAGAAGTATTTCGTATTTTTTTCTGAATAGTTTAGTTGGAATACTTTAGATCTTATTTGTGCACCTTTAGCTTTAACATCGTAGTATGTTTGTAGTTCTAATTCAATTTTTCTGATATTTTCTCTTATGTTGTTGTTATTTTTTGGTTCTTGTTCGTATAATTCTGAAAGCTGTTTTTCAAGGTTTGTAATTCTATCGTTCTTACATTTTGATTTTTTCTTAGAATATGCGATAGTTTGATCTTGGATATCTATTTTACAGAGTTCCCATAGAGTTTGCTTTGAAGCATGTTCTCTTGTTTTAGTGTAGTTATCTATTTCTTTAGTTATGTATTCGGTGTATTCAACGTCTTCTAATAAACTGTTGTTAAATTTCCAGTAACCTGGACCACGTTTAGATGGGGTATCAAGTTTTAATGAAACTGCTTGGTGATCTGTGAATGTAATACTAGCGGGTCTAATATCTGAGCTTAGAACAATCGGAGTTAAATTTTCGTCAATTAACCATAAGTCAATTCTGCTTTTTTCGTAACCATTGATTCTCCTCCATGTATACTGTTGTTTATCATTATTTAGTATTCGCCATACGTCGCATAGTTTGAGTTTTTTTATTAGATCACTTAATGATTTGCATGATTTTGGTCGGGCTGTTGTAGAGATTCTGTCATTTTCAGTAAGGGTTTCTTAAAATCGCCTCCAATAATGACTGAGCCTTGTGAGTGAACATTGGCTAGTTGGCATATTGTTTCGAAAAACTTGTTTCTGTTATGTTTGTTATTATGAGCGTATAGGTTTATTAAACTATAGATGTTATCTTCTATTGAGATATTCATGAAAACATATCTTCCATTTATACATGTTTTTGATTCGATAAGATCATACTTTAATTTTTTGTTAATAAGAATAGTGCATCCAGCACTTGAAGATGTACCATAAGCATTGAATGATTCCCATTCATTAAATTCAATGTTTAGTTTGTTTGTGATTTCAGCTGTGTAATGTGTTTCCTGTAGGAATAGGATGTCTACTTTCTGCTGATTTATATATTCTTTTAGTCTATTTCGTTTATTGATATTTCTTAATCCTTGTGTGTTTAGTGATAAAAAGTGGATTTTAGAGGACGTCATGGTTATTGTTTTGTATATAGTAGTGAATTATTAAAGATCGTATTAATGTTAGCTGGTATGCGTAGTTTTACATGTTTAAAAACGTTACATGTTAACTACCCACCCTGCACAACAAGTATACAATGTCTATGTATACCGGTTTAATTGACAGTACATTTTGAAAAAAATAAGCGATAATGTATATCTGAAGGAAAAACAGACATTGATAACAGTAGAATCGTAAACATGACATAATAAACATTGTTAATATATAGCTAAAAAACACATTTGGTATCAAGAATGCGCGGTCATGTGCAGAGCGTGCATAGACGCAGGAATATTTTGAATTTATAAACATAAATAACAAAATGATGGTAAGCTATACCTTCTGTGGTAAACAGAAGGGAGAAATAGTAGAGACAGAGCGTACACAGACACTGGCATATTTAGAATATATTAGCAAAAGGTAGAAACGGTAAAGACATAGTATACAATATGATCGGTGAAATGGTTGTTTTAAATACATCATAGTATATATTGTTAAATTTAACAATTGACGAACAGGTTTGTATTTCATTGTAAAAATATAGCAGATGAAAAGCATGATCTCGATTTGGCGTACTAATTTCAACCAAGAGTGCGAGGTCATGTGGACCTGTCTTATAATAACAATTGATCTATAGTCTTTTTCACGTATATATGTAAACATTTCCATTAACTGGGTTTCATTCTTAACGAAACAAAATAGAAGAATTCACGCAGTATGTGAGGGAAATAAAAACAATAACTTTTGTATTTTGCACGCAGTGGTTGTTTCTTTCGACGAAAGTTATGCGTTACCGGTACATAATACATAGCGTTATATATACAAACGTGCGTAAGGCACGTGCTTATCACGCGGGTCAATGGCACTGTTTATACAACAAGTAAGTAATATTTTATCATTCATAAGGAGTATTATATTATGCGTTGTGCTATATATCTGCTGTGATAGCGAAGAATATTTATCTTCAAATTATGTGCAATATTATATACATTTTTATATATTTTTAAGTGTTTGCTTTATAATTCTATATATACATACAATTGAGGATTTATATACGTGTATCTGCATTTAGCAGATGACATTTGTAATATCTATGTTGTGACATTATTGGTTGATAATATATCATTACAGTAAAATGTAATAGTTCTAAGTATAATTTTCGTCACACATTTGACGTTATATAAAGTGCAAATATTGTCTTCTCTTGGAGACAATACTGAACAAGGTAAATCTATTTCATAGTCCATAAGTACAGTTCAGGATCGATTAACGAAAATTCACGTAATAAACACAGTTTATCAATCTTCATCAGATGACTCTGGGTCAGGCTCGGAGCCTGAATAATCCTCATTGGCTGTGCGAATTTTTTTTATTGTTTCGTTAATTGTTTCAGCAGGGGTAGGTGGCGTCCTATTTTTAGGATTTGGTTTTTTACCCTTCTTAGGTGTCTCATTATTGTTTGTGCAAAATGAGACAATCAGTTGTTGTCCGTTGTTCACCGGTTTGTTATTTTTCTTGCTTTTCTTGCGTGGCTTTTTAATGTTATCCTCGGATTCCTCGTGTGTTACGGTGGGCGTATCTAGGTCAGAATAACCGGTTGTATGGGATAATGACGCAGTAGATCGCTTATTGGGTGGGACACTTGGAGGTTCCAGTAGGGATTCGTTGTTGTCGCTTCCATCGGATGGATCGCAGTCACCTTTCCTGTGTCCGGATTTTAGACATAGGAGACATTTCCAATCATTAGGGCACTCTTTAAAAGAATGTCCTTCCTCGAGGCACTTTTTACATTTATCCGGAGTTTTTTCATTGTTTTGGCCGTAGTGTAAAACACGCCCCACGAATTGTCCAAACGTCATAAAGCGTGGAAGAGGTGTACGAAGGGAGGAGGCCTTGACAGTGAATAATCTATCGCCTGTTTCACAATTTGTCAGTTTGCCGTTGTATCGCAGCTTCTCACGCATACTGCTGATAACGTCAATCCCCATCAGCACCAACGGTCTAGACAAAGTTCCGTCGTCGACTGACAGAGGTATATTCTTGATGCGAATGCGGATCGTCTGTTCACTATCTAGGCGATTCGGATTTGTATTGAGAAGCTTCACCCTTTTGCCCCTCAACATTACACCTTCAGTCAACAAAGCAACTTTGTCGGTTAAATTATCGACGTATATTCTCCACATCCCTCTAACTCTTTGGAGTCCAGTGATGTGAGAAGCGTCTATTATATTAGATATGGCTCCATATAATTCAGTATTTTTAAGCCATTCTGCTTTTTCTAGCCTTCGATTGCCGAACAAACTTGTCTCTTGCATGAAAACAATCGGCGGGCCGCCATATTGTTCACCTTCGTCAGGGTTGACCACATGGCTATTTTCAGAGTTTATAAGTTTTGCCATACCTTAGCACAATTTTAGTCCATAAATCACTTATAAACAATCTGTGTACGTTTATAGTCCACTTCAGTTAGATTATGCACTTATAACTAAGCTTAAATCCTGTTTATTAAATCATTTTCATCGACGTAAAAAATATAGTCGTGACAGTATCAGGCAACATAGTCAACATGTGTTCAGTTACGAAGTAAGACGTTACATTTAAGCAGAATTGTATTTTATCGATACGGACCTTCATATTACAGTATGGAAAGAAACGTTACGCATTATTGTATCAGTTTGTTATTCTTACTTTCTCTTGCACATAGAAAACAAAATGTTTACATTGGGGAGAATGAATAACGCTCTTGGAAATGTAATGTTGATTGGTTAAAACAGATGGTTGCTTCTAAATATTATGTACACATTACCACAATTGACAAAGATATACTACTTGTATTCATCATTCGAATACGTGGTTTTGGTAATATTAGGAAAAAGTTTCCCTTGCATATTGCGAGAGATATTTTCAATTCGTTTCCTTCGTACATGTTCAAGTGAGTCAATTAATTGTAGATTTTGAAGTGATTCCAAAGAGTGTGTGTACAACACTGCCATGTCATTTATCTCTTATAACAAGACTTGTTGTGCAGAGAACATTTCATTAAATCTGTATGAAGGTTAAGGCAGACAAGACAGGAATGACAAATTATGCTACAAACAAATGTCAGATGTTCAAATGTTTTAAAACACAATTAAAATTTGAACACAAATATGTTGCAGAAAACGGACAGTCTGCGGGAACAGAACTGGAAAGGAACGTCTAATATACCATTTATCATGTCCCATTATTTTCACTCGACATGAAAAACATTTGTCATTTTCAAAGAATTTCAACTAATAACTAAAATGCTCTTGTGAAAACGATGCATCGAGAAATAACAACGTTAAGCCTTTAATCAGCGCTATTATCCCTTATGAATACAACGAAATGAAGTTATTTTTGTGTTGAAGCTTTCCTTCATAAGTTTTGAAGTGTGTTTGTTCAACATCAAATACACGACTATGATCATGTTTTCGTAAACAATTATTTTCCTTCTATTACCCTTCTACAAACAACCGGTCACTTCTACTCATCCGAAGCCATGGTACAGGGGTAGTTTCGTATGGCTTTTGCAGATTGGCCTGCGTAAGTAATTACATTTCTTTGTATTTAACCAGCTATCAGTTTTCCAACCGACAACATCAATTGAATCCAGGCTTCCGCCGAGATTCAAACATTCGACCTTCAGCTTCCAAATGGGCTGCCCTAACCATTCGGTCACGGTTGTGGTATGTGCAGTCGCTAGTGTGGCCTTAAAATACGTATGTTCATTTTTGTACAGTAATTACAGCAGATATATTTGATAAAAAAACACCCACTGCCTAAATAAAAAACATGACTTGTTTGAGAGAATGCTACATTTGTTATTGAAAAAAAATGTGTTATGCAAATGGTTCCTGTAGAATACAGTACTATGCAATTATTTGAATAAATTGGAACTGAAACAAACACATTAAAATACTCTTCAATTATTTGAATGTCGGTAGGATATTTAATTAGATATGGTTGCACGCTGATGGATTCATTGTTAATCACAAGTCTAGACAAGGGATTACAATTCGACTTCATCAAAATTAAAGTTAAATTTATCACATGCAGGTAGCCTAATGGGTAGTTAAATGACAGAGAATGCCTAAACACTTTGTAATGTCTGATTTATTGATTTAATTCTCCCTGCTGACATTTTGGATTGAAACATTTTAACATGACGTTATAAACATCTACATAACGACTACCTTTAAACAAAATACATTAGAAATCATATTGGGAAATTGAATAAGAATGCTATATCGTCATTCAGAGAGTGTGATATATGCTCATCATTTATTATTCAAGTGGCCGTGAATTAATGAAGTTACTTATAGCGAATGCTCTTGTTCTTTCTCAAGCGTGACTGTCTCGCTAATTACATAACTGTTGAGTCTTGCGTATTAGAAGAATAAACGATGTTTGAGAAACTATCTTTGTGCATTCAACCTCAAAATGCAAGTATCAAAAATAGTTTGAAAATAAATTAATGAATTCCAACAACAAGGTCAATACTAAAAACTACTGTTCTATTGAAATCAGTCGTCAATTTAATATTTAAATTATTATAGAAATTTAAACATGAAGAATGTCTTTCGGATATTTCTGACACCAACAAAAGGATGCAAAATTATCCAATGATTTGTTACAAATGCCAAAACATATTGGCAATAATTTATTATGCATTTAAAAATCTGTGAAGCAGATTGGTTAATTTGATTATTCGTCAAATATCGTAAACCTAGCAACAATATGCTTTTGATAAGCGATTGTCTCAGCCTTGTTATTTTTTGTATAGATTCGAATTTATATGTCACGCAACTTATCATGTTAGAGTCTGGTAACTAATGGTACGTCTTCTGAACGTGTAATTTTATTAATGAAGGGAGAGAGACATTTTGACGAGAAGCTGTCGTTCCTTCACTTATAGTTATGCGTGATACCTAATGAATTGTAGAAAAGTAATAAATTGAAATTTTTCTCTACTTTACGAATCACGCACACTTTTTTAAACTCTAGTATAATATCATCGTTTCAGATAAAATAGTATATTTGGAATATAATGAAAGGTACTACATTTAGCTTAAATTAGCTAGCAGCTACAATTTTTAATTTTAGTATACACGTAACTTCATTGCCAAGCAATGAACTTAATTAGACGAACATTCGCAAAGCATAAGACGATTTGATTTAATAAGTCTAAATCATAAGGTTTCACATTCTCCGAGGTGAGATCTCCCTTACATTTCTAAAATTTCAACAGTTTAGAACATCTCTGTGTAGAATATGAATTTTGTCATTAACACACACAAACATACAACTAATAGTTTTGTACAACAGGTCAAATATTATGCCCAATCCAGTCTTAACTGAATCAGAAGTATTTGAGCCTCTTTCAGGCAAACAAAGTGACCTTTATATAAATAATTAAGTTGACTGGGTAGTGCTTATTCTCGGATTGAGCGTCAAATACATTTGGTGAAAATTGGTCAAAAAGTGATTTACTTTAATTCGTTTTTGACCTTTTTTGTGATATTTTACCTTTACGACTAACCCCTTACCCCCTCCCAAAGTCACGTGGTTTTGCCACCCTGGTGGTTACAACATTAAGTGTATCCGACACACTGACAGATCTAGCTCCGTGACATGACCAATCGATCGGGTCATCATAATATGTAGTAGTATATACTTCCAGAGGAGCACGTCTAGCTAAGCAGTGCACTAAAAGTTCCTTAAAGTAAATACAGTTTTATGCACGGAAAATTAGCCATCCTTGTCCCGAAGATTAAACAATACATCCAACACATACTAGTGGAGAGCGCCAACCACCAGCCACAGTTCAACCTGTAGATGTAGTTCAATTTTGTCAAATGAAGACGGTATTATTACTTACATAAGCTCAAATTCAGATTATGTATTATTATTTTACAGCTTCAAAGTAGTGTGATAATTAGATTTGCAATATCGATATTGATTCAATCAATCTGATTGAACACCCTATCTATCTCAATTCACTTAAAATGAAATGGAGGGTTAGCCAAAGCCTCTCGTTAGGGCTATAATAAACCTTTACCCTGGTGGGTATTATCTAGAACTATATAATATTACTGCAATATTAACCGTCTGTAGTCAGTACTTCTACAGACTTTGTTACCATTGTGTTATTTTGGTCATGTATGACATTGCATTCAATCAATGACAGGGGGTGTAATTTAAGAAGAGGTGTTGCCGCATTAAATTGCCAAACTGAGAATTAATATCTATATCGGCACATAATTGAATCTGCAATATTGATAGTCCCTTCATACTTTTATATTGCTCCTTGAGAGAATTCACAAGCAGTTATTGGGAGATCAGAGGACAACAGGATGCCTTACAACAAGCACATGGATGAAAACTATTTTCTAATTGAAGTAAACATGTAAATACTACTTATATAAAGATCTTAAGAAAGTTTAGCTATCATCCATGAACTCAGCTGCCCCGCATCCAATTGAACCAATAAACAATTAATACGAAGTCAATTTCCACTCATATAATTTAGACAAATAAATTAGTTACAATAACATTTCAAATCATGATAGAGCACATCGGTTGGTCGAATGTTTGTAGTTTGGAATAATGGGCGTGGTTCCCGCATTCATCTTGCTAACCGAAATAGGTTAACAGGACACCGGACAAATCGTCGTTAAGGGCGACCTTTGACAGCAATCCGTTAAGCCACAATAGGCTGCCAAAATAGGCTAAACAATAAATAAGCCCCACTGGGCTGCCAAAATAGGCTTAACAATAAATAAGCCCCACTGGGCTGCCAAAATAGGCTTAACAATAAATAAACCCCACTGGGCTGCCAAAATAGGCTTAACAATAAATAAGCCCCAAAAGGCTAAAAAATATGTAAGCCCCAAAAGGCTTAACAGTATACTAGTATAAGCCCCAACAGACTACCAAAATATATAAGCCCTAAATTAAGGCTAAATTTGAACTGTAGCCTAAAGGCTAAATTTGAACTGTGGCCCAAAGGGCTTAATTTAAAGTGTGTCCAAAATGTCTAAATACCTGAACTACTGAAGCCCATATCTCGCCACACACTGAATTGCGAATGGCCCTGGGAATCAGACAACAAATGCAAGGCCCGTGACGAAACACCAACCTCAGAAGCTACGGTACCAATAATATAATTTTTATAGTTATTTTCTAAATAACGAGATTTGAATCGCTATATATTACTGAACTTTTGAAAAACAATATTTGAGTTTGGATATCGCTGTCGGCCAAATGACGACATCGCAGATTCTCGATCAAGATTTCGTCAACGCCAAAATTAAGTCGCCAAAATTAAGTTTTGGCACAGCGAAATATCCAGAGACAGATTGCTGGATGAGCACGGGAACCACGTTCTGTAGCAGGCAGCGAAGTTAGCATACATGTGTCATGCACATGTATTCGGACAGGCAACCTTAGCCGTCGGGCAAATTATTCGGACAAGTTCTAAATTCGCAGACTGCTACAGTACCACACACTTGACTACATTCATTCTAAGCAACATTTACTGTTAGAAGACACTGACACAATAGTTTCCTTGAAAATATGAACACTATATTATATTTATAACGTTAGGTTTTTGTTAAAACCCACAATACACGGGCCACAACAGGCAAGGCTAAGCAATATAATTTAAATAAGCACCACAAGGCCATCAGTGATACCACAATACATGGGCCCAAAGGGCAAGGCTAAGCAATATAAATACGTCCCAATAGGCTATCAATGCAACCACAATACATTGACCTCAAAGGTTAAGGCTAAGCAATTTAAATAAACACCATCAGGCTATCAGTGCAACCACAATACATTGGCCCAAAACGGCAAGGCTAAGCAATTTATAATTTAAATAAGCACCACAAGGCCATCAGTGCAACCACAATACATTGGCACCAAAATGCAAGGCTAAGCAATTTAAATAAACACTATCAGGCTATCAGTGCAACCACAATACATTGGCCCCAAAAGGCAAGGCTAAGCAATTTATAATTTAAATAAGCACCACAAGGCCATCAGTGCAACCACAATGCATTGGCACCAAAATGCAAGGCTAAGCAATATAATTTAAATAAGCACCACAAGGCCATCAGTGCAACCACAATACATTGGCACCAAAAGGCAAGGCTAAGCAAATTTATAATTTAAATAAGCACCACAAGGCCATCAGTGTAACCACAATACATTGGCACCAAAAGGCAAGGCTAAGCAAATTTATAATTTAAATAAGCACCACAAGGCCATCGGTGTAACCACAATACATGGACCCCAAAATGCAAGGCTAAGCGAAATAATTTAAATAAGCACCACAAGGCTATCAGTGTAACCACAGTACATGAGCCCTAAGCAATATAAATAAGACCCAAAAGGATATCACTGTATAAGCCCGATAAGGCTAAACAATATAAGTCCCAAAAGACTTAACAATATATCAGCCCTTGATTAATACTACACAAGATAACAATAATAGATAATAGCAAATACTACATGTATGCACGAAACATGAAAATGAAATAGCCAAGGAAACGTCTCCCACTGTCTGAAAATTTAACAGTTATCAATTAGCTATCCTTAAAGCTATACATTGCACTACTAGTCCGATTTATCGTAAGAAGTATTTTGTTAAAGTGATCAGCTATAGATCCTTATGAAATCTGTACTATCCGCATTTAGAATAATATCATTAAGAACATTATTTCGCCCGTGACCCCAACTCGCCATCAAGTTAAATGCGGCGAAAGCAAGTTAAATTGCTGCTGATAGCATTAAGTCACTCATAATTGGATAATTGATTGGATTCCCTTAACAAACTCTTAATCCGTATAACGACATGCAGCTCCATCACCTGCGCTAACTTGTTTAAAGACTCCGTTAGAATATGCAATTGCTTAGCTTCAGAAAAGAGTGTGTTTAACACCCAAGTACTCTTATTACTCTTATATCGTAAATCATGGACTGACTGAATCGGAAAATTTGGAATCGACCGAGGATCCAACAGTGCTTTTGGTGCGAAATTCCGGAAACGGTTCCAATGTTTGTGATTAATGGGAAAATATTCATAGGACAACTGTCGAACAGGCTGCATGACTTTGGGTTTGCCGATCGCCTAACAAATATCGTACTATCAATATGCAACACGACCTTTATGTAACATTTATAACAACTGGAACCATCTCTAAATCACTATATGTGTGTTGTTACTTAATTGACCCCATCAACACTAAGGCCACTAAATATACCATCTCATGACCGAATAAATACACGTAGCCAGCTATAATTGCCAAACCAAGCATCATCAGGTTTGTACAAAAACACGTGAAATGAACAAAACAAAAGTAGCCGCACAAAAGTATACATGTCTCATGTCTGATAGTCCAAGTAATATTCGCCAGATTGACAACCGGTGACTGAAACTATGTTAATGAAAATTTCTCGTTTAAAATATCACGTGTTTGCTCCATCACAGAATGCAAAGCAATTCATATTAACATAATATTTCTAAACCCCGAACTATCCGAGCACCGAGCTTAGCACGACATGTAAAATTCGGAAAGTAAGCTACAAAGTTTTCTAAAATTGAAGTCCCCACAAAATAAATTGCATCTATTATATAAAAGATCATGCAATAAGCAACCGATCGCTGCACATTACACTGCATTGATAAACTACATGTACTGGTAGCATTCATATTACCATTACGGGTTTTGTATTTTAGATTCAAACATCAAAATTGAAATTTGCACAGACATATGCGGACTTTATTTACCGTTTAGCTAATTAACTTCGGTTTACGTTTACCAAAATGATACTGAATCTCCTTTTAAACATTTATTGTCCATTTTTAATTTGAATGTACACACTCTTCCTCATCTCCCATTTACTGCACACGTATCAACCGATAATCACAACGCTCAACAAACCATGAATTAACAACATTAACAATTCTAAAACACGGTGCTCAAGTTCGTTCAATCCAACATTGGCAAATGCTGATATGTAAACTTCATCATAAAATTAAACAACCATCGTGAATTACATCGTGACTGTAACAAATAACTAAGTGAACAATAATCCTAACTCCAGTATCTCCTTGGAAACCGCCCCTGCACTGAAAATAAATGTCGACACGTTGCAAGTTGTTTATGCTAATTTGCAAAACATGGACACACATCGTCAATTGAATTGTAAATACAAGCACCGTGAACACTCCAAATTACTGTATATTATAAATTATTGAACAAAGTGTCCCCTCACAAACCACAACTGTATGCATACTGAATTTAACAAAAGCAAACTCTCACCATTTTATTTCATGATCCGCACCTGTAGTAATTCTCTGCATGTCATAAATTACGATATACTATATTGCATATATGGCACCTTTTGAACAGCATCTGCAGTGCATCACTACTGTGCATACTAATATTATAGAATTTTAATATCAGGAATATCTAAGATTCTTGGTAACATTATGTAACGCACCTGATTACTAAGCACAATTATTAATATTTTAGATTTACAAATCTGGAATATGGTATCACGTCATGAACGACATGGCACTACAACACATCTTATACTGCATTTCTACAAAATCTCAAAAATCTAGTATCGCCTCTCTAGCCGCACCTATATATCACAAACGCAACCACCAATATCCCATAAAAGATCTGCACCTACGATACTAAATATGTCGAATAACCTCTAGACACGCACCTGTAATTATTAATTCCATCGTTTGACAAAATCTGAAATTTGGCATCCCCTCTCGAACCGCACCTGTAATACTATAATAGTTCGAGAAAGTCTGGAATTTCGTATCCCCTCTCGAACCGAACTTATAATACTCTAGGTCAACCAAATCTGGAATTTCATCACCCCTCTCGAACCGCATCTGTAATACTATAATTCAACCTAATCTGAAATTTCCTATGCCCCATCGAGCCGCACCTGTAATAATATTACTATCGTTCAACAAAATCTTGTATTTTGCATCCCCTCTCAAACCGCACCTGTAAAACTAAAGCTCCATCAAATCTGGAATTTCGTATTGATTCCCTCTATAACCGCACCTGAAATACTATAAGTCAACCAAATCTGGAATTTCGATTCCCCTCTAACTGCACCTGTAATATTATAGTTCAATCAAATCTGGAATTGCGTATCCCCTCTCTACCCGCACCTGTAATGCTATAATTCAACCAAATCAGGAATTGCGTATCCTCTCTGTAACCGCACCTGTAATACTATAATTCAACCAAATCTGGAATTGCATATCCCCTCTCTAACTGCACCTGTAATGCTATTGTTCAACCAAATCAGGAATGGCGTATACCCTCTGTAACCGCACCTGTAATACTATAGTTCCACAAAATCATTAATGTAATATCCCTTCATGAACAGCACCTGTACAACTATTCTTTATGAAGTATGGAATTTCGAATCTCCCCACGAACTTCACAAAAGTCATGTCGATCTAATACTTTTATAATAAACTAAACAATCCATAATGTCGTATGCCCTCACAAAACGCACCTGTAATACAGATATTATACAACGCATTCTATAGCAAAAGTTCTACAAAATCCGTAAGAACCGCGCCTGTACGACTATACATACTACAATGATTACAATCCTATACTGTAGAACACGCAGGCCTAGGTGCACAAATCACCGCACTGTCAACCCATGCACCTTACCACTTCTGTAAACAACAAAATTTAAAAGAATAATCAGTCATTTTTAATAATAACAAAACAAGCGTATTGTAGAATTCTGTCTCCCCTCAAGAACTGCACCTGCATGCATATACGTACATCTACAAAATTTGGAATCTCGTTTCCTCTCACGACCCGCGCCTGTACCAATATGAATAATAATTATTATAGTTCTATAAAATATGGATTGACGTAACCCCTCACGACCCGCACTTGTCCTGTCAGAATGTGCGTCACAGCACAGTTTATGGACAGAGAACTCAATGCTAGTTCTAAATATTTGAATGGCAAAACAGTGCAAACGACATCAAGGACAAGACACAAAATACCAATGTACAATCATTTTACAACATCAATTATTGGTCTGAGACTGACAATCGCTAACGTCGATAAATTTCATCCATATGGATTAGTGCCATCGTCACGGCATGTCTAACCTACCGAATCAGCTGACCCAAATTCAAACAATCTATCCAACAATATCTCAAATTATTTTAACAAATCTATCGAAAAACAACCCAACATTAAACTAAACAATGTTTGATTGATAGATTCGCTTTATTTGCACTTCCATATCAACAGATGAAAGAATATTTTTGACAAAATGTGATACGATTTACTGATCACCCATTCTTGGTGTAGAAATCAACCGGAAAAGGAAGTATCGTCATACGTGCTCCTACGTCATCATTTTCAAATAGCGCAAAGAACCTACAAGTAACGAAAAGCCCTCATGCCTCAAATAACATGGGTTATCGATTAGTAGGTAACCCTAATTATGTTCATTTAGAACTATGATATTCGACTGTTCAGTGAGGGTCATTAAATTGACATTAATCGTACATGTAAAAATGATATTTTATCGTGCGTACAAACATATGAGCCGTTCTCCAGGAAAACCGGGCTTAATGACATTGTATTGTAATTATGCAATAAGATTTTGAAAAATGCCTAAAATGAGAAAAAGATCGTGTCCTTTGATTTCATATTTAAGTTATTGAATAGTATAGTACTATCCATTAGCTTCAAGTTTTCTTTTAAATTGTGTTAAAATAACTTCTGTCGTTGCTATGGGGATCGTTTTCTAAAGAGTACTCATATTAAGAAAAACAAGGATTGAGTGGCTAAAAACACTCGCAATTTTTTTCTGTAAGCAAACACTCACCAATTTGACATGTTTTAATAAAATAAGAATATGATTCTATAATGTTTCACAATTTTAAAAGTTTACGTAAAAAAATTATCAGATACTGGATCTTTGAAATGTCAGTTGACTTTACGTCAAACACACAGAGAATGACGTTCGCGACGTCACTCAAAAAGTAGGTGGTACTGGTTGGTTTAAAAAGTCTATAACTTTGTACGTGTATGGAATAATGTGTTCAAATTTTCCGAATCTGCTCACAAGAGTCTCTTCTTTCTAACCATATATTCATCAACATTTTCACAAGTTTGTCACTAAGCCTGGTTTTCCTGGAGAACGGCTCATATATTTTATTTACCAACATTGCATATGATTATGCAAATATTCATGATTTTTCCGGATGTAATACAATTAAATAATACATGAGTACATGTACCACTACTTGTGTTGTAATTGTTGCACACACATCGTTATAGGAATAACAGAGCGGCTATTACATCACCACTGTTAACATTAAGACAATGCTAATCAATTTTCTATGATAAAACACATGGTTACCTTCATTTACAGCCAATTATTCTGCGCCTCATCAATTAATGCACCACTTGAAAGAAAACGTAAAAGTGTAAATGGAATTCAGCATTCGTCAACCCCCACAAGAATAATAAACTGAAGATGAAACACATTCGAACAATGTGCATATTATAGTTACATGATAATAGCCTTGCTTTCAACATCAAGCAAATATTGCTTCCAGATAAATTTGAATTTGCGGAGGATTTTCTAAATTTCATACGATAGAAACCCTTTTAAACAAGTATATATCAATGCAAATTTGGGTGGATTTACCAAAATCAATAAACGTTATATAAATGTTTCGTACATGTTTATATGCGACGTAAACATTTGAAATATATTATAGAATATATTATATGCAAATCAAAAACTTGCCATTTTATATATACGGGTAGGCTCTTGACCTTCTGGAAAATAATTCAGGTGTTGAAGTTTAAGTTATACACGCAAACGCTTTACAAATGCACCGCATATGGAATATAGGTTTTAGTGATGAAAACGTATTTCTACATTTATTTAATTTCTATATAATGATCTTCAGTCCATACAACGAGTTGTGTAATTTTCATACCATTATTAGGAATTTGAAATAAATTATGATAAACGTAACAGAGTAACACATGTAAGTGAAAGTCGCAATATAATATTAATTACGTAATACGATAGAAATTATGTTCGACGTGATGTTTCCAACCATTCAAGCAACGCTTGTTTTGAATTATACATGTTTTGTGTATGTTGCTATCTGACTAATACCATACGACTGAGCTCAGCCAAAACATGCTCATTATGTGAACCTATGATGGTTTTATTTAAACTTGAAGTCTTGGTTATACGTTTCATCCAGGTCCGTCTTTGACTAAGTCATTTGATAGGAATCGATGTTCTAAGTCCACAATCGTTTTGTGGTTGCAGCTGAACCACCCCGTTAAGGCAACGAGGCTCTTTTCAATTGGACAAGAAGGCAAAGGCGTCCGAATAAATATTCGAATTTTTCGCAACCTAAAAAAAACCTTTGGAAAATACTGTTTCTGTTGTTTATTTCAATGCGTAAACCAACAGTGTACAGTTTAAACTTTAAAGTCAACATCGCACCATTAGGTCGACCCGATCAAGCTGCATGTGCAGAACATGGAAAATCAAAAAAGTTCTTTGGGCGGGGAATTAAAATGAAAAACATTTCGTTTTCTGCGAATAAGTCAAGTTTATGAGCTGAACAAACCCTGTAAACTTTTAATTTTAACAAAATATGAATTATGACAATTTACTTAATAATAATATTTTCAAAACGTGGAGCGTTTTTAAATCGTTCGTGTGTAATAACTTATTATTTGTGTTGCTTTCTCTCTGTTTTCATAAACGTTGTTCACACTGGTGTTGATTTAAACATGTTTCCATATTATGACTTGTTTGGCACTTGTTCGTGCATAACATTGTCATTGTGTTTGGCCGTCGGTAGAGGGAATGGACTGTAATTGGTGCTTGCTTGTATTTGGTGATGCCATTCGTTGACATTAATTTATATTTTTGTCATTATAATCGATGGCATGGATGCATATCGATATAATGTATTTGCAAGAGAAACATAGAAACAGTTGATGACGCAATGACAACCTGTTGGATCAACTGGCTGATTGAAACAATGTTGACTATGTAAGACATCGATATCATGTTTCTACCGGACGAAAACAGATGGTCGACTTTAAGTAATTGACTTTGAGAAAAAAACAAAATTTAATGATCTATAATAGTTACCCGATACATTTCATACGGTGTTTCTCTTACGAATATATACATGTACTATTTAATTACTGTCTGCAGTAAGGAAATACATCTGGATTGGTTTATAGACGTCGGTATTATCTGTTTCTATGGTCGAGTATTCACTAATTGGTGTGTGCAATGAATGTGTCTTCGGATATAAAGTTATTATCTCACCGTTAGGGCATCACGAATAGACAATATATACAACACGCATCCGCAGTATCAGCAATATTGCTTCATTCCAAATGTTATTGTACACTCCATTTGAACTCCATATATATTGCTTTCAGAATCATTCACACACTGCATATACCTACTTTACTATCTTAAAAGATATCAACACGACTCTTGAAACAACAAAATGACCGGACTATTGTTAGTATAAAACATTGGTTAAGCACATTTGTTCACGCTCCTTTGTCTCAAACAAATGTATCTTGACAGACGTAATGTTCTTATTAGCATGCAGAACCTTGATATGTCTAGGAAGAATTAGCCACAAGGTCCACTCAATGTGTATTTCTTACAAATAATGTACGATTGTCCAAAATAACGCCACAGCATAGATCTTGAATGTGTTCATTACTTACTGCAAGTAAATTATATGCTGAATGTTGTTGATGTGTTGCCTTGTATGAATCCATATTGCTGAATGTGTGTATTCATTATATACTACTATCAATTAATGAACATCCCAATTGATTCTACTAAGAGGTGGGCAGTATTTTACATAGTAAAACCTGCCGTCTCAAAATTAAGCTAATTGTGAATAAAATAAGTCAGAAGTATATTGACATATCCAGATAATTGTCTTGAAACTTTAGTTTACAAACATACAGAGTAACCTGAAGTACATAATGAAAGATGTATCTAGTGTTTAATGGAACCAAAACAATGCATAACAAATGCATTTACGGGTCATTATATAACTCTTTTGAACTCCAATATGACAGGTTAAAAAAGATGTTTGCTTAGTACAGAAGGTCATGTACACAGGACTCGCGATCAATAGCCTGCAGTTAAAGCGGAAACAACAGGGAAGAAATGCAGAACCAGGAACGATTGAACATTATGTCATCATGTTTATTATATTATATTTATTGTATTCAAACTTCAACATATATAAATGATTATCGCAGTTCTATATAACAAATGACGACAGAATATTGCTGAAATTTAAATTTAAAAATGTATGCTTTCAAATATTGTATATAATGTTATTTATGATGAGTGTTAAAGGCAATGTAGCTAGTACATTTTACAAGTAACATCATTTGTATACCCGTATAAAGACGTTTAAATTTCCGCAATTGCGAAAGTTAGAGAGTGCTTGAGAAATAGTAAATTACCATTGGTTAGTAATAGATACAAGAAACAATATGTTATTCGTGCATTTGATGTTAAAGAAAAAGAACTTCAAATATGTCGGAGGAAATCTTTAGTTCCAAATACAAATGTAACACAATTCCTTCATATTCATCAGGGATAATAGCACTGATTAAAGTCTTAACGTTGCTATTTCTCGATTCATCGTTTGTTTTCACAAGAACATTTTCAAGAAACTCTATAAAAATGACTAATGTTTTCCATTCAGAGTGAAAATAATTGGACATGATAAATGACTTATTAGCCGTTCTTTTTCTGTTCTCTTACCGCAGACTGTCGGTTTTGTGCAAAATATTGTGTTCAAATTTTAATTGTGTTTCAAAACATTTGAACATCTGACATTTGTTTGTAGCATCATTTGTCATTCCTGTCTTGTCTGTGTTAAGCTTTCATACAGATTTAATGAAATGTTCTCTGAAAAACAAGTCGTGTTATAAGAGATAAATGGCAGGGCAGTGTTGCACACACAATCTTTGGAATCACTTCAAACTCTACAATTGATAGAATCACTTGAAGGAAACGAATTGAAAATATCTCTCGCAATATGTACGGGAACATTTTCCTGATATTGCCAAAACCATGCACTCGAGTGGTTTATACCTTGGTCAATTATGTAAATGTGGTCAAAATGTTTAGCAGCAACCATCTGTTTAAACCAATCAGCATTACATTTCCAAGAGCGTTATTCATTCTCCCCAAAGTAAACATTTTGTTATAATAAGTTCTTTTTAACGAATACTCACCACTTGGTTTATACAATGCAACACATCATTATCAAAGGGCATTTAGTTTCCTTTCAGTAATTAATGTTCACATTGGGAATCCATTATGTGATATTATTGCAGAGATTCCTAGTGGATCTTGCGGCTATCTTTTAGACACAGGAAGATGCTCTATGCTATTTAAAGCATTCCGTCTGTCAAGGTACATTTGTTATGGATAGCGAGTTTAAACAAAACTTTCAATAGACAGGTCATTTATGTTACCAATATCGTATTGCTATCTTTTAAGATTCTAAAGTAGGTGTCTGCAGTCTGTAGGTGATGCTGAAAGCAGTACATTAATCTAAATGGAGTGTTCAATAACATTGGATAGGAGGCAATATTGCTGATACTGCTGTTGCTTATTGTATAAAATGTCTGTTAGTGAGGTTCTAAAGGTGAGATTATAACTTTCTAACTGAAGACACAATCATTGCTCACATCAATTAAAACATCCATTTGTCCTCGACAATATCAATAGATGCTACCGATTTATTTAAACCATTTTAGGTGGACTATTGCCTACAGACAGTTATTAAATCATGTATGTACTTATACGAAACACCATACGAAATGTATTGTTAGTAGGTAGTTAATCATTTGTGCTCGCAAAGTAAAGGATTTAATGTCGACCATATGCTGTGGTCAGGCGTAAACACGATACCAATGGCTTATATAGTCAACAATATTTTAATATACCATTTGACCCAACTGGTTGTATTTGCTTCATCACCTGTTACTTTGTGTTTCTTTTGAGTACGTGTATATGATAGACATCTCGCCAATAATATCGACTGGCTACTATGCCATCAACCGTAACCGGGTAATCGAAGCAAAACTAATGTCAAACAACCAATATAAACTGGGGATCCAATTACTTGTGCAATTTTATACAAACTAGTACACATCAAAACAGCATGGAATGATATCACCAAATAATAGCATGTACCACTGACATTCAATACCCCGACCAATAGCCAAAAGGAACGTCCAAGTTCACCCCAACAGTGTTCAAATCAACACCAGTGTAAACCGCATTTATGACAACATAGCATTGTAAAGCATCAACGAAGCAGATAGTAAGTAAATTTGTAATACCACAGAAGGCAATAAACAATTCAGTAGACCTCATACACAAAGGTATAAAATGGCAAGTTCGTGCTATGCACAATAAATTGTATTTATAGTATTTACTGTGCACATAAACAGCCCGAAACATTAATAGAACGTTTATTTATCTTGGTAATTCCACCCAAACTTGCATTTATCTACAAATGGTTAAGCAGGTTTCAATAGCATGATATTTAGTAATTTCTACACAATTTGCATCTGTTAATTTTACATCTGTCCGGAATTTAGTTTTGCTTGATGTTCATTGAAAGTATTTTATTATACAACTGTAATCAGTGTTGTATACACATAGTGCATTGTTTGAATGTGTTTCATCTTCAGTTTATTATTCGTGTGATAATTTGATGGATGCCTGGTCCAATTTACAAAATTTACTTTAATTTATTGTGTTAATTGATGAAGCGCAGTATAATTGGTTGTGGATGAAAGTAAATATATGTTGTATCATAGATGATAGGTTATCATTATTGTAATGCTTGCAGTATTGTATGATGTAATAACTTCTCGGTAGTAGTGACATGTATACACTACTTAAGTATACTCTAGTATCGTTCGCTACATGAATTGGAACATTATGTTCACAGGGAACCGATGAGAAATAGAAATATTGGTAAGGTTTAACTATAAAAGTGTGGTACGCATGGCACTAAGACCCATCTAGCTATAACTTACAAGGGGCTTGACTATATTTCGGGTGATACATGCGGATCGGTAAGGTTCTGTCGTGATATTAACTGCATGCATGCCATATACATGTTTATGGTGATAAATCGTCAGTTGCTGATACAGTCATTTAAAATGTTTGATAATTAATTTTTTCATAAAACAAGTATTATATTACTGTGAACCGTCGGCAAGCAGTATCACTGTGTAAGGCTGTATGACTGTTCGAAATATAGCAATGTTTGTTATTAATTAAATTTGCATTGTTGTCGGTATGCAACGTAACGCCTACAGCTATCATGGCATGTTATATTAATTGCTGTGTCGTCTTTCATCTCAACATTGTGATGGATTAAAACCCAACATAAAATATATTGGTCATATATCATAATGCAATGAATGATCTGTTGCCATATTTCATAGTTATGCAATCCCAATAAAGACCCTATATCACTTCAGAGAATAAAATTGTATATCTATTTAATTTAATAAAGTAATTGCAGAACCAGCATGACAAGTCTACTTGGTAGAACGCTAGGAATATGTATTGATATGTACGATCTCCGGTTTGGCCTTGGTATGTGTGTTATTACTGTTTGTTATAATAACTACGACCGAATCATCATTGTTATAGATGTAAACTGTTGTTGGAATATGTGGTCAGTAACTATGTTTTAAATATTATGAAAATCGAGGACATGTGGGAACAAATAGACATTGAAATTACGGATTCCACAGGCAGCAGTTTCAATAGATAAAGAAACATTTTACATAAATGTTCATTTCATGCAAATATAACGGAGCCATGTAACAGTTTGATTTGATATCCAATATTTGATTCTTCACATATTCCTTTGTCTCTAAACAGACATTGAACGGTTATTTCGATTTGTTTAAAATTTGAAATTAACACAATTCTAAATAAGATGTATACTAGTAAAGTGTAAGTGAAACTAAACCAGATTTACTGATAATGTATGGAACCATGGCGACATTGAAACAAAGAAGCATACTATTAAATGTTCCTTGTCAACACTTGGGGTATGTATCTTAAATAAATACCAACGACTAGTTCGTTACATGTTCGTACACCGTTTCACTTTATTCTGAAATTTAAAAAGTTATTCACACATACACGAAAGTCAAGAAAATCAACCCTATATAAACCATTTTGATACTACAGTAATGGATATTAGAGATACAGTAAAGGAGCCATGTACACATGTTATATACGGCGACAAACTTTCAGGCTATCAAATATATTGTATGTGCAATTATTTCCTCCCAGTATATTTTATCAAAACAGCAGCCTTGCAAGAAATTCCATGACATTTTAATTTGTATCTTCTGAAGAAACAGAATAGAAAGGTGACATATTTAGTCTGTGTGCTGTAGGCTTTTTATAACTGAAGTAAACATACGTGTACAGTGTAGTACAAGGTCAGTTTACATCAGACTTTAGTTCATTAATATGTTTTCTTTATTATATGTTGTATATGCATGTAATTGTTTAATTTATGTCATTTTATATGATGTCAAATTGCTATTGTAAATATGTTATAATCTTCATTTATGGAGGAAACTAGAACCATCACTGTCGTGATCAGGGCCCTGTCGTTATCATTGTCCATAAGTATTGCAAGTTTCATTTGAATATCTTGAAAGTTTTTGAACTATGGCCAATGTAAAAGTTTTGAAGTAAAAAAAGGGGCACAAGCCAAAATTTATTAAAGCTAGAGTTGTTGCCCTTTGCTACACATGTGCGTATTGTCACTGTCAATATGTATAACAAGTTTCATTTGAATATCTGTAACGGTTTTGAAGTAATGTAGAAAAAAAGATGAAAAATGAGGAAAATTGTAATTTTACAAAGGGCCATAATTCTTACAATATTGTAGCTGGAGTAACATAACTTGGCATACAATAGTGTATTGTTGCTGTGACCTTATGTTTAAAGTTTGAAGTCGATACCTTTAACGGTTTGCAAGTTATTAAGAAAAAACATGAAAAATGTGGACGGACAGACGGACGGACAGACAGACAGACAGACGGACAGACAGACAGACAGACAGACGGACAGGGTGATTACTATAGGGCACCTGCAAAAAATTTTGCAGGGCCCTAATAAAGAATCTATCTATCTTTTTATAGAATGTACACGAAATGTACAAGAAATGCAGAAACATTGTGATCTGCTATGCAGGGTTTGTTTAATTTTTCTTTATGTCATGTATATTCGTCATTTTCATTTATTCTTGTCTTGGTGACTATTTAGGTAACCAAACTGTCTGACAGTGATGTCGTGAGTTAGTCCAGTTCAGATTTAGTGCTCTGTAGTTTCGATTGAATGGTCCCTCCCTGTTCGGTTCTGTAGTACAGTGTGTTTTGAAAACGAATAGAAAAAATGATTTAACATTAAAATTAAAACACAACCTTTGATCATGTTAAAATGTTACTGATATATTGCCTATTGAACAGGATGAACTGTTTTATGCTGAATGTTATGTATCAAGACAGAATTGACATTTGTTATTACACACAAGTAATTCACAGAAACGTATCATACGAGCTAATTATTGTAACATACACACAAGCAATATCGAGATATAAAAACTATTCTGACTCTAGCACGTTACATAAAATATACTAAGTATACACATCCCATTGACAACAATTTTGTAAAGAGGTTTATTGATCAGTTAATAACGATGCGACTTAGCATCTTGTACTTTGTGATTTGTTTGTGTCGGCCAATCTTACCGGATTATTGTTAAGATAAAGATTATTGCGTCTGATGTCTGATGTGATTTAAGTATTTCGTAGTCTTACAGACTAGTGCTGAACTTGCAATCAAATGAATACGTAGTGTTGCAGGCTGTGTGTGATCATGATGGACGACCATCCTAGGATGTACAATGTTTGTGAATACTTTAGCCGAGACAATAAACGCACACTTACACACATGGATGCTGAGAATCTGCTGACATCAGGTTACTTAAATTAAGCAGATCATGCATTATATTTCCGGGTCTTGTGAATGAAATGACATTTTAGATAGAGATTATTACTTGATAACTTGTTTTGGCAGCAGAATGAAGTGATGTTAGCGGGTCATGCAGGGAGATGTGAAAAATCGATCAACCTGTGTTTTAAGATAAACTTTTATTGTGATGATTGTCGGAAATAAAAAAAAGATATGGTAGTGTACAGTTGACTTTGATTATCTTATTTGAAACGTTGCCTCTAGAATGCATTGGTTGTATTGTTTACCATGAAGCCTTAAGGCGTGTGGCTACTATTTATTCAACGTTTGATGTTCGATCATCAGCCACCAGCAAGCAATAACGGTTAACATTGACGTTATTGCTTTGGTTGTACAGAACTTGTTGTACATACATGTAAGTCATTACGGGTTTGTTATGAATATAACATGGACTGGGAGGGTAGCCTGGTACGTCTCAATTCATGCCTTTTCGTACTTGGCGTTTGTTGGGCCTGTGGAAATACTAACAATATTATGTAATTCTTTAGGAATATAATTGTATTGTATGCAAGTGTCAGGCTAGTGAACTATATTAATTGATTTCATAAAGAACTTAGTGCGTCACGGTCATGAATATATGAGAAGACGCTAACGATTAGAGCACCAGAAAATAATAAAATACATAAATATTCCAAACGGTCCTTTATATATAAATTACATAATACACATTTCCTTGAGTCAAGTTGATTTAGCGCGTACATCTCAATACATCCATTACAAACGAAGTAAACCCCACTTTGTTCCATAAATTGTCTTAATAAGTCGTAAAACAACGAGGCTAATAGAACTGCGAGTTCATTTGAACTACACCATGCTTCCAATGAAAAATTTGTGGCTTTTTTTGCTGAAGGAAGAAACTCGTCTTAAAGTAGCGACTATCAATAGGCACTTTGCAAGATTTCATGACCTTGCATTTGCCCGAGGCAGTAAAATGGCATTATAACATATAACACTCTCGCCTAATTATTTGCATCAAAATAAGTGGTAGTTCATAGTTGACTGGTTAGGATTTGATCATTTATAGTCCTGGATGCATTTGAGGCAATGATTGACAGCGTTAATTGTTAAAGCGGTATTTTGCTACTAAAAACGATTTAAAGATGAGTTGTATCTTTATGATATTAAAATTAAGGGTTCAGTATGAACAATTTATGTGTGGTTTCCCAGAAACAGACGATTCCAACATGCCTTGTTCATTGTCAGGATACAGGACAGTCGACGCCATGCAATCCAAATATTGACCGTCATCCACTTTATGTATAGACACAACATGAAACATATTATTTCTCAAAACTATATTCATGAGGACATACTGTAAAATCTGAAGTTTTCATCCGTTGATAACATATATGCCATTACCGCCTCACTGGTAGAAAATGTTCCAATATCGATAGAGGAAAGTACAAACTTTATTAAATGCACATCTATCATTTGATTGACATTTGCAGTATTGTCTGAAACTATAGTTTAACAAATGTTGCGAAGGCTTAGAAATAATCGTTTGTTGGTTTATCACTGTCGATACTTCATTCTGGAACGAGACAATTTTACAAAACAGAAATAGGTCTCACAAACAATTCGACTCTTGTTGTTTGCACAGCATTTTGTAAACCATGTTTTTTTTACTTTTATACTTATCGAGTAATTCATATATATATAACAGAAACGCATTCTCAATGACTGGTTAGCCAGATACCGAGCGTTTTAATTGACAATGCTAACATGCACATATCGTAACTCATGTGTATTCAATATTTCTCTGCACATAAATTTATAATTTACTGAACACATATACGACCAATGCATGTCCGGAATTGTTTGAATATTTGCATTTAATATTAGTTTAATATATTGTCTATAGTTTCCATTTACATTGACTGTAATAGTCTTTCTATTGACAATTTTATGATTAAATGGATTTATGATATAATACCGCATTCTATGTTTGGCCGTGTTATAGGAGTAGAATTAAGTATTCTCATGTGATAGGAGTAGAAACATGTTGTCTCGTGTGATAGGAGTAAAATTATGTATTCTCATGTGATAGGAGTAGAATCATGTATTCTCATGTGATAGGAGTAAAATTATGTATTCTCATGTGATAGGAGTAGAATCATGTATTCTCATGTGATAGGAGTAAAATTATGTATTCTCATGTGATAGGAGTAGAATCATGTATTCTCATGTGATAGGAGTAAAATTATGTATTCTCATGTGATAGGAGTAAAATTATGTATTCTCATGTGATAGGAGTAAAATTATGTATTCTCATGTGATAGGAGTAGAATCATGTATTCTCGTGTGATAGTAGTAGAATTATGTATTCGCATGTGATAGTAGTAGAATTATGTATTCTCGTGTGATAGTAGTAGAATTATGTACTCTCATGTGATAGTAGTAGAATTATGTATTCTCATGTGATAGTAGTAGAATTATGTATTCTCATGTGATAGTAGTAGAATTATGTATTCTCGTGTGATAGTAGTAGAATTATGTATTCTCATGTGATAGTAGTAGAATTATGTATTCTCATGTGATAGGAGTAAAATTATGTATTCTCATGTGATAGGAGTAGAATCATGTATTCTCGTGTGATAGTAGTAGAATTATGTATTCTCATGTGATAGTAGTAGAATTATGTATTCTCATTTGATAGTAGTAGAATTATGTATTCTCATGTGATAGTAGTAGAATTATGTATTCTCATGTGATAGTAGTAGAATTATGTATTCTCATGTGATAGTAGTAGAATCATGTATTCTCATGTGATAGGAGTAGAATTATGTATTCTCATGTGATAGGAGTAGAATCATGTTGTTTCGTGTGATAGTAGTAGAATTATGTATTCTCGTGTGATAGGAGTAGAATTATGTTTATATGTAGGAAGCGGTGACCTAGAGGTAGGGCGCGGGCTTCGGGATCGAAAGGTCCCGAGTTCGATCCCCCTCCGGACCACTGGTTAGTTTCTCTGAGCAAGACCCACAGCTCCACTCCACCATGGTGTAAAATGGTACCTGTGAGTGCAGTGTCTATTCCTTGGCGCCGCAGATCGTTGTTGGCTGCCACACCACAGGAGAGAAATAGTCTCCCCAGGGAGACTCGAGTGTAGGTTTCCATATGTAGCCCAATGACCAGGGGAAGTTGAAATGTCAAAGGATGCTTGAGCGGCCTAACAGCTGAAAAGAGACCCAGAAAATTGGTAACTTAACTTTTTAACTTATTCTCATGCGGTATCATTGTAAAATACATTGTAAATAACAACGTTTAGTCAAGCTAAATTACTAATTGTAATCTATTGTCGTCCCATTGCCTTTTACTGATGCACAAATTATTAAACGTACGTTTGGAAAATACCTGTTTAATTAACCTAAACATTATCTAAACAAATAACGCACATTAAACACCTTACAAGATCGATATTTGATGTTTCATGTATTTGCACTTTATTTATCTTTTTTTTGTGAATGCCTTCATATCGCTTCATTATTGCTTTTGATACACTTATGTCATGATAAGTCTAACGTCATATTTTACATCGTCGCCTAATGCAAGTCACACATTTTAAACATGTGCATTACTATAAAACTCCTATATAAGTTTATGATCAACGAACAACTACGTACATTGTCACTTAGCACAATTCAGTTTCATTCGGTTGTTGGACAGATGGAGTTTTCAGTGACATTACATTCGCATATACATTGTATACGGAGATAAATATACAATTGACAGAAGAAATACTATTTCCAAAAGCATGTCTTAACACCGTCGAAAGTAACAGAAGATTTGTTGAAATAAAAAAGGTATGAGGAAATAAGACAGAAAAGGCAGCACTCGACCTAACCAGCCGAGCACAGAAATCATAAACAACCTGATTACACCAAACAAGTAAGTACATGCTAGACAAATGAACGCAAATCATTATTGGCACGACGTAACGGTAACGGTAACGTAATACGAAAGGCAACTTTGAGAGTTTTTAAATGTCATAACAGTATAGTTCCATCCGTTACACATGACAATACTAATTGAGCATCCCTTTGACTCTCCACGTCCATGTGAGGACTGGAGCTCCTCCCAGTATAACGTAAAACCATTTCTGGGTAAATTGCATAGCAAAAAGGATTGAGGAAATAAGACGGGGAAAGTAGAACTCAACCCAACCAGCCGAGCACAGAAATCAGAAACACAACAACACCACTACACTGAGCAAATAAACTCTAAAAACTGTAAAATAACGAAAAAACAATACTGTACCATCAAATTCCTGGGAAGCTTTAAGAACAATTACTGATATAATTATAATATGAACTAAGGCACCGCCTAAATGAGGGATTAAATACGCATTGGATATCTGCGAAGCTATGTTTCAGATAGTAACTGACTAAATATGAGTTGAATTTAGATGTTATAAAATATACAAAGATAGTTATTGATCAGCAACTGATCACTTTTCCTCTTAAAATTTAAGACCAGACTGAATAACAATTATTCAAAATTTTAGATTGTCTATATGTGTCTGTGGTTTATGTTTGGAATAAGTGTAGGCATCCCTAACCTTGAGTTTTACCTATAATATACTGATTTGTTATACATTGCAACGTAACGTCATGAGTCTATTTGGCGTACTTTTGGTATGACGTCATTTCCTGTTATTTGTGACGTCATGACATCACGTCTTGTATTGGCGCCGTGTATCCAGTACAGTAGCGTACTTCTTACTTCCCTTTGGGTTTTTTTTTTAAATACATGTAGTTTGTTTTATTTATTGAATATTTTTAAAGATGGTTATAATTCGAAAGAAAATGGTAGGGGGCAACCGTTTACAGATTACTATTTTTTTATTTTCAAAGGACCATTCACCTCGGAAAACTGCCTGAAATGTTTGACCGGAAATAACTTTTTCTGAAAGCATTAGTACCTGCAGAGACTAGACGAAGATACGCACGTGGACATTATTGGTATGGGTATTTACAATAGCTAGCTTTGCTGATTGACATTTCAAAATATAGATATTCAGTACAGAATTCATGTACGTGTTATTATGGCGTTATTATATCCAATAAATTGTGAGTTCAATTATTTTCACACAGTATAATTTACACAAACAGCTGCTATACACGAAAATCCATGACATTCTAATTTGTATTTTCGGGTTAAAACTAAAAAACAGACGAGGTTTATGTATTATGTACAGTATAATCACGACTGGAATAGACATATTCATTCATTGTTTGTTCTTGTAGATTTTTTGTTATCTCGATCATAATGTACCCAAGGACAAAGTTCTGCACTGTATTCAAATCCCGACAAGGGCAACACATTACCATGTTTCTTATGTGTATTGAACTTATATATTGGATTTCATTTTACCGGTAAAATAAGGATCTTATACAAGTTTTGTAATAGTTTGACTAAATTTGTTTAATATCATATAAAAAATAATACTGCATTAAAGCAGTGTTACAACATTGGCGTTGTTGACCTTCTGCACTTTCCCAAAGACGCGGCCAATTGGTATGGGTTTTTACACATCCAATTGTTTGAGCATGTGTGTTCCATACAACATGTTATGAAACTTTGAAACACTAACGTAAAGGGAGCACAATACTTTTTCCATCTCAATGACATGTTGATTCATATGGACGTTATCATCAGTATGCTCGAGGAGATGTGTCCGTTGTATTATAATATCGACTTAAGCGTCTGGTGGTTCGTTATCGGAAACCACATCAACATTAATCCCGTGCAATACTGGCGTCAACATATGTTGGAGTTTTATGTGATTGGCGTTTTAGAAGGCGTGTAAGCTTTTTTACTAAGAAAGATTAACGGACCCATTTGCTTTTTACTGTTAATGTGAACTTTATAACGTAAAGACCAGTAAAACAATAAGATGCCAATTAACATTCAGATACCATGTGTCGTAAACACCTAAATACAAAATAAAACAAATTTAATTGAAATTGGTCGAATATTAAAAGAGTTATTGAGATTCAGAAACCCGTGCACAACTTTGTGTTTAAGTATAGTCTCATCCATTCCATGTATAGATTTATCTGTAAAGTTTGATCACTACGTTCATTGTGTGCCAAATCAATTGATCGAATGGTACTTTTACTATTTATATACCATGCTCATTATTGGAATCGTTGCTTGCAATATTATACATGTACGGTCTGTGTTTGCTTACAATGTTTATATTACAGAGAATCGACTTCGAAGTCACAACTACAAGAAAATGAACGACATAGTTTCATTAATAAAAATCTGAATACCATAGCTGAATAACCTTGTTTTAAGCCGTCTGAAGATTAAAAACGTTAAACATACCAGTAATAAAAGGTTGAATGCTCTTGTTGCAGCTACATTGCCTATGTTAGCACTCAAGCATAGGAATACTGCAATTGAATGATCTACTGTAGTAATAACCGTAAAAGTCCGAAACTCCTGGTTTTAGCTGTCCGAACTCTTAAAAAATAGAATATACAGCACTTCTTTTCACTTCTTAACAAATGTATGTTCTTGGATTGATAAGTTTGCCTTTTTTGCTATAGTTACTGTGTCGACTTTGGTAACTTACAAACCTTGTTGTGATTGCTTTACCTAGTATACATGCATTACATATGTGCCATATTGTCAATAGTATAACCATAACAACAGTATGCTTTGGGTAAGTATTCTTCAAATATTTTAAATCTTGCAAATTATTCATTGAGTAGGCAGTTGTCTGACCATTGTTATTTGTTGTATAAATTCGAATTTATATGTCACGCAACTAATCATGCTAGAGTCTGGTAACTAATGGTACTTCTACTGAACATGTAATTAACTTAATTTAGGGAGACATTTGGACGTGAAGCTGTCGAATCGTTACATTGTAGATTTGCGTGATACCTAATGTATTGTAGCAAAATAATAAAGTGAAATGTTTCTCTACCTTAGCAGTCACGCACTTTACTTTGAAGCCTAGTATAAAACCAATCATTGAGATACAGTCATACCTTTGATGTGTAATTAAACGAACTTAGCTTTGAAATGCGGATCTACATTGCACACTGTAATACCCAGCAAATATTTAAAAAAGATGGACATTCGAAAAACCAAAAACCGAGATGATATAAGCAGTCTAAAACATAATATTTCACATTCCCCGATGCGTGATCTCCCTCAGGTTTCTGAAAGTGCAACAGTTAAGAACATCACTGTGCAGAAAGTGAATGTTTCCATCAACATATATAAACATACCAATAATTGTTTTATACAACAGTTCACATATTATGCCCGATCCCGCCTTAATTGAATGGGAAGCAGTTGGGCCGGTTTCAGGCGAACAATGTGACCTTTGGTATAATTAAGTTGACTGGGTAGTGCTTATTCCCGGCTTCAGCGTCAAAGAACATGTGGTGAAAATCAATTCATTTGTTTAAACGTTTTGTGTAGTTGTGTTGTGGACACTGGTGTTACTGATTTCTGTGCACGGTTGGTTAGGTTGTGTGCTGTATTCTCTGTTTAATTTCCTCAGAACCTTCATCGTCGCATGTCTTCAGAGAATGACGAATATCACAATTTCAGTACAAAAGACATTCAAACCTGCATGATAGTAGTAGTGGAGAGCGCCAACCACCAGCCACTGTTCAACATGATGATGTAGATCTGTTTTGTCCAATGAAGACGTTATGATGTCCCAGAACTGAAGTTCATATTTAGAAATTACTGTATTATTTAACAACTTCAATGTAGTGTGGTAGCTAGACTTGCAATTTCGATAATGATTCATCAATTTGATTGAATACCTTATCTATCTCTATTCACTTCAAATGAAGTGGAATTTTAGTCAAAGCTTCGTATTAGGGCTTTGATAAACCAGACCCTTGATGGATATCTCAAGATATATAATGCTACTGTAATATCCTCCGTCTGTAGACAGTATTTCGACACCAATATCTGCAGTGCAGACTATGCTACTACTGTGTTATTTTGGTCATGTATGACATTGCATTTAATCAACGACAGAGTGTGTAATTTAAGAAGAAGTATTGCCGCATTAAATTGCCAAATTGAGAATAAATATCTCTGTCGGCTTACAATTGAATCTGCAATATTGATAGTCCCTCAATAGTTTGACATTGCTCATTAAGAGAATTCACTACAGCAGTTATATCGGTTTAGAACAATGACATTCCACTGTTAAGTGGTCTAATTTTATGCAGTATGCGGATGATCATATTGAAATGTAAAACGAGTATTTTACAGACCCTGCAAAGTGACCCGTATTTTCAAAAGATGTTTCTTATAATTTAGTGTCCAATCTTTGATACTTCACATGGTCATTTGGTTCCGAACGGGCACGGTACTGTTATTTAGATTTTTCACAATTTGATATGAGCACAATTCTAAATGAGATGTACATTTGTATACTAGTTACATGTACGTGAAACTGCAACATATTTACTCAGCATGTATATGGTCAGTAAAGCCTCGTGTCACAAGTGTGTGAACTGTGTCATATATGGTACTAGAGATACATTGGAAAAAAGATCTTCCTCGTAAACATTTGGTATTTGTTTCTTAATTAAGTATCAACGACTAGTTCATTATATGTTTGTACACCGTTTTGCTTTTTCTGTTGTTTTTTAAAGTAAATCTCACGTAGAGGAAACAAAAGTTTTAATTCAATCCAATAAAATAATCTCTATAAGAAAGGTATGAGAAAATCCGACAGGGAAGGTAGCACTAAACCTAACCAGCCGAGCACAGAAATCAGAAACACCACAACACTGCTTCCCTGAGCAATGCCCACACAAATCCATGCTAAAACGGGGATCAAACGGGGCACATAAACCCCTAGGTGTGACTTAGTTTAAAACACTAAGGACAGACCTAGTTTAAATTAATGGACAAGGCAGGAATGGGTTTGGAAATAATAAAACATATTCCTAGTAACTACACTGAGCAATGCCAACACATAAGTCGAACAAAAAAAAAATAAAAATCCAAGTCACCGCCGAAAACATGCAGGATGACCCAGTTTGACCAAAAAAATTATATAATTGCGGTTATTGCATGAGACCGAATGAAACACAGCCAATACTCGACCAAGATCCCCAGTGCCCCACTGCACGGCGACCCAACCACACAATCCCGTGCCAAAACGGCAACATAGTCAACATTTTTTAGTTACAAAGTAAGACATAACGTCGAGAATGGTAGCTTTAAGCAAAATTGTATTTAATCGGCACGGACCTTCAAATAACAGTATGGAAAGAAACGTTACGCATTATCGTATCAGATTTTTATTTTTGCTTCCTCTTACACCTAGAAAACAATTGTTAAGAATAAATAACGCTCTTGGAAATGTAATTTCGATTCGTTTAAACAGATGGTTGCTGCTAAATATTATGTACACATGACCACAATTGTACAAGAAATTATTGTATTCATCAATCGAGTGCGTGGTTTTGGCAATATCAGGAAAATGTTTCCCATGCATATTGCGAGAGATATTGTCAATTCGTTTCCTCCGTACATGTTCAAGTGATTCTATTAATTTTAGAGTTTGAAGTGATTCCAAAGATTGTGTGTGCAACACTGCCCTGTCATTTATGTCTTATAACAAGACTGTTTTTGCAGAAAACATCTCATTAAATCTGTATGAAAGCTTAACACAGACAAGACAGGAATGACAAATGATGCTACAAACAAATGTCAGATGTTCAAATGTTTTGAAACTCAATTAAACTTTGAACACCAATATTTTACACAAAACCGACAATCTGCAAAGGAACTGGAAAGGAACGTCTAATATATCATTTATCATGTCCCATTATTTTCACTCGACATGGAAAACATTTGTCATTTTCAAAGAATTTCAAGGAATAACTAAAGTTCTCTTGTGAAAACGATAATTGAAAAATAACAATGTTAAGCTTTTAATCAGCTCTTTTATCCCTTATAAATATGATGAAATGAAGGTATTTCTTTTGTTGAAGCTTTCCGTCACAAGTTTTGAAGTGTGTTTGTTCAACATCAAATACACGACTATGATCATGTTTTCGTATACAATTATTTTTAAATGGAATCTTACCCTTCTACAAACAACCGGTCACTTCTACGCATGCTGAACGATGGTACAGGGGTAGTTTCGTATGGCTTTGGCAGATTGGCCTGCGGAAGCCATTACATTTTTTTGTATTTATATAGCTAACAGTTTTCCAACCGACAACATCAATTTAATCCAAGCTTCCGCCGAGATTCAAACATTCGACCTTCAGCTGCCCTAACCATTCGGTCACGGTTTTGGTATGTGTAGTCGTTATTATGGCCTTAAATTACTTATGGTATTGTTTGTACAGTAATTACAGCAGATATATTTGATAACAGCAACTACAGCCTTAATAAATGCATGACTTGTTTCTCTAACAGGTTATCTTCCATACCTGAATTTGATGTTCAACAGTATGCTAAATTTGTTATTGCAAATGTGTTGTGCAAATGGTTCCTGTAGCATACAGTACTATGCAATTATTTGAATGAATTGAAACTGAAACATAAACATTTAAAAAAAATACTCTTCCATTATTTGAGTGTCAGGCAGATATTTAATTAGATATGGTTGCACGCTGATGGATTCACTGTTGATGACAAGTCTAGGCAAAGGATTACAATTCGACTTCATCAAAATTAATGTTAAATTTATCACATGCAGGTAGCCTAATGGGTAGTTAAATGACAGAGAATACATTAATACTTTGTAATGTCTGATTTATTGATTATATTCTCCGTGCTGACATTTTGGATTGAAACATTTAAACATGACGTTATAAACATCTACATACATGTAACGACTACCTTTTTACAAAATACATTAGAAATCATATTGGGAAATTGGATAAGAATGCTATATCTTCATTCAGAGATTGTGATATATGTTCATCATATATTATTCAAGTGGCCGTGAATAAATGCCGTTACCTATAGCGAATGCTCTTGTATTTTCTGTTTTCTGTCTCTTGTTTGCATGTTTCTCAAACGTGACTGTCTGGCTTATTACATGACTGTTGAGTCTTGCGTATTAGAAGAACAGACGATGCTCGAGAAACTATCTTTGTGCATTCAACCTCAAAATGCAAGCATAAAAAATAGTTTGACAATAAATTATTGAATTCCAACAGAAACGTCAATTCTAAATACCACAAATCTATTGAAACCGGTCGTCAATTTAATATTCAAATTATTATAGAAATTTAAACATGAAGAATGTCTTTCGGATACTTCTGACACCAACAAAAGGATGCAAAATAATCCAATGATTTGTTACAAATGCCAAATCATATTGGCAATAATTTATTATGCATTTAAAAATCTGTGAAGCAGATTGGTTAATTTGATTATTCGTCAAATATCGTAAACCTAGAAACAATATGCTTTTGATAAGCGATTGTCTGAGTCTTGTTATTTGTTGTATAGATTCGAATTTATATGTCACGCAACTAATCATGCTAGAGTCTGGTAACTAATGGTACGTCTACTGAACGTGTAATTAACTTAATTAAGGGAGTTATTTGGACGTGAAGCTGTCAAATCTTTACATTGTAGATTTGCGTGATACCTAATGTATAGTAGCAAAATAATAAATTGAAATGTTTTCTACTTTAGCAGTCACGCACATTGCTTTAAAGTCTAGTATAAAACCAATCATTGAGATACAGTCATACTTTGATATGTAATTAAACGAACAAAACTTTGAAATGCGGATCTACATTGCACACTGTAATACCCAGTAAATATTTAAATAAGATGAACCTTCGAAAAACCAAAAACCGAGATGATATAAGCAGTCTAAAACATAATATTTCACATTCTCCGATGCGTGATCTCCCTCAGGTTTCTGAAAATGTAACAGTTTAGAACATCACTGTGTAGAATGTGAATGTTTCCATCAACAAATATAACACATACGACAAATAATTGTATACAACAGGTCACATAATTTGCCCGAATTCGCCTTAAATGAATGGGAAGCCGTTGGACCGGTTTCAGGCGAACAATGTGACCTTTGTTATAATTAAGTTGACTGGGTAGTGCTTATTCGCTACTTAAGCGTCAAAGAAAATGTGGTGAAAATCGGTCAAAGAATGACATACTTCATTTTACTTTTTGTGACATTTTACTTATCGACTAACCCTTAGTACCCCCGCCCCCAAAAACTAGTCACGTGGTATTGCCTATTTGATTGTTACAATGTTTGGTGTATCTGTAATACTGACAGATTAAGCCCAATGAACTGACCCATTGATCGGGTCATAATGATATGTAGCAGGATCTGCTATCAGGGGAGCACATTCAGCTAACCAGAGCACTAAACGTTCATAAGGTGTGACACTGTTTTATTTATTTATAAAATTGGGTTCTCCTTCATTTTGTCGGAAGGCCTTGGACATTTAATTGTGTCCTTGGATTATGTGCGGGCATTGCTCAGTGTAGTGTGTTGTGGACACTGGTGTTACTGATTTCTGTACACGGTTGGTTAGGTCGTGTGCTGTATTCTCTGTTTAATTTCTTCAGAACCTTCATCGTCCTATGTCTTCAGCGAATGTCGAATATCACAATGACAGTTCAAAAGACATTTGTGATAGTAGTAGTGGAGAGCGCCAACCACTAGCCACTGTTCAACCTGTTGATGTTATTCAATTTTGTCAAATGAAGACGTTGTGATGTACCAGAACTTAAGTTCAAATGTAGAATATACTTTATTATTTAACAACATCAATGTAGTGTGGTAGCTAGATTTGCAATTTCGATAATGATTCAATTAATTTGATTGAACACCCTATCTATCTCTATTCACTTAAAATGAAGTGGAATTTTAGTCAAAGCTTCGTATTAGGGCTTTGATAAACCAGACCCTTGATGGATATATAATGTTACTGTATTATCCTCCGTCTGAAGTCGATATTTTCACACCAATATCTGCAGACTATGCTACCACTGAGTTATTTTGGTCATGTATGACATTGCATTTAATCAACGACAAAGTGTGTAATTTAAGAAGAGGTATTACCGCATTAAATTGCCAAATTAAGAATAAATATCTCTGTCGGCTAACAATTGAATCTGCAATATTGATATTCCCTCAATAGTTTGACATTGCTCATTTAGAGAATTCACTACATCAGTTATGTCGGTATAGAACAATGACATTGCACTGTGCAGTTGACTGCTTGTATGCAGAATGCGTATGATTATATTGAAATGTAAAATTAATATTTTACATAGCCTGCAAAATGACTCGTATTTTCAAACGATATTTCTCTTGAAACATCCTTGAATATGTATCGGCATGTATACACGATTTTCCCTGGATATAATACAAATATAATACATGGCTTCCAAAACTTGTGTTGTGATTGTTGCAGACACATCGTTATTGGAATCACATGGTTATTGCATCATACAATACCGTAAGCATTGAAATAAATATAACCACTTATCTAAGATACAACACATTGTTACTCATTCTGCGCTTCATCAATTAGCGAAATACATGAGAGTATACTTAATTTTGTTAATGGAATCCGGCTTCCATAAAACCCTCACAAGAATAATACATTGAAGATGAAAAACTTTCAAACATTGACTGTAAGGTTCAAATCTATGAGTGTGTGAGCAAACCATTACATATACATGTTGGTGGGTAGGCAGCGTAACGCCTACTGTTCCATGATTATATTATGTATAATTTATGACATGTTATATTGATGGTTCCTTCCTTTTTCATCGCTTTTTTGTGATGGATTAAAGTCCATGAAATATGTATTGGTAATATATCATAATGCACTGAATTCGCTGTTGCCATATTTTATATTCATGCAATCCCAATATAGACCCTATTACTTCAGATAATATCATTGTATATCTATTTTATTTAATAAATCAATCGCGGAACCTACATCACAAGTCTTCACGACAGAACGCTAGAACTATTTGTTGATAGGATAGCTTCATGTACGATCAATGCATTTAATGAAATATGTGGTCAATCACAATATTTCAAATAATAATTCGTTCATTCCACGCACAGATAATAGAACCATGGTTCAGTATGATTAAGTGTCCAATCTTTGGTACTTCACATGGTTATTTGGTTCCGAACGGGCATGTTAAGGTTAGTTCGATGTTTCACATCATTTTTGAAATGAGCACAATTCTAAATGAGATGTACATTAATTTTGTATTCTAGTTATATTTACGTGAAACTGCAACAGATTTACTCAGCATGTATATGGTCAGTAAAGTCTCGTAAAGTGTGTGAACTGTGTCATATATGGCACTAGAGAGACATTGGAAAAAAGATCTTCCTCGTAAACATTTGGTATTTGTATCTTGATTAAGTATCAACGACTAGTTCATTACGTGATTGTACACCGTTTTGCTTTTTCTGTTTTATTTTTAAAAAGTATTTCTCACGTCGACGAAACAAAAGTTTTAATTCAATCCAATAAAATCATCTCTATAAGAAAGGTATGAGAACATCTGACAGGGAAGGTAGCACTCAACCTAACCAGCCGAGCACAGAAATCAGAAACACCACAACACTGCTACATTGTACCCTGAGCAACGCCCACACAAATCCATGCCAAAACGGCGATTAAACGAGGCACAACAACCCTGGTGCGTGACCTAGTTTAAAACACTAAGGACAGTAACCTAACGTTATGCGACCTAAAGAGGCACAATTACGACTTGATCTAGTTTCAAATAATGGGCAAGGCCGGAATGGGGTGGAAATTAATATTACCTTTTCCTAGTAACTACACTTAGCAATGCCCACACATAAGACGAAGAAAAAAATCCAAGTCCCCGTTGAAAACATGCAAGATGACAAAGAAATTATATAATTGCGGTTATTGCAAGAGACCGAATGAAACGCAGCCAATACTCGAACAAGATCCCCAATGCCTCCTTGCAAGGCGACCCAACCGCACAATCCCGTGCCAAAATGGCAACATAGACAACATGTGTTCAGTTACGAAGTAAGACGTTACATTTAAGCAGAATTGTATTTTATCGATACGGACCTTCATATTACAGTATGGAAAGAAACGTTACGCATTATCGTATCAGTTTGTTATTCTTACTTTCTCTTGCACCTAGAAAACAAAATGTTTACATTGGGGAGAATGAATAACGCTCTTGGAAATGTAATGTTGATTGGTTAAAACAGATGGTTGCTTCTAAATATTATGTACACATTACCACAATTGACAAAGATATACTACTTGTATTCATCATTCGAATACGTGGTTTTGGTAATATTAGGAAAAAGTTTTCCTTGCATATTGCGAGAGATATTTTCAATTCGTTTCCTTCGTACATGTTCAAGTGAGTCAATTAATTGTAGATTTTGAAGTGATTCAAAAGAGTTTGTGTACAACACTGCCCTGTCATTTATCTCTTATAACAAGACTTGTTGTGCAGAGAACATTTCTTTAAATCTGTATGAAGGTTAACACAGACAAGACAGGAATGACAAATTATGCTACAAACAAATGTCAGATGTTCAAATGTTTTAAAACACAATTAAAATTTGAACACAAATATGTTGCTGAAAACGGACAGTCTGCGGGAACAGAACTGGAAAGGAACGTCTAATATACCATTTATCATGTCCCATTATTTTCACTTGACATGAAAAACATTTGTCATTTTCAAAGAATTTCAACGAATAACTAAAATGCTCTTGTGAAAACGATGCATCGAGAAATAACAACGTTAAGCCTTTAATCAGCGCTATTATCCCTTATGAATACAACGAAATGAAGTTATTTTTGTGTTGAAGCTTTCCTTCATAAGTTTTGAAGTGTGTTTGTTCAACACCAAATACACGACTATGATCATGTTTTCGTAAACAATTATTTTCCTTCTATTACCCTTCTACAAACAACCGGTCACTTCTACTCATCCGGGGCGATGGTACAGGGGTAGTTTCGTATGGCTTTTGCAGATTGGCCTGCGTAAGTAACTACATTTTTTTGTATTTAACCAGCTATCAGTTTTCCAACCGACAACATCAATTGAATCCAGGCTTCCGCCGAGATTCAAACATTCGACCTTCAGCTTCCAAATGGGCTGCCCTAACCATTCGGTAACGGTTGTGGTATGTGCAGTCGCTAGTGTGGCCTTAAAATACGTATGTTCATTTTTGTACAGTAATTACAGCAGATATATTTGATAAAAAAACACCCACTGCCTAAATAAATGCATGAATTGTTTGAAAGAATGCTACATTTGTTATTGAAAATGTGTTATGCAAATGGTTCCTGTAGAATACAGTACTATGCAATTATTTGAATAAATTGGAACTGAAACAAACACATTAAAATACTCTTCAATTATTTGAATGTCGGTAGGATATTTAATCAGATATGGTTGCACGCTGATGGATTCATTGTTAATCACAAGTCTAGACAAGGGATTACAATTCGACTTCATCAAAATTAAAGTTAAATTTATCACATGCAGGTAGCCTAATGGGTAGTTAAATGACAGAGAATGCCTAAACACTTTGTAATGTCTGATTTATTGATTATATTCTCCCTGCTGACATTTTGGATTGAAACATTTAAACATGACGTTATAAACATCTACATAACGACTACCTTTAAACAAAATACATTAGAAATCATATTGGGAAATTGAATAAGAATGCTATATCGTCATTCAGAGAGTGTGATATATGCTCATCATTTATTATTCAAGTGGCCGTGAATTAATGACGTTACTTATAGCGAATGCTCTTGTTCTTTCTCAAGCGTGACTGTCTCGCTAATACCATAACTGTTGAGTCTTGCGTATTAGAAGAATAAACGATGTTTGAGAAACTATCTTTGTGCATTCAACCTCAAAATGCAAGTATCAAAAATAGTTTGACAATAAATTATTGAATTCCAACAACAAGGTCAATACTAAAAACTACTGTTCTATTGAAATCAGTCGTCAATTTAATATTTAAATTATTATAGAAATTTAAACATGAAGAATGTCTTTCGGATATTTCTGACACCAACAAAAGGATGCAAAATAATCCAATGATTTGTTACAAATGCCAAAACATACTGGCAATAATTTATTATGCATTTAAAAATCTGTGAAGCAGATTGGTTAATTTGATTATTCGTCAAATATCGTAAACCTAGCAACAATATGCTTTTGATAAGCGATTGTCTGAGCCTTGTTATTTTTCGTATAGATTCGAATTTATATGTCACGCAACTTATCATGTTAGAGTCTGGTAACTAATGGTACGTCTACTGAACATGTAATTAACTTAAGTTAGGGAGTCATTTGGACGTGAAGCTGTCGGGTCGTTACATTGTTGATTTGCGTGATACCTTATGTATTGTAGAAAAGTGATAAATTGAAATGTTTCTCTACTTTATGAATCACGCACACTATTCTAAACTCTAGTATAATAACATTGTTTTAGATAAAATGGTATATTTGGAATATAATGAAAGGTACTACATTCAGCTTAAGTTAACAAGCAGCTACAATTTGTAATATAAGTATACATGTAACTACATTGCCAAGCAATTAACTTAATTAGACGAACATTCGCAAAAAAAGACGATTTGAATTAATAAGTCTAAAACATAAGGTTTCACATTCTCCGAGGTGAGATCTCCCTTACATTTCTAAAATTTCAACAGTTTAGAACATCTCTGTGTAGAATATGAATTTTGTCATTAACACATACAAACATACGACTAATAGTTTTGTACAACAGGTCAAATAGTATGCCCAATCCAGTCTTAACTGAATCAGAAGTATTTGAGCCTCTTTCAGGCAAACAAAGTGACCTTTATAAAAATAATTCAGTTGACTGGGTAGCGCTTATTCTCGGATTGAGCGTCAAATACATCTGGTGAAAATTGGTCAAAAAGTGATTGACTTTAATTCGTTTTTGACTTTTTGTGATATTTTACCTTTACGACTAACCCCTAACCGCCTCCCAAAGTCACGTAGTTTTGCCACCATGGTGGTTACAACATTTAGTGTATCCGACACACTGACAGATCTAGCTCCGTGACATGACCAATCGATCGGGTCATCATAATATGTAGTAGTATATACTACCAGAGGAGCACGTCTAGCTAAGCAGTGCACTAAAAGTTCCTTAAAGTAAATACAGTTTTATGCACGGAAAATTAGCCATCCTTGTCCCGAAGATTAAACAATACATCCAACACATACTAGTGGAGAGCGCCAACCACCAGCCACAGTTCAACCTGCAGATGTAGTTCAATTTTGTCAAATGAAGACGGTATTATTACTTACATAAGCTCAAATTCAGATTATGTATTATTATTTTACAACTTCAAAGTAGTGTGATAATTAGATTTGCAATATCGATATTGATTCAATCAATCTGATTGAACACCCTATCTATCTCAATTCACTTAAAATGAAATGGAGGGTTAGCGAAAGCATCTCGTTAGGGCTATAATAAACCTTAACCCTGGTGGGTATTATCTAGAACTATATAATATTACTGCAATATTACCCGTCTGTAGTCAGTACTTCTACAGACTTTGTTACCATTGTGTTATTTTGGTCATGTATGACATTGCATTCAATCAATGACAGGGGGTGTTATTTAAGAAGAGGTGTTGCCGCATTAAATTGCCAAACTGAGAATTAATATCTATATCGGCACATAATTGAATCTGCAATATTGATAGTCCCTTCATACTTTTATATTGCTCATTGAGAGAATTCACAAGCAGTTATGTTCATTTAGAACTATGATATTCGACTGTTCAGTGAGGGTCATTAAATTGACATTAATCGTACATGTAAAAATGATATTTTATGGTGCGTACAAACATATGATATATTTTATTTACCAACATTGCATATGATTATGCAAATATTCATGATTTTTCCGGATGTAATACAATTAAATAATACATGACTAAATGTACCATTTCTAGTGTTGTAATTGTTGCACACACATCGTTATAGGAATTACAGAGCGGCTATTACATCACCACTGTTAACATTAAGACAATGCTAATCAATTTTATATGATATAACGCATGGTTACTTTCATTTACAGCAAATTATTCTTCGCCTCATCAATTAATGCACCACTTGAAAGAAAACGTCATAGTGTAAATAAAATTCAGCATTCGTCAATCCCCACAAGAATAATAAACTGAAGATGAAACACATTCAAACAATGTGTATATTATAGTTACATGATAAAAGCCTTGCTTTCAACATCAAGCAAATATTGCTTCCAGATAAATGTTGAATTCGCAGAGGTTATTTTTGTAGGATTTTCTAAATTTCATGCGATAGAAACCCTTTTAAACAATTATATACCAATGCAAGTTTGTGAAATATATTATATAATGCAAAGCACAAACTTACCATTTTATATATACGGGAAGGATCTTGACGTTCTGGAAAATGCTTTAGGTGTTGAATTTTATGTCGTACACTTAAACGGTTTAAAAATGCACCGCGTATGAAATATCGGTTTTAGTAATGAAAACGTATTTCTACGGTTATTTAATTTCTAAATAATGATCTTCAGTCTATACACAACGAGTTGTGTTATTTCCATACCATTATTACGAATTTGAAATACATTATGATATACGTAACCGAGTAACCCATGTAAGTGAAAGTTGCAATTTCAAAGCAAGTATAGCATCCCACTATATTAATGCATGCATGTGGAATATCATCCTCAAGAATAATATTTATTACAAGATAGGACAGAAATTATGTTCCACTTGGTGTTTCCAACCTTTCAAGCAACGCTTATTTTGAATTATACATGTTTTATGTATGTGGCTATCTGATTATTACCATACGACTGAGCTCAGTCAAAACATGCTCATTATGTGAGCCTATGATGGTTTTATTTAAACTTGAAGTCTTGGTTATACGTTTCATCCAGGTCGGTCTTTGACTAAGCCATTCGATAAGAATCGCTGTTCTAGGTCCACAATCGTTTTGTGGTTGCAGCTGAACCACCCCGTTAAGGCACCGAGGCTATTTTCAATTGGAAGTGAAGGCAAAGGCGTCCGAATAAGTATTCGAAATTTTCGCAACATAAAATACCGTTAAAAAATACTGTTTCTGTTGTTTATTTCAATGTGTTAACCATTGTACAGTTTAAACTTTAAAGTCAAAATCGCATCGTTAGGTCGACGCGATCAAGCTGCACGTGCAGAATATGCAAAACCAAAAACGTTTATTGGGCGGGGAATTAAAATGAAAAACATTTCGTTTTCTGCGATTGAGTAAAGTTTATGAGCTGAAAAAACCCTGTAAACTTTTAATTTTAACAAAATATGAATTATGTTGCTGTTTCTATGTTATCATACACGTTTTTCATACTGGTGTTGATTTGAACATGTTTCCATATTATGACTTATTTGATACTTGTTGGTACTGAACATGGCCATTGTTTGTGGCCGTCGGTAGAGGGAATGGACTGTGATTGGTGCTTGCTTGTATTTGGTGATGCCATTCGTTGACATTAATTTATATTTTTGTCATTATAATCGATGGCATTGGTGCATATCGATATAATGTATTTGCAAGAGAAACATAGAAACAGTTGATGACGCAAGGAAAACATGTTGGATCAACTGACTGATTGAAACAATGTTGACTATGTAAGACATCGATATCATGTTTCTACCGGACGAAAACAGATGGTCGACCTGAAATAATTGACTTTGAGAAAACAAAGAAATGATCTATACTAGTTACCCGATACATTTCATACGGTGTTACTCTTACGAATATATACTATTTAATTAATGTCTGCAGTAAGGAAATACATCTGGATTGGTTTATAGACGTCGGTTTTATCTATTTCTATGGTCGAGAATTCACTAATTGATGTGTGCAATGAATGTGTCTTCGGATAGAAAGTTATTATCTCAGAACATCACGAATAGACAATATAAATAACACGCATCCGCAGTATCAGTAATACTGCTTCATTCCAAATGTTATTGTACACTCCATTTGGAGTCCATATATAGCTTTCAGAATCATTTACACACTGCATACACCTACTTTACTATCTTAAAAGATATCAACACGATGCTTAAAACAACAAATGACCTGACTATTGTCAGTATAAAACGTTGGTTAAGCATATTTGTTCACATTTCTTTGTCTAAAGCAAATGTATCTTGACAGACGAAATGATCTTAATAGCATACAGCACCTAACGGTGTCTTGAACCAAATAAGCCACATTGTCCACTCAATGTTTATTTATATACAAATAATGTACGAATGTCCGAAATGACTCCACAACATATATCTTGAATGTGCACATTATTTACTGAAAATTATATGGTGAATGTTGATGATGCGTTACCTTGTATGAACCAATGTTGGATGTTTGTATTCATTATATACTACTATCAATCACTGAACATCACAATTGATTCTACTAAAAGGCGGGCAGTATTTTACATAGTAATACCTGCTGTCTTCAAAAACATTTACACACATTTACATATACAGATAAATGTCTTAAAACGTTGGTTTACAAACACGCAAAGTAACCTGAAGTACATATTCAAAGATGTATCAATGTATAATGGAACCGAAACAATACATAACAAATGTATTTACGGGTCATTATATAACTCTTTTGAACTCTAAATGACAGGTTAAAAAAGATGTTTGCTTAGTACAGAAGGTCATTTACACAGGACTCGCGATCAAAAGGATGCAGTTAAAGCGGAAACAACAGGGAACAAATGCAGAACCAGGAACGATTGAACATTGTGTCATCATGTTTATTATATTATATTTATTGTATTCAAACTCCAACACATATAAATGAGTATCGCAGTTCTTCACAACAAATGACGACAGAACATTGCTGAACTTTAAATTAAAAATGTGTGTTTTCAAATATTGTATATACATGTAATGTTATTTATGATGATTGTTAAAGGCAATGTATCTAGTACATTTTACAAGTAACATCATTAATGTACCCGTATCAAGACGTTTAAATTTCCACAAGTGCGAAATTTACTTAGTGCTTGAGAAAGAGTAAATCAACATTGGTTAGGAATAAATACAAGAAACAATATGTTATTCGTGCATTTGATGTTTAAGAAAAAGAACTGCAAATATGTCTGAGGAAATCTTTAGTGCCAAATAACACAATTTCTTCATATTCATCAGGGATAATAGCACTGATTAAAGGCTTAACGTTGCTATTTCTCGATTCATCGTTTTTTTCACATGAACATTTTCAAGAAACTCTATGAAAATGAAAAATGTTTTCCATTCAGAGTGAAAATAATTGGACATGATAAATGACTTATAAGCCGTACTTTTTCCGTTCTCTTCCCGCAGACTGTCGGTTTTGTGCAAAATATTTGCGTTCAAATTTTAATTGTGTTTCAAAACATTTGAACATCTGACATTTGTTTGTAGCATCATTTGTCATTCCTGTCTTGTCTGTGTTAAGCTTTCATACAGATTTAATGAAATTTTCTCTGAAAAACAAGTCTTGTTATAAGAGATAAATGACAGGGCCGTGTTGCACACACAATCTTTGGAATCACTTCAAACTCCATAATTGATAGAATCACTTGAAGGAAACGAATTAAAAATATCTCTCGCAATATGTACGGGAACATTTTCCTGATATTGCCAAAACCACGCACTCGAGTGGTGCATACATGTATACCTTGGTCAATTGTGTTAATGTTGTCATAATATTTAGTAGCAACCATCTGTTTAAACCAATCAGCATTACATTTCCAAGAGCGTTATCTCATTCTCCCCAAAGTAAAGGTTTTTCTAGGTGCAAGAGGAAGTTCTTTTTAACAAATACTCACCACTTGGTTTATACAATGCAACACATCATTATCATTGGGCATTTAGTTTCGTTTCAGTAATTAATGTTCACATTTGGAATCCATTATGTGATGTTATTGCAGAGATTCTTAGTGGATCTTGCGGCTATTTTTTAGATACCGGAAGATGCTCTATGCTATTTAGCATTCCGTCTGTCAATGTACATTTGTTATGGATAGCGAGTTTAAACAAACTTACAATAGACAGGTCATTTATGTTACCAATATCGTATTGTTATCTTTTAAGATTCTAAAGTAGGTGTCTGCAGTCTGTAAATGATGCTGAAAGCAGTACATTAATCTAAATGGAGTGTTCAATAACATTTGATAAGAGGCAATATTGCTGATACTGCTGTTGCTTATTGTATAAAGTGTCTATTACTGATGTTTTAAAGGTGAGATTATTACCTTCTAACTGAAGACACATTCATTGCTCACATCAATTAAAAAATCCATTTGTCCTCGACAATATCAATAGATGCTACCGATTTATTTAAATCTTTTTAGGTGTACTATTGCCTACAGACTGTAATTAAATCACGTATGTACTTATAAGAAACACCATACGAAATGTATTGTTAGTATGTAGTTAATAATTTGTGCTCGCAAAGTAAAGGATTTAATGTCGACCATATGCTGTGGTCAGGCGTAAACACGATACCAATGGCTTCAACAATATTTTAATATACCATTTGATCCAATTGGTTGTATTTGCTTCATCAACTGTTACTCTGTGTTTCTTTTGAGTACGTGTATATGATAGACATCTCGCCAATAACATCGACTGGCTACTATGCCATCGGCCGTAACCGGGTAATCGAAGCAAAACTAATATCAAACAACCAATATAAACTAGGGATCCAATTACGAGTGCACTTTTATACAAACTAGTACGCATCAAAACAGCATGGAATGATACCACCAAATAATAGCATGTAACACTGACATTCAATACCCCGACCAATAGCCACAAGGAACGTCCAAGTTCACCCCCAACACGAGCCTACCAGTCATAATATGCAACAATGTTCAAATCAACACCAGTGTAAACCGCATTTATGACAACACTTCCTTTCACTTCTAAACAAATGTATGATCTTGAAATGATAAGTTTGCCTTCTTTGTTATAGTTATTGCGCTATAGTTACTGTGTTGGCTATGGTTACATAAAAACCTTGTGCTGATAAAAGTGTTGTGATTGCTTTACGTAATATACATGCATCGTATATGTGCCATATTCGTCAATAGTATAACTGTAACAACAGTATGCTTTGGGTAAGTATTCTTCAAATATTTTAAATCTTGCAAATTATTCTTTGAGTAGGCAGTTGTCGGAACCATGTTATTGGTGTTTCATAGATTCGAATTAATATGTCACGCAACTTACCATGCTAGAGTCTGGTAACTAATGGTGCGTGTACTGAACGTGTAATTAACTTAATTTAGGGAGACATTTGGACGTGAAGCTGTCAAATCTTTATATTGTAGATATGCGTGATACCTAATGTATTGTAGCAAAAGAATAAATTGAAATGTCTGTCTACCTAAGCAGTCACGCACACAAAGTTTATATAGTATAATACCGTTCATTGTTTTAGATAAACTAAAACCTTTGATATGTAATTAATCGAACTAAACTTTGAAATGCGGATGAAATAAGTGACTACAGGTTTATTATTGTTGTTCACTACACAGTATCTACATTGCACGGGGCAATACCCAGCAAATACTTAAATAGATGAACATTCGCAAAACCTTTTTTTCAAAATGAGTTTATAAAGGAGGCTAATCCATTTCCCATTCGCCTACGTCATGATATCCCTTGCATCTACGGAAGTGCAATAATTTAGAAGATCTCAGTGTAGAATATTAATATTATCCTCAAAACATATAAACATACAAATAATAGTTGTGTACAACAGTTCACATATTTTGACCAAACCAGACTTGACAGCATGAAAAAACGTGTAATGTAGATCGCCAATCACTGGCCACCGTTCTAGCTGTCATAGAATTCAATGTGTCAGATGAAGACGGTATAATGAACTATAGTCTAGCATCTGGGCTTTTTTGTGTGCTAAAAGGGTCGTTTTTAGGGAAAGAGGGATGTTTGAAGTTTAATTTGAGCGATGGTGGACAGCTGGTATCATGCAGGCTACCATGAAAACCATGATGGCGTCCAAATTTCCCGCTCATTTTTAGACCACATCCCATCTTTATCTAACCATTCGCACTAGTATGTACACTTGTATACCAATATGTATTTGTTCAATAGTACATGTACAGAGCTCCATTTCAGGGTCAATGACATTTGAAGTTCAAAAAGGCAAAAAAAGTGTTTTCACCCAAAAAAGTTATCTGTAATATCTACAATTATGACAAAACTCATTTTTGAGGTACGTCATCACAATGTGACATCACTTATTCACATAACAAAATTTATGTTATGGACATGTGCGGAAAAATGATAAAATTAGAAGGAATTCGGTAACCCCACCACAATTGAAAATTTCTACATTTCTGCGATTATTATGACATGACTGTATGCCTTGTATTTGATATCACCGGGTCCATATGTGTGAAATGTGCATGAATATCAAGTATGAGCAACCTATTTACAAACTGATTCCTATGCCAGCGTTCAAATCGATACATGTCTTTGTTTATTCGTGTAGAGGGGTGCCTAAGGTCTAAATCCTGGAGAGAGTGACTTGCTGAAATAAGGTTACATGTAGTTACCAAGGAAACCAAGATCGCGGCCAATGGTATTTTATAAGCTAATTACTAGTCTAAATCTACCAATAAGTAGACAATACATAATGTATTTAACAAGTATTGTAATTTATAAATATATCTAAACCTCCGACATGAATATTTTATTAAGGTAAAATGGTGGAGGTCAAGGCAATTTAGAGGTCAAAACTTTTTAAAAAAAATGCTTATAACAGGATTGTACCTAAAATAATTTGAATTAAATTGCATGGTTTTTACCACAAATGCGATTCACGTGTTTATTTTCAATGTTTACTCGAGCAAATATGCATATATGCGGTCATTTGAACGATGTGAACTTCGAATTCCAAGATTACGTCCAAAATAGCGTTAAAAATCAATAATAAACATGCATGTCTATGTTCCATTGTGACATTTAGATTTCTTTTAGATATGAATGTAGTGCCACATATTTGCATGAATATTATTCATTTGATAATGTGTATCAAAAGGGTATAGGCCTACACAAGTGACAACTTGGAGGTCACAGGTCGCTTTGAGGTCAAGGTCATTTCAAGGTCGCATTGTAAAATTTAGCTCAATATGTGCTAGTTTCTCCCTTCTTTTCATGTTTCAGCATATTTTATATCAAATTTAGGTTTAAAGTGTTTAGATTGTGGAAAAACACGTATTTTTATATAAAAGTATGCACATAAAAGTGCAGATGCTAAACTACTAGCACTTACATTCAAATTTAAATTATTGATAATTATTTTACAACTTCAAAGAGTAGTAAATTATATTTTAAATATCAAAAATGATTCATTCGGTTTGAAAAAATAACAAAGCTTTTCGTTAGGGCTTTGATAAAGCAGAACCATGGTGGGTATTATGTCAAGCTATATAATGTTACTGTAATATGTCCCGTCTGTAGTCGATATTTACACACCAATATCTGTGGACTATGCTACCACTGAGGGTGCAATCTATTGCCGCATTAAATTGCCAAGCTGAGAATAAATATCACTGTCGCCTTACAATCTAAGTTGAATCTGCAATATTGATAGTCCCTCAATAGTTTAACATTACTCATTTAGAGAATTCACTACACCAGTTATGTACATTTAGAAATATGACGTTCGACTGTTCAGTGGACTACATTCATACAGTATGCGGATAATTCGATTGACATTAATTCTTACATGTAAAATGGTATTTTATGGAGCGTATAAAGTGACTCGTATCATTAAAGAATTGCAGATAGTTTCTTATGAAGATACTTCGAAATGTACAATCATTAAATGTTATAAGTACACCAACACAGTACATAGCGTTATGTGCAAATAGTAGGTCGGTCGAAATGCCGAATGGTTTTCCAACAATAACTCTAAAATGGGTTGACCTAGGATTGTAAAATTTTAACTGGAGATTATTCATCCTCCACAGACGGCCCGACTCAATTTCATGGTCATTTGGATCAAAGGTCAAAATCACCATAACCTTTGAACACAACAATCACTGGTCCACACCTTAAGAAATATAGGATCTTAGATCATAAAAAATTACAGAGAGGTTGCTTATCATCAGATGTAGGCTCCTACTAGTTTTGAGGTCGATAGATCAAAGGTCAATGTCGTGGTGACCTTATCTACACTAGGCTATTTACTGTCATGAGACGTGTATGTTTCAAAACCTTTCTTATACGGTCTGGTATCTTATTTCTTACGGTTTTGTATTTTCCTGGTGTTGGTATTGATGGACAATGTGTATGTTACATTTTGAGACTTAGTGCCTAAATTATTTGTTTGCACGTGCATTTTGCATAATTTGAAAATTCACGGTTCAGTGCTCGCAGCGTGCAAATTACATTCATCGAATTATCGGATATTGCTGCTACACTACTCGGATGAAGACATGCAAAAAATGACTTTAACAAGTGTATACACGCTTTTTCCCGGATTTAATACAATTACACAATGACTAGATGTACCACTACTTGTGTTGTGATTGTTGCACACACAGCGTTATATGAATCACAGAGCGGCTATTACATTTTATTTCATGCTTATCGGTGGTTTACGGCAGAATAACGGTGGATTATTCCCCGATAATTTCACAGTTCATAATTTCACAGTTCATAATTTCACGCAAACGGACTATTTTTTAAAACAAATTTCCCCGCCGCCAATAATAAAATGATAAGCATTTTCACTTGCTCTCTTAATCTTTCACAAACAACAGAACATTACATTTACATAAATGAAAACAAATGGACGAAATTGAAGCCATTGTAGAAGAACAACTTGATTGCAACTCGACGCGTGCAGGGTGGAAAAACGACGTCACGCAAAACATTTTGGGTAAATTGTGGAGTATTTCCATCATTTAGGCTTTTTGAAGCATTAAATAAATAGAACATTAGTATTTTACCGTTTATAAACGTTTGATAATTCACCTCATGAGCAGCTGATTTATATTTATATTACATCAGCTGCTCACTCGGTGAATTAACAGCCGATCATACACGGTAAAATACAAATATCCTCTATATAAACAACTGTTATCATTAAGATTATGCTAATCAATTGTCTATGATATAACACATGGTTAATTTCATTTACAACCAATTATTCTGCACTTCATCAATTAACACACTACTTGAAAGTATATGTAAGTGTGTAAAAGGAATCTGGCAATCCTCCAACCCTCTTAAGAATAATCAACTGAAGATGAAACACATCTACACACAGACATATTCAGAAAGATAACGTACAGTTGCATGACACAAAACAAATGCATTTAACATCAAGGAACTATTGTTTGCAGACACATGTTTAATTTACCTACGTAATTTTCGTTGGATTTCCAAAATGTCATGTTATAGAAAACCTTTTAAACAATTGTAGATAAATGCAAGTTTGGGGATAAATAAACGTTCCATCAATGTTTCTGGCATGTTTTATTGACACCGTAAACATTTAAAATATACTATATTATGCAAAGCACGAACTTGTCATTTCGATGAGATTGTGATGTCGACCTTCTTGAATATGCTTAAGGTATACGCTGTCTGCTTAGAATTTTATGTTGTACTTACTAACACTTTATTCGATGTTGTAATGTTGTCATTGATACAATTAGTGCTGGCGTTCATGTATACATGCTTCCATATGGACACTTGCTTCTATTGTGGTCGATTAAACAATATCTTATGATCGATGCCATTGTATTCGCGTATGTCAATATCATATTGAAGAGTCCCTCGGCACCAACCGCCCCTCGGGACTCTGCAGATGTAATAGCACGAAAAAGAATGCGTTAACCCTACAATAGCAGACGTTAATGAACACACATCCTGTTGTTATCATGACGTAGACATAATGCCAAAAGAAAGTAGTCACCAGTGTGAACATGCTACATCTGGACTCTACTCATCGACTATACCTATAAAACACATTAAAATACTCTTCAATTATTGTGTAATAGGACAGATATTTAATTAGATATGGACGTTGATTGATTCACTATTAATCACACGTCTAGACAAAGGATTGCATAGACGTTTATTCGACTCCATCAAATTTAATTTTAATTTATCACATGCAGGTAGTCTAATGGATGGTTAAATGACAGACAATGCCTTAATACTTGCGATTGACTGCTTAATGTCCTGTGTAAGATATAACTGAATAATATTGAAAGTATTATCTTTGAGTTATTATCCTCAGAATGCAAGCATAGCAACATAGTTTAGAATATACTTTAGAATTCCAACTGAAATGGCAACTCTAAATACATTGCTCCGGTCGAAGCGGTCGTTAAATTGTTATAGAAATTTAAACATGGCAAACATCTTTCGAATATTTTTGAAACCACCAGCCGGATGTAAATCCCATACAAATAATCCAATGACTTGTTACAAATGTCAAATAATATTGGCTAGAATTTATAATGCATTTGACTAAGCCTGTATCGGTTAAAATCAAGTAGCATTTTCCTAATAACAGAGTACGTGATTACATGTCACGCCACGTGTATTGAACAATGGTTACTTAGACACAAATCGTGCATAACTCTAGCACATGAGGGATAGTCACTAACAACCCATGATGTGAGAGGGAAAGTAAAAACTAATCTATAATTAATATATTCCATCTAGTATAAAAAGTGTATCAATCGAAACCGCAGAACATTTAGAAATGTTGAACTGGACCAAATTACCACATCCCGTTCAGACAGATTGCTGTTTAGCCCTAACCTAGATCGTGACCAAGACAAAAAAATTAAAATGACGAATATTCATCACATAAAGAGCCAACAAAGTAACATTAAACAAACCCGTAGAACAGATTAAAATATTTCTGCATTTAAACAATATGACCGACTCAATGGCACGAAGAGACAACCCGGTTGTGTAATTCATATTTTGGTATTAATACGCTGTCAAACATTCTGCGCCGTAATTTTCTAACGGCATTCATTACATGTTGACATTCGAGTTGGTTTAAACTATAATTAGCGTACATTTATGCTATGAACACGGTACTGATGCATATTCTTCATATTAATATGTCTATTGCAATCCTACGAAAGACGATGCGGAACAAGGCCTGTTCGTGTACAGTGCAACTTCACTGTATGGTTACTTCAGTCGAGATAAGACCGCAGTACACAAAGTTATAAATTCATAATTTTGATTTGTTTCTTCAGAAGATAAAAATTAAAATGTCATGGAAGTTCGTGCAAGGCAGCACGTAGATCGAACATATCAACAAATATCCTAGCGTTGTACAACGACTTCTTACCATGTAGGTTCATCAATTAATTTATCATCATTGATTTAGATAAAATGATACATTTGAAATATAATTAAAGGTTCTTAGTTAAAAAGGTTATGCAGATAACTAGCTCCTGGAAATACCCAGCAAAGACTTAAATAAGATGAACATCCGCAAAACCAAATATCCAAAATCAGTTCGGAAAAGCAGGCTAAGACATTTCTTATTCGCCTACGTCATGATATCCCTTGCATCTACGAAAGTGCAACAAGTTAGAACATCTCTGTGTAGAATATTACTATTTTTTTTCCTCAAAACCTATAAGCATACAAATAATAGTTGTGTACAACTGTTCACATATTTTGACCAAACCAGACTTGACAGCATGTAAAACATGCGGAAAGGGGCGTTATTGATATTCAAACGAGAGACCTCCGAACAAGTAGTGTAGATCGCCAAACACCAGCTTCCGTTCTAGCTGTAGTATAATTCAATGTGTCAATTGAAGACGGTATGATAAACTCGCAGTTACATTCAAATAATTTAAATTATTAATAATTATTTTACGACTTGATAGAGTGGTAAATATATTTTCAATATCAAACATGATACATTTGGTTTGAAAAAAACAAACAAAGCTTTTCGTTAGGATGTTGATAAACCAGAACCCTTGTGGATATTATGTTAAGCTATTGTACAATGTTACTGAAATTAGTCAAGACTCCAGTCGCTATTTCTACACCAATATCTGCAGAGTATGCTACCACTGTATTATTTTGGTCATGTATGACACCGCATTCAATCAATGACAGGGGGAGTAATTTAAGAAGAGGTATTTCCGCATTAAATTGCCAAGCTGAGAATAAATATCACTGTCGGCTAACAATTGAATCTGCAATATTGATATTCCCTCAATAGTTTGACATTGCTCATTTAGAGAATTCACTACATCAGTTACGTTGGTTTAGAACAATGACGTTCCACTGTTCAGTGGACTATTTCAATTCAATTCAATTTATTGGCATATGAACATATTTACATACATTCTTCGCCATATAAGGCGGCATAAATTACATAAAAGAGAAGAGTATGATACTCACACGCACAGATACGCACACACGCACGCACCCACACACACACAACCACACTACATGTAATCATCATGTTATATAAAGCATATATACATGTATACAATCATCAAGCATCATGTTACATAATATAATATTTACTACTTGTATGCAGTATGCGGATGATTCGATTAAATGTTAAACTTGTATTTTACAGAGCCTACAAAATGACTTATATTATCAAAAGAATTTCAGATAAGTGTTTGCATGCTTTTCACCCTAACTCTGCACAACGTGACAAAAGTATATACTCTGTAAAATCTTTAATTTTTGAGGGGATTTATTTTCGTTGAAATCAAATCCCATCGAACACTATTTTTTACCCCTGTATTTATCACCTGAAATGCAAAATCGACGAATTAAAGTCCCATAGAATTTTATTTTTACCACAACCACGAAAATAAATGATTTTGCCAGTGGTTACTTACATTTACAACCAATTATTCTGCGCTTCATCAATCAATGCAACACATAAACGTTCACGAATTCTTCTAAATGGAATCCGAAATACATTAAACCATAAGAATAATAATAAACTGAATTCAAACAATGAAATCGTCGGAAACATTGCAGATTCCACTTATATAATGAAGGACTTTTATTCAACATCAAACAAATATTGCTTCCAGACAAATGTTTTATCAACTCAGTTTGTGTAGGATTTTCTATATTTCATGTTATTAAAAACCTTTTAAACAAGTTTAGATAAAAACTTTGGATGAATTTCCCAAGATAAATAAACTTTATATCGATGTTTCAGGCATGTTTATGTGCACCGTAAACCTTTTAACTACATTTTTGTGCAATGTGCGAACTAACCAGGCGGGAAACTTTTAGTTACACTATCCTGTTCAATAAGGTTGTCTATCATTATGAGGTAAGTGTGAGATTTGGTACATCTCAAACCTAGTTTAAGCCGCCGGTGACACTTGTCGTTCTCCGTACCAAGGTGAACACCACATAGGCAACCTTCCTTTATTTATGTAGTGTCTATATAGCAGAAGCAAAACAATACTAAACAAACTTTGCCTAGTGACATTTTGTAACGGTGTTCTTATTGTACATTATTCTTTTGCAATTTCGCTGTCCAGCAAAAGTCTGCCTCGAATCTTTCTATAGTATATGTATATTTTACATGTAGTGAGTAGATATACGACGTCTCTTGTTCTATTCACATTGGTTCTTATCCATGTAAAGTTTGACTGACTGAGGCGACTTACTTCGCGGGAGCGTGGGGAGCGGTGGCCTAGAGGTAGGACGCGCGCTTCGGAATCGAGAGGTCCCGGTTTCGACCCCCTCTGGACCACTGGTTAATATCTCTGAGGTAGACCCACATGAAATAGTGATTGTTCTCTTTGTCTGTTCGTCCACAGTTGCATTTGTATTCACAATTTTGACTTTATGATTATGAAACTTGGTCAGAGTGATCATCTGAACAAAATTTAGGCTAAGGTAGAAAATGGATGACCAAGGGTAAAAAACTAGGTCACTAGGTCAAAATGTAGCAAAACCTTGTTTAGTCGCTAGAGGTCATAATGTTGACCTTATATTTATGAAACTTGGTCACAATTATAATACGAACAAAGTCTAGGTCAAAGTTATAAATTGGGTCATCCGGGGTCAAAAAGTAGGTCGCTAGTTAAAATCAAAGGAAAACGTTGTGTAGGTACAAAATTCACAATTTTGGTCTAATATTTATGCAACTTGGTCACAATGCTCATCTCAAAATATCTAAGTCAAGTATGTTATTGAATAATTTGGGTCCAAATTAGGTCAATAGGTGAAACTAATTGATGCGACTTTTTGGCGCATGAAGGTTTGTCTATTATTTGACCTAGTGACCTGGTTTTAACTCATGATAAGTAAATATTGAATTTGACTTACATTTTGTCTTCATGATCCATGTGACATGGTTTCATAAAGAGTAGGTAAAAGGGTGCCTTCTAAAGATTTGTTCTATAATTTGGCATAGTAACCTAGTTTTTAACTCGGGTTGATCCAAGTTCATACATGACCTTGATTTTTGTAAGGTGATCATTGTGACTAAACTTCACAAGTGTGAGGTCGAAATTGCGACTCCTGGTGACTATATCTTGCTTTTTCTATGTGACCTAGTGACCTAGATTTTGGCTCCGGTTAACTCAAAATTTTATTTAACCTATATTAGCTTCCGTATATCATTGCTGCCAAGTTTCTTAAAAATCAGACCAAAATGCGACCTCCATGCACGATGTAAAAATAAGTTACTGGTACAAGTCAAGATTTATTTACATCAAAAGTGACAAATATAGCGAAAACATGTGACATTTCAATATATTTGTAAATATCTCAAAAAGTCTCACGAATATTCAATAAGGACATTTTGTACATTGCTAAGGATAGCTTTACGCACCATACAAACACAAAACATTGTTGACTATGGAAGTCATAGGTATTGTGTTTACACTGGAGCACAACATATGGTGGACATAAAATACTTGACATTAGGAAGACAAATTATCCATACTACAATATAATGATGCACAGTGTTACTCTTGAGTAAATTTATGATTTAATTTAATGTCTCCAGTAAAGAAATACATCTTAAATATACATACGTCTGTATCATCTGTTTCCATGGTCGAGTATGCAGTTATTGGTGCGTGCAATGAATGTGTCTTCAGATAGAAAGTTATTATCTCACCGTTAGAACATCACCAATAGACATTGTATACAACATGCAACTGCAGTATCAACAATAATGCCTCATTACAAAAGTTATTATACACTCCATTTAGACTGATACATTGCTTTCAGAATCACGCACAGACTCTAGACACCTACTTTAGTATCTTAAATGGTAACAACACGATCCTGGTAACATAAATGACCTGTCTATTGTCCATTTTAAGTATAAAACATTAGTTCTGCACGTTGGTTCAAACTCGCTATATCAAACACATGTATCTTGACCAACGTAATGGTCTTGATGTAATACATCACATATCTATGTCTAGAAAGAAATTAACCACAATGTCCACTAAATGTTGATTCTATATGTATGTCTTAAATAACTTCACGGAATGGATTTTGAATGTGATCATCATTTACTGAACAGAAACTATATGCTAAATGACGATGATGTGTTGCCTTGTGGTGAATATTATCAATTACGGAATATCGGAATTGATTCGGGTAAGAGGCAGACAGCAATTTGCGTAGTAAAATCATCTGTCTTAAAAAGTAAGTAAATGTCCTTTGCTCAAACCTTTTTAACATAAGATTAGGAAGACGTGTGCAGATAATTATCTGATGACTTTGATATGCAGACATGAAAATCAATCAGAAGATATATTGCCAGATTTATTATAATTGTTTACATATCTTATATAAATATAAGCATAACATATATACGTACAGGTCATTTTCACAGGACTTACGACAATAGTTTGTATAAGAGTTAAATATATTGACCAGAACACGCAAACAATAATATAGTACATAATTATGTTGGCAGAATCAGGAACGATTTCGATTCAATTGTTCACCATCCTTGTGGCGGAGTTCATCTATTTTACTCCCGTGATCTGTCTGGTGACCACCACATTAACATGAGAGTTCATAAATCCAAATGATATAATAATAAACACTATATATCTTCCAAACGTTTACTTTTTATTTTAATCCAATGTAGCAAATTTATATTTATTCTAACCAAACTATTATCGATAAATCTAATGACCTAAAAGAATGAAACTATTAAGAACTCAGAAAAATTACATTTCATCTCATTTATATACTACTGATAATGTTGAAATATGGAGCCGTTGCCCACTCAACGGCACCTACTAAATATAGAAGGATCCGTTGACCCTGAAATCCGTTGCACGATAAACACGCTCAACGGCACTTAAGAATAACAAAGGTAACCGTTGACACAGTGGTATAGATCCGTGTCATATCTTACAACACAAAAAACATTTTCTTAATGATAATAAACAACGACAAAACCTATAATTAATAATTATGAATCAAGCAAGACAATATTCGCGAACTTCGCGACAATCCTGCTCATTGAAAATGTTTTATCACGTGTTATATTTTTAATGTCATCAAACTCTGTCACGTATACATAATTATCGCAGTCCTTCACAAAATGATGGCAAAACATTGCCGAAATTTACAATCAGCATCAAGTTTAGCTTGATGAAACGTAAGTTTTGCAGTAATTTCAATAATGTATGTTTTCAAAAATTGTATAAACATTACAAACATTATTTATATTGACTGTCAAAGGCAACATATCAGATCTTTAAAGGCACTATATCTAGTACATATTAACAAGTAACATGACCATTTTCTATAAACAATTGACAAGCCTGTATAAGGACAGCTCTGTTTGCTATATAAAAGCCAAGACATGTACATTTTGTTTTTGAGTCTTCACTGTGTCAAGTAGAAGTAAATTTGGGGAGCTTTGGATTTCTTAGAAATATTTGTCACAGTGCCCTGTCATGTCTCAATGATAAGTAGAATTCTATTTCAGAGAATATTTAATTAAATATATGAAAGTCTAACACAGGCAAGACAGGAATGATAAATGAAGTTCCAAACAAATGTCATTTGTACAAATGTTTTGGAACTCAATTACAATTTGAACGCAAATATTTTGTACAAACCGACAATCTGCAGGAACAGAACGGGAAATGAACGGTTAATATGTTATTGATCATGTCTCATTATTGTCACCTTTGATGGAAAACATTTGCCATTTTCATGATGTTTCGAGAGATAACTGAAATGCTCTTGTGAAAACGATGCATCGAGCAATAACAACATTAAACCTTTTTAAAATCAGGGCTATTATCTCTGATGCATATGAAGAAGTGAAGGTATTTTTATATTAAACGTTTCAAAATATCTAAAGTTCCTTTTGTAGAACATTAAATACACAAATAACCTACGGTGTCGTAACATATATACTTACCAATACATTTCACATGCAACCTGCAACTTCTGCACTTGTGGCAATAAAACCGCCACTTAATTGTATCAATACTGGAATATTTCCTACTGCAACCATTATTTACCTAGCTGACGGTTTTCTGCCAAGATTCACACCTTCGACTTCCAGCCTCCAAATGGGCCATCCTAACAACTCCGCTACGGTTGTGACATGTATAGTCGTTCGCGTGAGCCTAAATTACTATATTCATATTTACACTAACTAGTAACTACAGATATGATTAATAACACACACACCGAAATAAAGCACGACTTTTTTTCTCTAAAAATGATAGTAGTATAAGATAAGAAGGTTGGCTCGAAAATGTTACCTTCCGTAACCGAATTTAATGTTCAAACTAACACGATTGAGAGCATGCTAAATTGATCTTGTCAATGTGCTGTGTAAATGTTTCTTGTATACTACTGGACTTTGCAATTATTTGATTAAACTTAAACTGAACCTTTCTCAGCACTCTACTCATCACCTTTCCCTATAAAACACACTAAAATACTCTTCAATTATGTGGTTGTCGGACAGATATTTAATTAAATATGGTTGTACGTTGATTGATTCACTGTTAATCAGAAGTCTAGACAAAGGATTACAAAGACGTTTATTGGACTCCATCAAATTTAAAGCATAATTGATCACATGCAGCTAGTCTAACTGGTGGTTTTAATGACAGAAAATGCCTAAATACTTGCTCTTGACTGCTTTAATGATATAATACTCCGCACTGACAATTTTGATTGCATGATCTAAGCACTACATTATAAACCTCTCCAAAACGACCAGATGTAACGCAATACATTATAAATGTGATTGGGGACTTAAATAAGACTATATCTATGGCTATTAAGAAAGTGAGACCTTATTTATGCTCGTAATTTATTATTTAATTCTCAGTGAATAAATGAGTACCTTGTAGTGCATGACTTTCTATTTATGAAGTCAGTGCCTTTTTAATTCTATATCTTGTTTGCATGACTCGCAAGCGTGTCTGACTGGCTATTTTCTGTGCTAGCGGGCATTGCGTATCATATAAATGGATGGTGCTGGAATAACTATCTTTATGTAGTCAACCTCACAATGCAAGCATAACAACATAGTTTGACAACAAATTATTGAATTCCAACAGAAATGGCAATTCTTAATACCACTTCAACCGGGTCGTCAGTTTAATATTTAAAATGTAATACACTCATTAAATGTTATAAGTACACCAACACAGTACATAGCAGTACGTGCAAATAGTGCCTATAAAGTTTTTCTAGCTTGAAAAATGACAACATTTAGAACTGTTATATTACGTCCATGACGTATTATGTTTAAACATCTTAAAATTTGTAAGTATTTAAGTTTTATGTCTTGTATAGATGTGTTGTTATACACAGTGCATGCTTGCCGATCGGTCGGTCGACATGCCGAATGGTTTTCCAACAATAACTCCAAAACGGGTGGACCAAGGATTCTTAAATTTCAAGTGGAGATTATTCATCCTTCACAGACGGACCGACTCAATTTCAAGGTCATTTGGATCAAAGGTCAAACTCACCGTGACCTTTGAATACACAACAATCATTGGTCCACACCATAAGAAATACAGGATATTAGATCGTAAAACTTTACAGAGAGGTTGCTATTAATCAGATGTAGGCTCCTATAAATTTTGAGGTAAATAGGTCAAAGGTCAAGGTCGTGGTGACCTTAGCTACACTAGGCTATTTACAGCCATAAGACATGTTTGTTTCACAAAACTTTTTTGTACGGTCTGTCATCGTAATTTTTCCGGTTTTGTGTTTACCTGGTGTGGGTATTGATGGACAATGTGTATGTAACATTTTGGGACATCGTGCGAAAAAGATCTGTTTTGCACGTGCATTTGGCATATTTTGAAAATTCACGGTTCACTGCTCACAGCGGGCAAATTACAATTATCGAATTATCAGATATTGCTGCTATACTACTCACATTAAGAAATGCAAAAAATGAACATGATATCATGTATAATAAAAAAGATATATGCATTACATGTTGGTGTACTTACATGTATAACATTTAACAAGTGTAGAACTTTAAACATGACAAATGTCTTTCAAATATTTCTAAAACAACCAGAAGGATGTAAATCTCATTCAAATAATCCAATGATTTGTTACAAATGCCAAATAATATTGGCCAGAATTTATTATGCATTTGACAAAGGCATGTATCGGTTAAACTTAAGTAGCTGAGTGCAATGCATTTTCCCTCAATGACAGAGTGTGTGGTTACATGTCACGCCACTAGTAATGAACAATGCTTACTTGGAGGAACCAAGCATGCATAACTCTAGCACTTGCAGAAAAGTCAGTAACAACCATTGAAGTGGCAGAGAGATTATTGTCGATAATTTAATTAGGCTATACAAGATGATTAAAGAGCACACTAATTGTGAGACACGATACATTACCAACAAGTGGAACAATGTCCGCGTAAATACCGTAAAGCTCAATTAACTAAATATTGAATTCCATTGATATAGGATTAATTTTTTAAATGAAATCCGGCAATGACGGCAATTGTTCACGCCTAATCTGTAGTTAAACATATCAGATGTTCTTAATTATGGTATGTAACTAACGAATTATCTTGTCGCTATTATTTTGTCTATGATGATAAAAACATGGCCTGCAACAGAATATGTTTATTTGATTGCCAGGAAGGCATGCGTCTCAAAAACTACGAAATGCTTATAAAATATCAACATCAGGGTACTGTTTTATCAAAGCATTTTTCGCTAATGTTTTCCTACAGTATTGTGTACGTCGATAATAGTTCCGTAAATGCGGTTTACAAAGATATTTTAGCTTACTTTCTGTCGTAAATTTTAGCTTATTTCTACACCACGGTTGGGCAACCATAAATGGCACATATGAACGTTAGTGAAGGGGGTTTAACTCGCACTGTTGATTTCTGACCCGTCGCATGTTATCTGAGACCGTCGTTTGTTGTTTTAGACCGTCACTTGTTGTTTTAGACCGTGATTAATCATCAAATCTTAACGACCGTTTATGTTTGTTTATTCATTCTGGGTCCCGCTATATTGTGTCCCGACTTACAAAAAAATGTACGTTCAATTTTCATTATTTTTGCGTAAATGTATGCAAGTACTTGCGATTGTTTAGTAAAACTCACTTACAAGTTTGTGTAAGGAAGATAAATATGCGTTAGAGGAGTCAGAATATTTCTTATATCTCAATATAAAATAAGATTATACAATTCTTGTTTTCACGTCTTATCAAATGTGTGAAAATAATTTTGCCTACTTTTCTATAGTACTGTGGTGGCTTGGATGACAAACCGTGCACTGATGTATTTGCTGTGACTGCTTTACTTATACTTTACATGTGCCGCAAGTCGATGTGCTTAGTTAAGTTTATATTATGCTGTTGCTTTTTGCTGCCTATGGTATTCGTTGAAGATGTTCGGGACACGTCTGCTACTCGACAGATTAAGAATATTTTCAGGGTATGCATTGTTTTATTTGTGTCGAGGACCTTATACATGTAACCAATCATATACCCGTCCATGCCACTGGATACGTGCAGGACCATTACATGAAGTTTCTCTTGTTTAAATAAAAACTTTATTAAGATCATTGTACATTGTGTTCGACGTACAATCCAACAGACAATAACTGATATACATGTAAGTGTATGTAACAAAACCAGACAATACATTTTCAATCAAAGTGGAAGCAGATCTTTTAATTTAATTATTGGTCAAATATTTTAAACCTAGCAACAATATGCTTTGATTAAGCGGTTGTCTGACGACGTTATCAATTCTAATTGATTTGTCACGCGACTTAAATGCTAGAGACCCTGGTAACTAATGGTACGTCTATTGAACGTGTAATTAACTTAATTTAGGGGGTCATTTTGACGTGAATCTGTCGTTTCATTACTTGTACATTAGCAGATATGCGTGATACCTAATCAATTGTCAAAATAAAATAGTTCTCTACCTTAACAATCACGCACATTGCGTACGTCGATAATATTTTCGTAAATGCGTTTTACTGAGATATATAAGTTCACCTCGTATCGTAAGTTTTGGCTTTTCTCTACGCCAAGGCTGGGCAACCCTGAAAGGCAAAGATGAACGTAAGTGAAGAGTTTTTAACACGCGCTGCTGATTATTGACTGTCGCATGTTTTTAAGACCGTCGTTTGTTGTTTAAGACCCTCAATTGTTGTCTTAAACCTTGATTAATCATCAAATCTTAACGACCGTTAATGAATACTTATTCATTCTGATCCCCGTTATACACTCGGCGGCACTTCTAACGCTGCCACTTGATTAATAAGCTATATAATGTTACTGTAATATTTTCCGCCTGCAGTCGGTATTTCCACACCAATAGTTGCAGACTACGCTACCACTGTGTTATTATGGTCATCCATGAAATTGCATTCAGTCACTGACAGAGGGGGTAATTTAAGAAGAGGTATTGCCGCATTAAATTGCCAAGCTGAGAATAAATATCACTGTCGGCTTACAATTGAATCTGCAATATTGATAGTCCCTTCATACCTTATATTGCTCATTTAGATAATTCACTACATCAGTTATGCCGGTTTTGAACAATGACGTTCCATTGTTCAGTGGACTACTTGTATGCGGATGCAGTATGCAGTATGTGGATGATTCGATTGAAATTTAGCAATGTTATTTTACAGAGCCTGCAAGTGATTCATCAAAAGAATTTGTATGTACAGGATGATCATTAATATATGGTTACATAAATTACGTTAATAACTTTGTCAGATTGAATGATAGAGTAGCGGTTTGACCCTGATTTCAAAGCTAATGGTTCCAAGTTTTTGTAAGATATGGCTAATTAGTACATGCTATGTTAATATGATGTCAAAACGTCATAGATGATGCCGTACATTTTCAGTGATTCTAGGAAATTTTGCGATTTGGAACAATTTCGCTGTATACCACATTTAAATTTGACCCCTACACACACAGGACTTAATCCCCTTGGCTTTCTGATCATGGGAATGTCTGAAGGAAGGAGAGTATAATACAAAACCAGTATAATTAACTACAATGTCATATTGGAAGCATCAATAGGTAAAATGTAAGGAATTAATTGATATTTTACGACGTCAAATGCGGCTGATTTGGGCCGTTTTTTCAGAATTAAGGTAAACGCTTCAAACATCTGCTGAGAAAATAATATGTAACATTTGAAAATCTTATCTTAAAAATTGACATAGTTATTAAAGTTATACTTAACAACTTTTCTAAGTCCTCATTTTCATTTATCCATAACTTTTTTATTATATACAGTGGAGTAATAAACTTTCTCATGTGAAGTGTGTACAACAAAGACATTATAATCCACGTCTCGAAATGACAGATTACCACCTGGTTTGTTTGTCACGAGATTGACGTCCGCTTCATGCTTTTTTTGACACCATGTGTTTACATATGCATGTCGTATGTCAAAAAAGACTTCAAATTAGGTCCAATGACTGACCACGTATGAAAAACAGTTTAAAAAGTATTAAGCTATCACCGCTGTTCGAGGAATGATGTCAGAAAAAATATGAAGTGACGTCAGTATGGTACAGAGTAGCATTTTGTGTCGACAATCAAGAATAATTACCTTAACATCCACGTTTGATTGATTTTCAAAGTATAAACGCGTCTAAGATTGTTTAATTCAAGGTTAACGTATCGTTTGATTCTCGTATAATGATGATTGCGAGTACGTTTAGCAATTATTGTGACGTTATGACGTAAAAACGCTCTACGCCGACGTCGCATGACAACTTTGCGTCCAGACGGTAAAATTTAATCAGTCTCTTTGTTCAGCAATGCTCCCAACTGACGTCATTGACTGTCAATAGAAACATCACACCACATGATGGTCATCCAATATATCAAAATCTGTCTTTGCGACTTTTACTGTCTTTCGTTCTTATGTTTTGAGTATGTTCATTCAATAAATTTGAATCAAACACGACTTTTTGTTGCACATTTCTGAACACATATAACACACGCAAATGATAGCAAAATTTCAACAGGCTACTTGCACTGTTGATAAAACTATCTTCAAAAATATAAGTGTGTACCAAATATTATGTACACAATAAAACAATTGATCAAGACTTACATGTATGAACCATTCGAATGCATGGTTTTCGCAATATCGGGAACAATTTAACGCGAGCGATATTTTAAATATGTTGCATTTGTACAGTTTGAAGTTATTCCATAAACTGATCATGTGACTTGTCTGAATGAGCAGGTGTGCAAACCGCCCTCCAAAACGTGTGTAACCGTGTCCCCCAAAACGTGTGCATCACTGCCCTCGAAAACATGTGTGACACTGTTCTACAAAACGTATGTGACACTGTCCTACAAAACGTGTACAACACTGCCCTCCAAAACATGTGTCACCCTGTTCTACTATATGTGTGCAACACTGCCCTCAATAAACGTGTGCATCACTGTCCTACAAAACGTGAACAACACTGTTCTACAAAACGTATGTGACACTGTCCTACAAAACGTGTGCAACACTGTTCTACAAAACGTGTACAACACTGTTCTACAAAACGTGTCCAACACTGCTCTACAAAACGTGTCCAACACTGCCCTCAATAAACGTGTGCATCACTGTCCTACAAAACGTGTACAACACTGTTCTACAAAACGTATGTGACACTGTCCTACAAAACGTGTGCAACACTGTTCTACAAAACGTGTACAACACTGTTCTACAAAACGTATGTGACACTGTCCTACAAAACGTGTGCAACACTGTTCTACAAAACGTGTACAACACTGTTCTACAAAACGTGTGCAACACTGCTCTACAAAACGTGTCCAACACTGCCCTCAATAAACGTGTGCATCACTGTCCTACAAAACGTGTACAACACTGCTCTACAAAACGTGTCCAACACTGCCCTCAATAAACGTGTGCATCACTGTCCTACAAAACGTGTACAACACTGTTCTACAAAACGTATGTGACACTGTCCTACAAAACGTGTGCAACACTGTTCTACAAAACGTGTACAACACTGTTCTACAAAACGTATGTGACACTGTCCTACAAAACGTGTGCAACACTGCCCTCCAAAACATGTGTCACCCTGTTCTACTATATGTGTGCATCACTGCCCTCAATAAACGTGCGTGACACTGCTCTACAAAACGTGTACAACACTGTTCTACAAAACGTGTCCAACACTGCCCTCAATAAACGTGTGCATCACTGTCCTACAAAACGTGTACAACAATGTTCTACAAAACGTGTGTGACACTGTTCTACAAAACGTGTACGACACTGTTCTACAAAACGTGTGTGACACTGTTCTACAAAACGTGTGCAACACTGTTCTACAAAACGTGTACAACACTGTTCTACAAAACGTGTCCAACACTGCCCTCAATAAACGTGTGCATCACTGTCCTACAAAACGTGTACAACAATGTTCTACAAAACGTGTGTGACACTGTTCTACAAAACGTGTGTGACACTGTTCTACAAAACGTGTGTGACACTGTTCTACAAAACGTGTGCGACACTGTTCTACAAAACGTGTGTGACACTGTTCTACAAAACGTGTGTGACACTGTTCTACAAAACGTGTGCGACACTGTTCTACAAAACGTGTGTGACACTGTTCTACAAAACGTGTGCGACACTGTTCTACAAAACGTGTGTGACACTGTTCTACAAAACGTGTGTGACACTGTTCTACAACACGTGTGCGACACTGTTCTACAAAACGTGTGTGACACTGTTCTACAAAACGTGTGTGACACTGTTCTACAAAACGTGTGTGAGACTGTTCTACAAAACGTGTGTGACACTGTTCTACAAAACGTGTGTGAGACTGTTCTACAAAACGTGTGTGACACTGTTCTACAAAACGTGTGCATCACTGTTCTCCAAAACGTGTGTGACACTGTTCTACAAAACGTGTGTGACACTGTTATACATTGTACAAAACGTGTGTGACACTGTTCTACAAAACGTGTGTGACACTGTTCTACAAAACGTGTGTGACACTGTTATACATTGTACAAAACGTGTGTGACACTGTCCTCCAAAACGTGTGTGACACTGTTCTACAAAACGTGTGTGACACTGTTATACATTGTACAAAACGTGTGTGACACTGTTCTACAAAACGTGTGTGACACTGTTATACATTGTACAAAACGTGTGTGCCACTGCTCTACAAAACGTGTGTGACACTGTTCTACAAAACGTGTGTGACACTGTTCTACAAAACGTGTGTGACACTGCTCTCCAAAACGTGTGTGACACTGTTCTACAAAACGTGTGTGACACTGTTCTACAAAACGTGTGCAACACTGTTCTACAAAACGTGTGTGACACTGCTCTCCAAAACGTGTGCAACACTGTTCTACAAAACGTGTGTGACACTGTTCTACAAAACGTGTGCAACACTGCCCTCAATAAACGTGTGCAACACTGTTCTACAAAACGTGTGTGACACTGTTCTACAAAACGTGTGCAACACTGCCCTCAATAAACGTGTGCAACACTGTTCTACAAAACGTGTCCAACACTGCCCTCAATAAACGTGTGCAACACTGTTCTACAAAACGTGTGCAACACTGTTCTACAAAACGTGTGTGACACTGTTCTACAAAACGTGTGTGACACTGTTCTACAAAACGTGTGTGACACTGTTCTACAAAACGTGTGCGACACTGTTCTACAAAACGTGTGCGACACTGTTCTACAAAACGTGTGCGACACTGTTCTACAAAACGTGTGTGACACTGTTCTACAAAACGTGTCTGACACTGTTCTACAAAACGTGTGTGAGACTGTTCTACAAAACGTGTGTGACACTGTTCTACAAAACGTGTGTGACACTGTTCTACAAAACGTGTGTGACACTGTTCTACAAAACGTGTGCGACACTGTTCTACAAAACGTGTGTGACACTGTTCTACAAAACGTGTGTGACACTGTCCTACAAAACGTGTGTGAGACTGTTCTACAAAACGTGTGTGACACTGTTCTACAAAACGTGTGTGACACTGTCCTCCAAAACGTGTGTGACACTGTTCTACAAAACGTGTGTGACACTGTCCTCCAAAACGTGTGTGACACTATTCTACAAAACGTGTGTGACACTGTTCTACAAAACGTGTGTGACACTGTTCTACAAAACGTGTGTGACACTGTCCTACAAAACGTGTGTGAGACTGTTCTACAAAACGTGTGTGACACTGTTCTACAAAACGTGTGTGACACTGTCCTCCAAAACGTGTGTGACACTGTTCTACAAAACGTGTGTGACACTGTCCTCCAAAACGTGTGTGACACTGTTCTACAAAACGTGTGTGACACTGTTCTACAAAACGTGTGTGACACTGTTCTACAAAACGTGTGCAACACTGTTCTACAAAACGTGTGTGACACTGTTCTACAAAACGTGTGTGACACTGTTCTACATTGTACAAAACGTGTGTGACACTGTTCTACAAAACGTGTGTGACACTGTTCTACATTGTACAAAACGTGTGTGACACTGTTCTACAAAACGTGTGTGACACTGTTCTACATTGTACAAAACGTGTGTGACACTGTTCTACAAAACGTGTGTGACACTGTTCTACATTGTACAAAACGTGTGTAACACTGTTCTACAAAACGTGTGTGACACTGTTCTACATTGTACAAAACGTGTGTGACACTGTTCTACAAAACGTGTGTGACACTGTTCTACATTGTACAAAACGTGTGTAACACTGCCCTCCCAAACGTGTTTAACACTGCCCTGCCATATCTCTCTGATTACATGACTTGTATTTCACAGAAAATTACATTACATCTGTTTGAAAGCCTAACACAGTCAAGACAGGAATGACAAATGGAGATAGAAACAAATATCAGATGTTCGAATGTTTTGAAACTCAATTCAAATTTGAACAAAAATAATATGCACAAAATCGAAAGTCTGCGGGAACAGAACGGAAAATGAACGGTTCATGTGTCATTTATCATGTCCCATTTTTGCAATCTGGCTAGGAAACATTTGTCATTTTCAAACAGTTTCAAGGAATAACCGAGAAACGATGCATCGAGAAATTACAACGTTAAGCCTTCAATCAGCACTATCATCCCTGATGAATATGAAGACACGGTATAAGTTTTGTATTAAAGTTTTCCTACAAATTATTAAAAAACATAAAGATCTGGCAAAGAAGGGCCTGTATACGCTAGCCATTATGCAACTACATGTAGCAGAGGGTTCACCAACTGGTCACATCAGTTGAAACCCGGCTTACGCCGAGATTCGAACATTCGACCTTCCGAACCTAAATCGGCCGCTTTAACCACTCGGCCGCGGTATGTTTAGGCATTCTTATGAGCATAATTTATTTATTTTAGTATATCATTTATATATTATGACGTCAAACGGATATGTTAAACTATACGTTCCCTGTAATTAAGTTGATGCTTTCCTGCACTTTCGTCTGTACCTCCCATCACTTCGGCGTTTGTTTACTTTCCCGTTTGTACAAGAGTTGTGCACGCTTAGTTTTCCCAAGGAAGCTTTGTTCTATACACTTGACGTGTCATGTAACCACTTAATATGTCATTAGATAATCTGCTCTACAGGGTTTGTTTAATGTTACTTTGATTGCTCTATATGTGATGCATATTCGTCATTTTCATTTATTCTTGGCTTGATCATTATAAAGGTTAGGGCTTAACAACAATATGTCTGAAAGGGATGTGGTAATTTGGTTCAGTTCAACATTTAATTCTAGATGTTATACGTTAATTCTAGATTAGTTCTGACTTTCCCTTTCACATAATGGGTTGTTAGTGATTATCCCTCATGTGCTTGAGTTATGCTCTATTGGTGTCTTCAAGTAAGCATTGTTCATTACACGTGGCGTGACATGTTATCACGTAATCTGTTATTAGGAAAATGCATTGCACTCAACTACTTTTAGCCTTTACAAATGCATAATAAATTCTGGCCAATATGATCTGACATTTGTAACAATTCATTGGATTATTTGTATGGGTTTTACATCCTTTTGTCTGTGTTCGAAATATTCGAAAGATATTTGTCATGTTTAAATTTCTATAACAATTTTGATATAAAATTGAGGTTCGACCGGAGAGGTTGCATTTAGAGATGCTATTCTGCTGGAATTCAATAATTCATTGTCAATATGTTGTATGCTTGTATGTTGATGTTGACTACGCATAACACAAAGATTGTTATTTAAGCATCGTCCATTCCTTGCATACAAAAGGCCCGCCAGTACTGTAAATAGCTATTCAGACACACTTGAGAGTCATGCAAACTAAAGATAGAGAAACACAAATAAAAGTTACACAGTCACAATGAACATTGGTCAAGTGTCTAAATTGGCTTTGAATTATGTACAATACAGAGTAAACGAGTACATGTCCTGATGTCCTGACGTCGTTATACAATCATTATACATTTTTATTAACCACTGATGATTTAAATCTCTGAATATATCGCAGCTTCCTTTAAGTCTTAAAGCTGAGTTTTAACGTATTGTTTTAAAGGCAGTCGTTGTAGCGAAGTTTATAGTGTCGTGTCCAAATAACTCAATCGAAATCATCAGCGCGGATTATTCTGTCAATAAAGTAGTCATGAACAAGTATTTAGACATTCTCGGTCATTATACCACCCATTCGCCTACCTGCATGTGATAGATTCAGCATTAAATTTGATCGAGTCCAATAAACGTCTTTGTAATACTTTGTCTAGACTTGTGATTAACAGTGAATCAATCACCGTGCAACCATATCTAATTAAATATCTGTCCGACACTCAAATAATTGACGAGTATTTTAATGAGTTTTATAGGGATAGTCGATGAGAAGAGTGCAGCAAAAGTTTCAGTTTCAGTTTAATCAAATAATTTCGAAGTCCGGTAATATACAGAAGACATGCACGCCAAATTTACAATAACAATTTAGCATGCTCACATTTGTGTTAGTTCATTGTGAATAACTAACGCTTCTCTGGTACGTACTGTTTTAATACCAAGTTACAATGAGCCAAAGTCTTAAGAATTGCTAATTCTACTTGGCTTTTGGTGATTTTCGGATTAAAACAATTTCTGCATATTAATTTTCTTGTAGAATGCTTAGTAAAAAAGTGCATGTGCATCAAGGAATCCACATATTGTGTTCATGGTACGACACATGTCGCATATAGAATCCATTATTAAATTGGCAATCGTGATAATTGTCCACATCAGTTCATGACCGAAGATCTATACAATGTTTCCAATACCCTCTGCTAGACACGTGCTAGACAAGTACACGCGATATAACAGGCCATGTTCTAATGCACATTCTGACAGCATGCTACCATACCATATATGATGCTGTGTTATATGTGAATGCGTGTTGTATTTATGTGACAGCTGTATGAGTAACGGAACGACGGGGAAATAAGACAATCTGAGCAAATGTTTCTGTCAAACTAACTTGTAGTAGTAACAAAGAAATAACTCTTGAGATTGGAGTCATAATCAACACATTTCCGGAGACTGCCTGTATCCATATAAACACAACAACAACACGTCCTAGCTATCAAAATATCAATAAATTAAATGGAAATCTAAAATATCATGAAATAGCGCCACTGAAGGAAACGGAAAACAAATTAACATTCCAGTAGGGACAAGTTGATGAAAAGAAAACACACGGTGCTTTTATTAAGAAAGATGACTTTCCTCTGGTGTGACGCGTTTATCGAAATATTGCAAAGTAACGACATGTTCAATTTACTTGAGGATTGATTCACGTATAGTGTATGACAACTGCGCACGAACGATGTATTTATTTAATAAACCAATACATTGAATTATAGCACGACGACACGCATTGACGTCTTGTTTAAACTGACAAGTCATATCTAATCAAAATACAAGGTTACCATACTATAGGAATATCAGTCTGATAATGTACAGTCGGCGGCACTTCTAACGCTGCCACTTGATTATTCTTGTTTGAGAAAACTTTATCAAAATTCAAGGCATGAGCCTATTGTTGCACTTGTTAATTCAGAAATTGGTTTGTATGAAAATTCCTGGTAAAAGCGTAATTTACGTCACCCGGAATTACAAAGTCACAAAATTAAACAGCGTATTTATTAGGTGTCAATTGAGTATTATCAATATTTTAGTTCTTTACAGCTTCAAGTGTTATGTTATAAGCGTACACAATACAATTATTCATAAAATTCATCTACGTTACAATTTGCTAGGTAACGAAATAGCACCGTTGGTAAGCTTAGACCGACTGAAAATCAGCTCATAATCTGAATATAAAACCGATGCGTTTAAAATAAACGTTTTTACCTCAAATAAGGCTACTTGAATGGTAAAATTCACATTTCATCTGAATGACGAATGTTAATAGCACGCAGAAGAGTTGAATTTATTCAGTTTGATATAATAATTGGTCACCCTAAATTTAAATTTCAAGTTCAGACTAACCGCCTTTATTCTTTGGAATCGTATTTTCTCAACAGACACGTTATGGTTTCGGTAAAAACTTTTTCGCAGCAAAACCACATTTTTTCCTTTGCTAGCTAGTTGGTAAATATCGTTAATGATTATAAAAAGACATGAGCAAATAAAATGTCGATACATACAACTATTATAGGAAGAAAGGACATCTAGACGCACACATGACGACCAGGTGACCGGTATTGCGCGATAAAAATGCGACTTTCAATTTTAGTATTCAGTCTGTTGAAGACGTATCATGCAATAGTCTATTGTCGGATCGAGCGAAAACTTCGCCAGAACTAGTGTCAAATATTGATATATACGTGTGCCAAATTTCATAACAATTCATTGAGGACTTTCAAAGAAAACTGAAATATATAAATGGCAGCGTTAGAAGCGCCGCTAAGTGTATTGTTGAAGAAGCTAACTGGCTGATTAATGACACATTTGATTTATACAATATGAATTTATCTTGCATTCACACCCAACAATTAATATAAATATATTAACCTTAAAATTCAAATTGAAAAGGTAAAATACTATGCATAATTTAATTCATAGCCACTAGCGCGCTTTGATTCTTGCGTGACGTGGATGTAAAATTGATTTGTCATTTAATTTGGTATCATGTGTGGATAAAGAACGACACTATTAGAGGGATTGCATTATACCTGGTGTGGTGAATATATAAATTCTGAAATTGCTAAACGCATGCCCGGCATGATCCCATATATGTACATTATTATGATAATACTATTATAAACATTATTTACATTATCTTTCAGGTGCAATGAACATGCTGCAACACAAATTCATGTCTGTCCAACCTGTGGTAAGACGTTTTCCACTGACTCCGAATTAAAAGCCCATGGGATAAGAGAGAACAGTCAGTGGATATTATGTTGTGACATTTGTAAACACCATGCACTTACACGTCTTGAACTGAATGATCATATTCACAGTCAGCAAAGAAGATCACAGTATGACCTGTCGACTCTTGTGCCTAGTTCAAGCACAGGTCTTCACTTAATAAGCACATTAGTCAACGGCACAGGCTTGATTGAAAATGGTTGTTTATACATAATTTCATTCTTCTAAAGATACTGTTTATATATTCATATTTGTGCTTTAAAAAGAAAATGAAACATTTTTTGGTACTTTTAAATTTCTAGTTGTCTGTTTATTTGAGGAATAAGTGTTTTGGGTACATCGGTCAGAAAAATGACTGTAAAAGTCTCAGTATAAAATCAAAGTTTTTAAAGGATATATTGATTCCATGGTCTAAGGTCAACACCCTAAACACTGAAATCGAAACATCCCAACACTTCATTTGGAATCATTCTAAATAAAACATAGAAATACACATGAGTTATTTTACTATATATACGTGGTATATACTACAACAATCATAATGACATTAATGAATAATATCATAAGAGAGACGTGAATTAGACATACATTGACGTCGCGTCACAAGTTGGAGCTATATTCAATTTCGCGTAATTTATTTGCCAAATGGTGCAAATGTAATTATTTTTGTTTCAATAAATATAATATGTTATATATCAATCGAACGAAGAAAATCAGCACAATCGATCTGAATGGTTATGTTTTGAGTTTTATTTGAAAATCCCACACTTTCAGGGTTCGAAATAACCAGAATACGGTAAAATATCACTGTAGAGATGTAACATCCGATCTCGTGGGGCTTGAGAAAAATGTGTGGAGAGCAAAAATCATACGCAAAATTTCTATATTTTTTGCGCAAAAATGATTCTGAAACGTAAAAAGTTGATTCCATTAACGTAAAAGAAAGTGACATCATCATCAAGTCAAATATTTTGATTCTGTGTTGCGGGAACAGTTGTGTAGAGATTTCAAAATCACGGGAAAATAAGTTGTTATTACACTGATAAAATTGTTCTGCAATATTTATTTTTAATAATTTCTCTTTGACATTTCCTATAAAAAAACGTTTTTTATATATTATAAAATACGGTATTCATTTTAGATTTTGATTCAAGAGATCAAAAATAATTTCAAATTTTCTTTGCCGACATAAAATGTCCCACCCTGTGCTTAAAACTAAAAACTGAATTGAACATGAAATTCGATTTGATCGGACGTGAAAATTTCTGTAAAACATTATTCGTCACTGAAATGATAAAATGCGTTTTTTGCACGCTGTTGAATAGTATATTGTTTATCAAAATCGTTCAATATACGGTGAAGTTATTTCAACAAACCAAGGCAAACAAATTACAGCATCCGTATGAAATATGGATTATTTGATGTGGAATGTGTATGCTATTGCAAATTAACATTGATAGTCTGAAAAGTTTGTGTGTGAGTTTGATTTGGAAAAGTCCATTTAATTTCATAAATTGGTAGGTCATCCTGTGTGATGGCATGTATTGTGTTATTTGATGTATATGGTGTATGCATCTATTTGATTATTATGGTGGTTTAATTTTGTTAGGTAACTAAAACGTTTTTTTTTCTGATGACTGTGAACTGTATTCCATGCACATTAGTTGCAGGTATTGTGTAGTTATTAATTAATTGTTAGTTAAGCATCTTGGATTATTAGTATATTGCAGATTGGAGACTTACGAACATACAGATATACATACATACGTTATACGTACTACGAATATATGATAACACTGTCTGAGAGTACATTATATATGTGAACTGATATATAGTTGTGTTTATATCACTACAAGTCAACTTACCTAGCCGAGAAAGTTTACAATTGTTACATGAAGCGTGCTCAAATCTATCGGATGACGATTTAACCTGGTAGTATTTATACAGTTAATAAATAGAAATAATCTACAAAAGCACACGTTTGCACATGGTCCAATGGATTCACTAAAATCAGGTGTCAAAAAGTCCTAAAATTGTACGGACCAATGTATGGAATAACACCGCTGCATTATTTAAATGAGTTCGAACTATTCACATTACGCCAGAGAAGAGATCGCTCCGCCTGTTTGTTTGTCAAAGGCTGCATGGCGAAGGTTTTCAAGTTAATCCATTTGACCATGTGATTAAAATTTACCGCTATAATTGATTAAATGGGTATAGATCGACAACTGGCGTAATGTCAATTTTCCAAGCCGACATAAACTCACAAATGGTAGAAACAACCCACCATATACGAAGACCCTTCAACCATGCACGCATTATGTTTGGTACGTAACCAAGCGTGTGTAAATGTTGAAAATAGCTGGGAAGCTGAAATGCGATTGTACTTCGCTGTCACTTACATGTACTAGTATTCATCAACGAATCGATTTAGTGGCTCGATAATAAATTAGTTTGAATAGAAAACTTTTCATTCAAATTAAGTTTATTGTAATTTGCTTTAAATGGATTACAGAGATTTTCAGTGAATTTAGCCAACTACTGCACCTAGTTACAAAAACATGATACAAATGATAAACAGAAAATTTGGAGATTTTTCGTGAAAGATCTTATTTTATTTCACTCGCTACGCCACTCTAGAACATATTAATTTCTGTTCTGTTCGGTGAAATAAAAATCGATTTTACTAAAAATTCAACAAATATCCTCTATAAAATCGTAATTAGTGGTACAGAATATTGTATCAGAAGCAATGGCATTTTGAAATCTTCGTACATACACTGATTGGAATACTAGTATACGTGTTAACTAGTTCATCATGCTCCTAACGAAATGGCGACGATTCTCCACGATAGTACTCGCTATCCTAGGTGCTTACATGGTCATCCGGACAGGAATGGACATTCTAACAACACGTAAGTCGTTCATAAATGTTATAGTTAAATATTTACTATGATGCACGACGAGTACCCCGAGAGTTCTCGCGCTGAATATGATTCAGAGATATTTTATTTTTTTAGTGGATGTAGCGGTTGACTATTTAGTGCAGTTAGTTACTTATAGAATCATTATCATTTACTTCGTTGGTTCCTTATCCCATCATAATATTGCATTTTTAAACTAGCTATTTATTTTTTAATAATATTTCTGTTTACTACACATTTTAGTCCTTTGACAATTATGTCGAGCTTCGGTGAATAAAATGCACTTGTAAACATAAATGTGTCATGTTACAGCTAAGCCGAATCCCACCATGCATAAAGAACAAAATGATCCTAAAGAAATCGTATGTTTCCTTTTACTGTGACATTGACCTTTGAGAAAGGCGCCTGGAGTTGCTTATGACCTTCTTATGATGTTAACATTCATGCTAAATTTTAAGCAAGGTTGGTCAATGCATGACAAAGTTATGGTCCGGACAAGCTTTAATTTTACCTTTGACCTCCAAATGTGACCTTGACCTTTAAGATATGAACGTAAGGATAAAGCATGACACTCCAGCTCATGGAGATGAACATTTATGCTAAATAGAAGAAATAATGGCTAATGTAAAAAATGAGGTCAGGGCACGAAAAACTTAGACATATGACCTCCAATTATAACCTTGACCTTTGAGTTAGGAACATGTGGTTTGGCATGACACTCCGCCTTATAGAGGTGTACATATACATATATGCAAAATATAAGAAAAACACGTCACTGCATGACATTCGTATGGTTTGGAATATACATGCCAAAAATAAGATGCATGACAAAATTACGGTCCTCACTTAACATAAAAACGTCCGTGGTTTTATTAGACTAGATTACGTTAAATACATATGTGTATTGATGCTATCAGTACGAACTTACAATGTATTCGCTTCGATGTAGCCGCTGTACTATTTATATCCCCAATTACATAACATTTGTATTCACATTTTACAAGTTCTGAGCATTACACAATGTTTCCTTTAAATAAATTAACAATATGTATTCAAAATGTGCCTTGTACCTTCCGCAGGTAACGGTATCGTTGAAGAAATAAAAAAATGAAATTGAAAAAAAAAATCTCGAAATTTACGTATTATATAGAAGGTATATTTGCAAGGAAATTGAGAGCCGAATCGAAAGGGTGCAATTTGTTTCATAGACAACGGCATTTACGTGAATTGATCATGTACTAAAGGCTGTGTGGGTGACAAATATAGCATAATTCATTACAAGCATTTGAAATCATGCTTTACATTTACCTCAAAACGATCAAATTCATCGTTTAAACTTTTATTTTAACTCTCGATGGCGTAATTCGAATCACGCTGTGTGGACGACCGGTGTGGTTTTTGGAGTTTCCGACGACTAGAGATATTCCGAATGTATTTTTATAACCAATGAAAATCGTTGCCACAAAATGGAAATCATCCGCAACTTTCGGACAAACATGATGAAAATAAAAACATTTCGACTAAATAAAATGTGCAGACGATTCGTTTCGAGGCTAATACGGAAGCTCGCATATTTCACCACGGTACATTTGTTCTAACTGTTGCGTTATTCAATTCTACCGCATTTTTATATTTATTTACGACGATAAATACAAGATATGAAGGTTTTTATTCTCTAAATTTGTGTTTTTGGTTTTATTGGAGTGCACCTTTCGAACCGGCTGGACACAAGAATCTAAACTTTATGGCATAACTTTTTAATGAGTTGATCAACTTAGATGGAATTTCGCATAAAGTAGTTTAAACAATGTTGCGTAAGAATATAATTAGTTATTGAATTATCGAGAGCTAATTCTTGTTTTTTGATACTTTGAAAATCCGTGTTTTTAGGGCAAATATACCTTCTATATAATACCTAAATTTCGAGAATTTTTTTTTTTCATTTTCACTTTTTTAAAAATCTTTTTCTTTTTCAACGATACTGTTACGTGTGGTACCTTCCTGACAAAATCATCATTATGTCGTATTGTAGTTTTTTATTAACATTTCTAACCTAGATAGTTATCTACATAAATCATGTTTGTATTCGTATGTATATAAGCAAGTTGTAAGCCAAATAGCAACAATGGCTGATGTTACATTGGTAGCTATTTAATATTCATTTTACTGATATCAATAAAAATATTTCGTATATAAACAAGATGAACATAACACGAGACGTTTTGTCGATAGTTAATCCTACTCACACAAATATTAAAACAGAGGTTCACAGTTTTTGTCCGAAACTGGCTTAACGGCTATCCACGCCACTGAGTCAGTTTCGATCATATAATGTGACCTGTTTCATATGCTGCGTAGTTAACGCTCATTTTTGGTTTGAGCGTCGACCATACATAATGTATCGTGTGAAAACGGTCAAATAAAAGGATATTTCACAGGCATAGAATCAGCTTACACAGAGTTACTTTAATAACACTCAAAGACTCTGCAGACTATGTATTTTAAACTCAGTGGAAGACGAAAAACATTTTTTATTTAACTGTACTATGTATAATGAACTTCGTCAGCACTCATTCTCTGACTTATTTGAAAACAATAATGTTGATATTGATAGCAGACTCATACATTTAATACAATCACACCCTAGAAAATTAGGAAAGTTTCTACTTTGTGCATATCTGAAAAGAAGGGATGCGTTATTCCTCTGACCAATTACAACAATTAATTTTTGCTGTATTTTTTTATATGTTGGTAATGTATGTGCTTTTTATTTACGATCATTTATACATTAATTCTTTCTATGCTGAATATTGTGTTTTGTATATTATACATGTCATAAATGTTATAACAAAATGTGTACTGTTAAATTGTGGTTATAATATATATGCTTGTTATGCACAATAAGAACCGTATTATACAGGACAATTTCTAATTTGGGGTTATGTATAACATACACCTTTACAGTGTTTTAAATGTCATACAATCATTACATATCATGTACCAGTCATTTTGGAAATTGTCAATCGAATGTCATATTATACATGTATAAATTGTATATTTAATCACAAATATGTAATTATATTTTCGAATTTCATCTCGTAAGTCAGAATATTTGCCACAGTATACTGTTAATTCTATCGAATATTACCTTTACCTCTGTTTTATCGTTCATCGTCATTGCAGTGCTCTACATATTGGTTAGTATACATGTAATTTGCAATACATTTAAAAATATTTATTTATATATATCATATGAAATTATGCTTAACTACATCATTGTTATTTAATAAAATAATGTTCTTATTCGGAATTTAAATACTCCTATGCTATGGTGACTTATAGGCCCATTGGGCCGGGTGCTTCTTTATTTTTGTATTGTAATTATGTTTGTTTGTCAATATATATGCACATGTCACGTTAATAAACAATTTACTTACTTACTTTACTTACTTACACTCCACTTTATCAAATTTATTTATGCTAAAACCAACTTGAGTTTATTAATTTTTCCTTGATAAATAAGTCTTTAACACAAACGGCTATCATGTTTGCTACAGGAATGAATGAAATTATAATAAATTTTTACGCTGGTTACGCTTGACCTATTTTGATCCTTTTTGTGCGTAATTCAAAAACTTATGCATGTACACAAATACAAACCTGATTTATTTGTATGTATTTTCGATTCAAAGATGTCTGTCAAAACCGCCATAATGTTCCATTTCTGAATAGGTAATTGCGGCAAGTATAAACACTATGCTATAGGACCATTATATTTTTTTATCATTTAAGTGTATTTATAATGGTTCCATTTAATCCTGAGAAACCTGTAATAATCAACCGGGGTGAATGTTTGTTTACGTGGTTCTGACAGAGATCTTTGAATCAATATACCATATGAATCGGCATATATGAAAAACACAAACAGTTGCTAATAATAATATCGGTTACGGTGTCACGCTTGTCTAAGCATGAAGACACAGAGGCTCTTAGCATACTCAGGAATGGCTATAAGTACATGTAAACAGTTATTTTCAATCATTTTATCGTGTTTTTTTCTTAAAATATTGCTTTTGTACTTACGACCGTCCAATTCTAAGCCAGCAATTGACGGTTGTTTTTTTATTTCTCTGTTCAAAGATTGTAACTTGTCGACTGAACAAACAGTAACTAGGTATAATGTCCATAAGAACGATGCATAAAAATCAACTAAGTCACAATAATGGACCTGCAGGAATACATATTAAACATAATTAGTTCTTACTTATTTTGCAGGAAATAAAGCACCAGTTACTATGTATACAACATCACCAGCTAACACCAGCACAGACTACAAGAAAATGAAACAAGTATGTTTAATTAAAGAATGGCCTTTGGTATAATTCCCATGAAATTAAGTATTTAATTTACTACTTGGATTTTAACTACATTTCGTATTTTTCAGTCATTATTGGCAACGGTCTTACCCAATGTATTTTTAGAAAGATTATTGTAATATCGGCAACTCACAAGGCTATGAGAATTTCATATGCGAAGCTGTGTGGATTATGTAGGATTCCAATATCTTAGGACAGTGGCACGAACCACTATCAAAAATGTCCTCTAATACTTTTTAATGTGATCGTTGACAGTCACATGGAATTCTTACATCGTGCCACTAACTGTAACATATACAGTCAGGTATATGTCCGTAATGGATCAACTTCTATCTACATTGCTGAAAGAAACACTTCTGTTTTGGTGGTAAACCGTACAATAATACATTGCTGCACTGTGAATACTGTGCCTTCGCTAAAATACGACAACCTGTCTTTCTGTTTCTGTATCTATCAGTATTAATCTTACAATATATTATGTAGCTACAGTTGATACTTATACCTGGTACATTGTGTACATTGTGTACATTGTGTATTAAAATCAATCTCGTTCGCAAAGGTAGCAACCGCCAAGGTTTAATGTGAAGGAGAATCTTCTTAAGTTGGGTAAATAACAATGGAATGACTGACACATGTAAATATGATAGTCGGCCATCTCTGACTTAAGTGTAATATGTATTTATCATGCACATTGACTAATGTAAGTATTTTCGTATTTGGTATGACATGTTATATAATCGAACCAAACATCATTCTGAATTAGTACATTACTGTATGTTTTAAGGACGAGGGTGACGATATCACACTGGTTGGCGAGAGAAACAATTTGAGACTGGCTAAGTTAGAACAAACATGTGCACTCCTTAAGGCTATAGATAGACAAACTGTGTCCCAGCCGAGAATACGGGCTACAATGAATGCAAACCATGACGTCACATGGTGTCGTGTGAACAAGGCGGCGTCAACGTATACGTTATCAATGTTTGACAAAATATTCAACACTTCACATGATCAACTTCTCGCCATCACTGACAAAGTTCGAGCACTACCATACTCAGACATGAGAAAAATAATCGACAATTCTTATACATTTACATTTGTTCGGGAACCATACGGACGTCTATTCTCAACCTACGGTAATAAATTCTACTTCCCCAAAGATCACTGGGCACCTGTTGCTCCCCGGGTGGTTCAAATGTATCGAGACAAGCCATCAAAGGACAGCATGAAATATGGACATAATATAACATTCTATGAAATGATCCGATACACGGTGGAGGAGTTTGAGGCGGGACATAAACTAGATGAACATTTAAGGCCCATGCATGTTCATTGTTTTCCCTGTGATTATAAATACAATTTCATTGGGAAACTTGAAACAATTGTATCCGATTGGACATACTTAAAGCACGAGTGGGCCAAAAAGAAACAACTCCATGTTCCAACAGGTGCTGGTGAAAGGACAATTAGTTTTAATGAAACGAAGCACATGAAATCTACATTCGCCATAATTAAAGATTCCACTATATCCACGTATAAACTCTATCTCAGAGCCTGGTCTTATTACAAGATGCTCGGATATATATACAAACATTTCGATATGCCATTTAAAGAAGAAAGTAATATAAACTTTGATGAATTTCGACGCGCGCTTGTCGAAGCGGCAGCCAAGTCCAAACCATACGCTGCAGAAACAAAACAACAAAAGTCAGAAGCCGTGAGACAGGCGTATGCATCGATACCTTCACAATTACTTGAACGATTAAGAAAAGTTGTGTTGCTTGATTGTATGTTATATGGCTATGATGACAAACCGGACTGGTTGTTTCAACATAAGAATGAACACGCGGATTATAATTACTTCCAGGGATTAGAATAATCTGACGTCCGTGCAAGATTGCTTAATATAATACATAACGCTGGCTAAGAATGAGAATGTCCTAACTACTACTTATGAACTTATAAGACTGATGCATATTTGAAATCTACATTACAATGCGCTATTAATAATACTACTAATAATAATATTTATTCAGTGTAAAAAGCATTCTTATGTACCTAATTGCATAAATATCGGCACTTGTATTGTTGACCAAAACTAATTTACTCTTTAATTTACGATTTTATCATAGTGATACATCGTGTCAGCAACTAGGATATGGAGAAGGGTTTACCAACAAATTGTCCATGCATCATGTTACATTGTTACGTTTTGGTATTAAACATTATACGGCGTTTTATTGACGATTATCTTTACACAGTATATGCCCTTGGAAATCATATAACGTGTTCATGTGTTATATCGTAGATTAAAGCACAGTAACGTGTTCCGATGGTAGTAATAAAAGCACAGTAACGTATTCCTGTGTTTTACGAGGGGTATTCGAAAACTAATGCAATTGTATGCTGTCAGCAATGTTTTATTAATTCAACATATTTCAAAGCAGACCAACAGCACCCGAAAGACAACAACAAAAATGGTCAGTCAAAAGCAACAAAAGCAAACATAATGTTGATAAAAGTTAGATATTGGTCTAATGCAAAGCTGCAACATAGGCAGAAGGACAGTTAGCTGATTGCACATGCTCGATGTTATCCCATTTACAAAACATTTGGATGAAAATTCTAGAAGTTAACAACAGTTGTACCCCATGGTTACCAAGCTCACTGCGTAGTGTCTAAAATAGCATATTATTTTAAATGCCAACAATATTTTATTAGTACCCTTAATACTTTCAAACTATGTTTTTACGAAGCTTAGCAGTTGACGAAACACAGATTTACTATCATTTACAAAGTCTGAAACAGAAATATTATGTTATTTGATGCCTGAAATTCTAAGAAGCTCGTATTTGTAAATTACACTCAGTCAGTGACGAAGGTGAGGCATTTGAATTTTATCCACCGACTAAGGCCCTACTATTCAAATGCCCGAATCAGTAGGTAAATTTGTAGATGACAGGTTCTACAGATATGTTATGCAGAAAGGTAACGTGTTCCTATGTTATATCGTAGAATAAAGCACAGTAACGTGTTCCTATATTATATCGTAGAATAAAGCACAGTAACATGCTCCTATATTATATCCTAGAATAAAGCACAGTAACGTGTTCCTATATTATATCCTAGAATAAAGCACAGTAACGTGTTCCTATATTTTATCGTAGAATAAAGCACAGTAACGTGTTCCTATATTATATCGTAGAATAAAGCACAGTAACGTGCTCCTATATTATATCGTAGAATAAAGCGCACAGTAACGTGCTCCTATATTATATCGTAGAATAAAGCACAGTAACGTGCTCCGATGTTATATCCTAGAATAAAGTGCAGTAACGTGTTCCTATATTATATCGTTGAATAAAGCACAGTAGTGTGTTTCTATATTATATCGTAGAATAAAGCACAGTAACGTGTTCCTATGTTATATCGTAGAATAATTAGAGGTTAATACACGACACAGCCGGGCCGGAAGGCGATAATGGGCCCGTAAAATTAATAATCACCGCGAGGGCTTTAGCCCAAGGGTGCTTATTCATGACGGGCCGATTATCAACTTTCGGCCAGGCTCTGAACATAGGTGGCAGTATCAGTGTTTGGAAAAAGAAAAAATCCGTCACTGAGCTAATACACTACATGGACAGTATATACATGTACTAGTATATCGATTGTGTATCTAACTCTATGTACACTATCAAGGTATAAAGCGTAGTATATGTCTATGTCCAAAGATTGTGGAACATCGCATAGGTAACCAGTGCATAAACTAAATGACCTTGAGCGAAGTTAAATAACGAAAGTAACACTGTTTTGCTATTTCGCAGTTATAAGATACAATTGAACGAGATTTTCGGTAAGAATGAATATCTTATAGTTTATTTGAATGACTTGTATAGCGATTTTTCTTCAGCGCCCGTATTTTATGTTGAAACAACGAGATGCAATGTTCCACAATCTTTGGCATATAGACATATAGTACGCTTTATACCTTGATAGTATATTAGCTCAGTACAGAATTTTTTTAATATTTTTTTATTATTTTTTTAATCGTTTGCGGACAAAACACTGATACTGCCACCTGTGGCTCTGAAGTGTAATATGAACTAAGGCACCGCCTAAACGGGGATTAAATAGATGTTGGATAACTGTTAAGCTACATTTCAGATATATGGTATAGAATTTTTTTAGGTAAAATACTTAAATATTGTTTCACAAGTTATATTCATACCAGTGTACTTATTTATGGGATATACAGGCATCTATGCCAAATATAGTAAATATTTAACAATTTTATTTGATTTTTGCTTTACGCTAAAACGTGACACAAACCCTTTAAGACTGCGTTCGCCGTATATTCATTTCATATTTGATACATGTTAACCGCATTGTTACACATTTGTCAGAGAGCATATTTTCTGTAAGGGTATCCAGACGTTTCAATTAGCCATCCGATGAATTGAACAATTTCAGTTTCTGTCCTGGGTATGTTTTTCCTGAGTACATTACCGCATGTATTTTTTTTTAGGTTTTCCAACGAAAAATCCTGCTTATTAGATTGGGACAATTGGTCCCGGACTAGATGACGGGCAGGCAGCGATGTCAAACAATTTTTGACTAGGGATTTCCGGTCAATAACTTTAAGTTTGGATAGACTGATCTTAATGATACTTTGTATATAACAAGCTTGCATGGATACCTAGCTTGGGATTGTATTTGGGGTCAAAGAGGGTCATGTCACTGTAACTAAAAATATATAAAAAAAGGTTTCCGGTCAATAAGTTCAGTTTGCATTGGGCATTTTTCATGAAATGCTATTTTTGTGCTGGCATATTCATGCTTTCTACACTTATTAACCAGGCTTCAGAATCCTTGGTTATTAGATTTGGGTATAGCCCCAAATGTGTGGGCAGGCAGCGTAAGCAATTAATTCTGTTCTCAACTCCTATGTTTCTCAAGAATTTTCAACCATCATCAGGCGGACACCCGTACAGAAAATCAGGTTTTGCGACAATGCAGTGTCTTGTGTAAGACATATTTTGATTGGTCGATAATAAATTCTTAGGCCAATCGCAAAGCTGAAACATTTTTCTAACTTGGTATTTTTGTACTCCTTTTCTGAAGTCTCGATGATTTCGCGAGGGAAAAGGGGAAACTTTGTGCATTAAAACGATTTAATTATTGGTAAATGACAACCGGAAACCAAAGTCTTACACTGAGATCATGATAAAAGGACTTGAAAACAAGGAAAACCTTCTTTTTATTGTGTAAACGCCGCCTTAAAAGGGAATAACTGCATTTGTTGATTTTAGCAGAAAAAAGTCCGTCTGACAGTCAGACCGACTTTTTTTAGTCCGTCAGATTGTCAGTCCCACAGGCTTTCAGCGATAATAGGGAAGTCGGGTAGCCCAAAAATCAGGGACCCCGGCCTGGAAGACCTATAATTGAACTTGACCTAGATTATAATGAAATAATTTATTCTGGAGAAATTTCATCAAGAAAAGACCAACATTTTTATCTCTATTGTCTACCGTGACAAGAAATTTCGAGGACTTGACCTAGTGACATACTTTTTGACCCCGGATGTCACAATATTGAACTTGATTTTCAAAAGAATATCCTTCTGATTAAAGGCTTTGGAAAATAAGGCCAAATTTGTGACCTAGTGACTACATAAGGCATTTGACCTACTGACCCAAGCGGATAAGAGTAAATAATCGACACGTTTAGATGTGACGTTGTAATTGTGGCGATTTATGGTCACTCTTTTTTCAAGTAAGCCTGCTAATGCGACTGTGAATGAAATTATTTCTCTTTAGGCTTTGCGGCTGCAGAGATGCAAGTGAAATTTTTGTTTGACCTGACCGCAGAAATGTACGATTTAAGGCAAACATTGCGTCAGATGTATAGTAGTCACGCTATCGAGCGCTATGCTTAAAAAAAGCTTCTCAAAATGAGCGCTACTGTATATAAAAAGTGAAAAATATATATTATTTAGACAAGCGCTTGTGGCTAGCTGACTGTTACATAGCGCTGAAAAGTGCAACCAAATAACCTCGTTTCTAGCAGTACAATGTAAATATTTTTTTGTACACAACACATTCAAAATGAAATTGTCATAATTTGATACAAAATGAGTATTTTTAATCCCCTATTAAAGTATTTAATGCAATTGTTCAATTTAAAACTCAATGGGAGTAACAACAACTCGCGCATAGTTCAGTTCATGGAGATCCAAAGTCATTTATGATGAAGATATTGTACATTCATAAAATTGTCAAAGCAATTTCAACGTAACGTCATTTTAGCTCCAACATGACGTCATTTTGACTCGAACGTGACGTCATGTTGACGTGGATAACGTAACATGCGCTCGTTCAGCGGACCGATTACGATTATGAGTTTGTGGACCGGGCAGATGACAATAATCAATCACGTGATGGTCATAATCAGCCTGAAATAGGCTCATTTTTGTTACTATATATATTAACAATTGTATTGAAGCACATTAATACGTTACACAACACAATGTTACGTTGAAATTGCTTTGACAATTTTATGAAAGTACAAGACTTTCAACATAAATGACTGTAGAACTCTATAAACTTTACTAACTGTGAGTTGTTATTACTCCCATTGAGTTTTTAAATTGAACAATTTAATTTAAGACTTTAATACACTTCAGAGCCTGACCGGAAGTTGATAATCGGCCCGGCATGAATAATCACCCTCGAGCTAAAGCCCTCGCGGTGATTATTAATTTTCCGGGCCGATTGTCGCCTTCCGGCCCGGCTATGTCGTGTATTAACCTCTTAGTAACGCGTTCTTGTTACTAGTATGTCCTAGAATAGAGCACAGTAACGTGTTCCTATGGTAGTAATAAAAGCATAATATTTAGAAATGTTTATTCGTTTTCAGCAATTATGATAAGTATGTGAACGTGTTCCATGTTCTATTTATAGCACAGCTAATATTAGAACATGTAACGCCCCCCGCCATCTTGGAAACTCCGGTCAAGGTCGTTCGGATGACAGCAATAAGATTTCATCGTGAAAGACAATGTCGACCGTCAAATTACGCAAAATAGCGATGCTTTAGTTGATGTTGGCCACATTCCACAGTTGAGTGGCAACTTTTCTAGTCATAAAATGACCGTACAGGCCTCAAAGAGAGACAACTCGTACAAATCAAGGTAAAATTGTGCCGTCTGTAATGAGATGCGATTTTTAAAACAGCCTTCAAATGCTTCAAATGGTGATTAAGTATGCGTTTTGTTACATGTATAGTAATATCATGAATAAAAGTTTCATAGTATCATATTTTATAGTGATTGCTTTGATTATTGGGCGAATTGTCACATTTTATTTAAAGTCCACACGATTTCGGATAGTCATATATTCGGACATAAATTCAGTTAAGTTCCGTGTGGAACAATACTATATGCTGTGATCATTCAACACTTTTTTATCTAGTCAATCACATTGACTGCTTACACAATTAATTCTGTCTGTATTTTTCAGGTTGATCGTCTGACGGAGAGCCAAAACTTGATGCTGAGAATACCGCTTGACATGGAATATGGCTATCTTATACCATGCCCTTGATAACTGGAACCAGTGATGTTAGTCAAACCAAGATAACGCTATAAAGTTAACACAGCAGTATGTGGGAAACAACATGGAGACAGCAGTCATGTCTAACTGGACAACACCACCTGCCTGGGACTTTTTCTTTTTCAGTCACCAAAGATGTGCAAAATATCAGACTTATACAGGTTGATTCTTGGAAACAAACAAATATTTACCCTGTGATTGACTTAATTTATGTGTTAAATAAGATGTATATATAAAGTTGCTCTTTATATTAAAACAAGAAGTTTAATATTAACTATTTATAGATCTGCACAGGTTGCTCATCAATACCAGCAATAGACTAGCTGTGGCTTTGTTAGCACTCATTGTGAATATTTCCTAGCTTGTAAGATTTGTGAAACGTAAAGCGCGATTCATCTTAAAATTGTGAAATTCAAGCCTTGTTTTGCTTTTGAATTGTGAAAGTTGAAGTGCGATATTGACTTAAATTAACTTTGTGAAACTAATATTTCCCTTTATTTTCTAAAGAAAATCAATGAAGGCTTGTAATATTTCATCATCGAATGTTTAAGCTACTCTGGTTTTATCAATTTCAAAATTTGGGGCCTGGGCAAGTGACATATCTTAGGTTTATGAAGCTGGCATTTTGGAATTGTGAAGTAGCCTCTTTCGAATTGTGAAGTAGCCTTATTTCAGCCTGGATTTTAAGTGATTATATATGGTCAATGTGCTAATGATCTGTCAGGTATTGTTACCTTCAATATTGTTTTTATAATTGTATGCTCTTTTTATTTATATATACATGAAATGACATTTAGTTGATCTGATGGTACTCATATAAACTTGTTCTAAAGTGTGCTGCTGTCTAGCCTGCTGACCACTTCCAAGTTTAAAGGATTTGGAATCAAATATATCTGGAACATACACCATCCTCTTATTAGTTATTACTCAGATGTATTGGATGTTCATGAAATTACTGCTCCATGAATGTGTGCACATAAATGCCAAGGTCCACTTAGGAAATATATATATAACTACTCCACATGTGGAGGAAAACCAGCATTGTTAACTTTTCCTGTATGGGAATCAACCTGCTGCTACCATCAATCAAACCTGGATTTCAAGGTTACAAATCCAGTGCATTGACCATATCAGCTGCTCATAAATGGCATATAATACTGTATTCATATAACAAATACTACAATGAAAACTCACTAATAAGACCACCCTTGATTATTTGAAAGTGTGATAATATTATCATTTGCTTTCATAAAAACTTATCATATTTGAAAATGCTATAACGAGTTGGTTATAATATTAAGGCTTAATAAAGAGCGCAAGTTAAATCACGGTAATGATTTGAGAATGTAGTCCTAATTTTGAGGTGGTCTTTAAGTGAAGTTTTACTGTTTGTTTAAAGGTAAGACACTTGTTAATGCATAGGAATCAGCTTTTTATTGACAAACATATATCACATGGTAATAATTTCTGGCATAAAGATCTGTATGGCAGATGCATGTTATAAATAAAAATGAGTATCAATAAAAGTTGAATTCATGTTTTTCTGGATAATTGTCTTTTTTTTTGTCATTTGTCAGCAATCTCCTTCAGCAATAGTGTCTGACGATCTTGATATTTAATGGAGATATGTTAAAGTTGCTGGACTACCACACAAATGGAGAGGGTACATGCTCACAGATGTTAACATATATGCACAAGTTCATGCAGCTATTGTTGTCACTTTATTGTCAAGAGTCATTTTCTCAAAGACAATTTGAAATTGAACATCATCTTTCACCATCCAAAATGAGTCCACCCTGACCATGGCTGGTAACTCTGTGACCTTATATATTTGAAGTTATCTGCCCTTGACACTCTATAAAGTTCACAAATAGATTAGCAAGAGTACTATCAAGCACCAGAAAGTCGAGCGTCCAGTACTTATATGCAGTGTTCTTCTTGAACTGTATCAGTCCTTGATCCATTGAGTCAGAGCATCATCAAGGTCATCCATAATCAGTTACTGTCCAGCTAGATTTATCAAAGGGAGACATCATGTTGATCATTTTCTCCAACACTTGTCTGCTGGGAATAATCTTGACTACAGCATCTACAAAACAACGCATAAAATTCATTTTTTTAAATTATGTATGCCTACATACAGTCAACCTTTTGAAATTGCATATGTTGACCACTATTTAGAGGTTTCGCTCATCAGAGGTTAAAATTTATGGACGAAGTTAAGTGAAATTTTGAAGGACTTAAGTATTTCTTAGAGGGGTATTTGATTTAGTACTATATACATTATTATTATTACCTGACCTAGATGTTATAGCTTTAATTTGTGGGATTATATCCTGGATCATATGCCCCAAAGTGCTATTGCATTAAAGCATAACAATGCATAATCTCTCAAATAGATACATATCAGATCAACTATAAATATGACTTCTAAGTTCTTTATTAAAAACATTCAGCACTCCTGAGCACAAATCGCTTGGACGTATGCATGTACATACACCAAAAGTGGCGAAAACAAAGAAGTCTATAAGTCTTGCTCTGAGACACCACAAGCGGGCGCGACAAAAATTGCAATGCTAAGGGTTCATATAGGCCTTGCAAAGACCTTGAATTCGGTTTCAACCTTGAAAAGTACTTGCTACCTTGAAAAAAATGACAAAATGGTAAAAACCCTTGGAATTTGACAAACAGTCTTAAATATATGTATGGATGGTGTTAAGACGACGCATGTTGAAAAAAATGAAACAGAAACACGTTGTTTCATCGTAAATTAAAAGTGCATATTTGAATAGGCCCAAATGAGTTATTATTGTAAAGGTTCTGTTACACTGTTTGTGTTACAAATATTATAATTAAAAAATGGTGCATAATATTCTTGTTTGTCCCAACACAAATAGTCATATCCATACAATTTCAAGTGGACTGTTTGTTCGGAAAATGCCTTGAAAATACAAATTCTTGCTTGAAAAGTCCTTGAAATGTCCTTGAATTTTGTTGCGAGAATTCAGTATGAACTATGATTGCCATTGCCTCATATTTTTGGTTGAGCTCAAATAAACTGGTTAACCAAACAAATGGCACATGTCCATCAAAAACATGTATTACAAGTAAAGTATTTATAATACATACCAGATTATTTAGTGTTCAGAGCATTGCTCCAATCAATGGCAATCTTTACAAATCAACAGTTTCTTCTCCCATGTAACTTTTTCTCAAAGTCTGTCCACCTATTGTGCTGAAATCAAATGAAAAACCTTAATGGTATACTTGTAATGACAGAAATATGTGTTCAACCCTGATTGTAGCATCTAATCAGTATTTGATTACCAAATTATTCCTACAATTGTCAGACATTTTGAAGTGTACATCAGAAACATTTTTGCAACATTAACAAGTAGAGCTGTCAGAGTCTGCTTCATATGTGTTGTTTGTCTTAGAAAAACAACTAAAAATGTGCAAAAGACAGTCACTGCACTCTAATGAAATGTATTCACAACTATGAAGTTTCATCATTGAAGTCTCCAATATTGTATGAGTTATGCCATGGACAAGAATTAAGTATGAATCAATAATTACAAAAGGGGAATAACTTCAATAGTATGCAATATAGAGTCATGGTCCTTGGAAACTACACTTCCCAACAAGGATATTCAAATTTATACCTGCAGTGCTGTATGAGTTACAGCCTGGATAAGAATTAAGTATGAAACATTACAAAGAGGCATAACTCCAAATAAATGCAATACCGATTTATGGTTTCTGCGCACCTGAAATTCCTTGATGTCTATATTATGCACCAGTCAATTGCTTCCAAGCACCAACCTCCAGGGATGGGCCGGAATTTTTACTTTTGGGTAGTCAAATCCCCTGCCCTTCCATCACCCTGTTGGGGACAGCTGATGGTAAAATCTCAGGTATTTGCCCAGCCCCTGACAACTAAATACTGTCCCCAAGTATTGGTTGGGAGAAAAAAATTCCAACATTTCCCTATAAGGTAAAATCATGGCTGTTTCCCCGGCTATCCACCGCCTATCCCTAGGGGTGGGACCCTGGATGCAACTGACAGGTGCATTAATGTTTTGAACACATCCATAGATTATTAGTTACTTAATTTAGAGAGTTTCTACCAGGCCCGGATCCAGAAATTTCTGAGTTGGGGGGGGGGGGGGGGGGCACGAGGTATGAACGGGATTCCGGGGGGGGGGGGGGGGGGGCAATTGCTTAATATGTGTGTGAAAATGCACAGGAAGGGGTACATTTGTAGATGTGGGGGAATTCATAGTACTTTTTACGTTATAAGCGTCAACATGTACATTGTGTATGTTCGTGCATATTAGTAAGTGTTCACATACAGTATTTGCTTTCATCCTTTTGGCCATTGGAATATTATAACATAAGTAGGGGGTTCGGGGGCATACTCCCCCGGGAAAAATTTCAAAGCAATGGATGAATCTAGTGCATTTTAAGCCCATCTGGGAGCCCTGAAATACCTTTTTTCTTTATTCTGAGAGTTAACCTTAATGGTTTAGTTATGATTATTTAACAGTCAAAAGGTAATATAATGAGCTACGGCAAAAATTCTCTTGTAATTGATTTCTGTGATGCAACAGCTACGTATAAAAATATACATGTATATTAAAAATATTCTGCGAGCGAAGCGACCACGAAAAATGAACATCTTACAAAATTTTAATACTTTTTCATCTAGAACATAAGAAAAAAATACCCATATTATTTAGAGATGTCTGTTCAATACCTGTTTAACTATTTATTCAAAGTTTAAAAAAAAAATCTCAGCCAACTGGGGGGGGGCACGGGCCCTCGTGCCGACTGCCTGGATCCGTGCCTGTCTACCACTTGCGAAACTCCATGAAATTAAATTGTGTGAAATAATTCCCTGATTTACCGTACATACTAAAAAACTTTATCTCTGAAATGATTAAGATGACTAATGAAATCTTGACATCACACACAAATCAGTTACCTCATAATATCTTCTTTTCTTTCCTTACTACCAGTACTCTTGCACTCCATCATTTCAGTAATAGGGTTAACTGTAAGAAAAAAAGTGTCTATACATATGCACTATAGAATGATGGATAAAAGCTATTAATATAAACAAATGCAAAGGACAGAAGTTGTTGCTCTACAGAGGTTAAATTGGAGTAATTATCAGCTTAGGGGTATTTGAAGGTATTGTTATAGAGAGGTTATTGCTCTAAAGAGGGTCGCTCCCGAGGGGTTATAATGTTTAATTATGTTGTTCACAGCTTATAAGTTATAAGCCAATTCACTGTATGACTTATTGTGATACTATGCATTCAACTTGTATGACTTACTGTGATTAAAGCACATGTAACTCCCAATCACTGTATTAGGATACTAATCTATTCATGTCATCATGTATGCCTAATTGCGATAATTGCAAGTGGACTAGTTTATACACCGTGATGTTTATAGATCTCTACATACATGTATAGCCTATAGGCTTACTGTTGACTCAATAAAAATTAAGCTTATTGTGTTGACACCAGTCATTGGCAGTCAGTTGACCTCCCAGACCCCGGGGAAAGGCAGATATATTTTTCCTTTTTAAACCCTGGGTAAAATCCCACCGGATGGCATTGAAATATGAATGTGTCCTGTGGGAGAAAGCTGATAGTAACCTTTGCCCCTGACAACTAATTATTGTCCCCAGGGTATTGGTTAAGAGAAAAAATCCTTTGCATTTCCAGGGCAATGCGGAAGATTTCCCCACCAAAGGGGAAGCTGGCAGGTAAAAACTCAGCCGTATTCCCCTCCCCGGGGTGGACCTTGAGCGCGGTTACAACTGACCTGTGCATTATCCCTGGGGCGGTTCATTTCAATTTGACTGGTACATTATTTACTGACAGTAACGTGGATTTGTTGTTCCAACTTCAAGAAAAGAGACTCAATATTTTAAGGCTTACACGAGTATGTGCAGTTCACATCTATGTTAAAGAACCAAGGAATATATATTGCAAATGACCTAGGGTACGACGTGGAGTTGGTGCGAATAGTCCTTAGTTAGTTTAATTGAAAACATTCCTTTGCGATCTAGATTCTATATTTCTATAAAACGCACTATCAATCCTAACCTCATATATTTCAAATCATTTTATTGCACAAAAACTCGTTTATTGACTAACACAAACTATAAAACGAAAGCGAAACTGAAAATTGATAGCCAGACAGGCACTCACTAAAAACCTTGCTCATTTTGTTTGGTAACGATTTTTCCACTAAAAATACTTTAATCGAGCGTAAATATTATCAAAGCACTTAACTTCAAAAATGAGCAATTTAGCATCACGTAGATTTGAAGAAATCTCAAATTTACCTTCGATTTCAGCCCATTTTGAAGCGTCGGCCGCCATTTTTCAACTGGTGGGCGATGAGGTCCGAGTATAGCCGAAGCTGCTGCCGTTACCTGGGGTAATATTGAGTACGGGCGAGTACGGATTACACCAGGGAACCCGATTAATAAGTATGTTGATCCCACCGCTGCCAGTAAACACCAGTAAACAACAATATACGGGATACAGAATTAATGTTTATTGGACAACAAAGAATCGACGACCGATGATATATATATAGTATGCCAACAATAACTATAGACATATAGTGTATGGGAGACAACTCACACCTAAGGTGTGTGACCACTAAATTATAACACATAATGGCGCTCTCTATCTCCAATCCAACTATCAAACACATTTATACACATGACTCATACACATATATCGAGTTCGGTTCTTGAAATACTGGTTTTAATACAGAACCAGCATTCAGGAAAGAAACATTGTACTCGTGTTATATACGGCGACAAACTGTCAGACTGTCTACTATATCGTATGTACAATTATTTCCAACCAGTATAATTCATCCAAACAGCTGTCTTGCACAAAAGTCTATGACATCTTACATTTTATCTTCTGTTAGAAATGAAGGATCAGACGAGGTTTTAGATTCTGTAAAATCTAATTATGACTGAAGCATGTGTTGGATTACAGCACATGCAATATATATATATTCATCACATAACCTGTGGTCTGGGAGTGTATTAAAGCCGTGCCGGAAATATCGTAATACACTCCCAGCCCATTCATTAAACATTCAAATTAGATTGACGTTGATTGGTTGTTTGGTTCAGGATGACGAAACGTAAGCCAATCCGTGCCTTGAATCGAAACTTGACGTCAGAATGATACAGACGTCGGCATGACGACGCGCGCATTGTAACGCTAAATTTTGAATGAAACCTATACAGTGTACATCAGCGTTTTGAACGTAAATGAGCGTTCTCTAAGGTTATTTGATAAATACAATCTTACACTCGTGCTAATTTCATTTCATTTCGTTTTATTAAACTCGTCGACAAAAACAATATGACACTCGGCAAAGCTTCGTTTCATCTTGTTTTGTCCACTCGTTTAATAAAATTCGTATGTAATGAGCACTTATGCAAGATCCTCTATATATGGTTCGTGTATTCTTCACTTTAACAGTATGACTTAAATCGACATCAATACAAGCAGAATAATAATACATGTCGTATTGTTATCATGTACACAGTTTTGTACCGGCTGTAGTATGCAGTTCTATCTGTATCGCACGGTTCACACATTCATTACAACTAGACAATTATGACACATGAAACAATGAATCATACTACAACAATTTTGTTATGACCAACAAATACTACATACAAGTATGGAGTCAGTGTCCGTGAGACGAAACTCACATCAGCAATATCGCAAATCATCCTGTTACATGGAGATTGATGTGGTGAAGAAAGGTAAATTGTCAGCAGCAGGTAGGTATATAGTCCAGTCATTTTAACTTTTAACCTCAAACTAATTGCAAAACAAACAATTTTGTGTTTATATGGTGCGTAAAGCTATCCTAAGCAATGTACAAAATGTCCTAATTGAATATTCGTGGGACTTTTTGAGATATTTACAAATATATTGATTTGTCACATGTTTTCGCGATATTTGTCACTTTTGATGTAATAAATCTTGACTTGTATCAGTAACTTATTGTTACATCGTGCTTAGAGGTCGCAATTTTGGTCAGATTTTTATGAAACTTGGCAGCAATGATCATCGGAAGCTAACCTAGATAAAATAAAATTTTGAGTTAACCGGAACAAAAATCTAGGTCACTAGGTCAAAACATAGAAAAAACAAGATATAGTCACCAGGGCTTGCAATTTCGACCTTACACTTGTGAAGTTTAGTCACAATGACCGCCTTACAAATATCAAGGTCATGTATGAAATTGGATTAACCTGGGTTAAAAACTAGGTCACTAGGCCAAATTATAGAACAAATCTTTAGAAAGCGACCTTTTTACCTAATCTTTATGAAGCAATGTCACTTGGATCATGAAGACAAAATGTAGGTCAAATGCAATATTTACTTATCATGACTTAAAACTAGGTCACTAGGTCAAATAATAGACAAACCTTCATGCGACAAAAAGTCGCATAAATTATTTTCACCTGTTGACCTAATTTCGACCCAAATTATTCAATAACATACTTGTCTTAGGTGTTTTGAGATGAGCATTGTGACCAAGTTTCATAAATATTAGACCAAAATTGTGAATTTTGTACCTACACAACGTTTTCCTTTGATTTTAACTAGCGACCTACTTTTTGACCCTGGATGACCCAATTTATAACTTTGACCTAGATTTTGTTGATATTATTATTGTGACCAAGTTTCATAAATACAAGGTAAACATTATGACCTCTAGCGACTACACAAGGTTTTGCTACAATTTGACCTAGTGACCTAGTTTTTTATCCTTGATTATCAATTTTCTACCTTGGCCTACATTTTGTTCAGATGATCACTCTGACCAAGTTTCATAATCATAAAGTCAAAATTGTGAATACAAATGCAATTGTGGACGAGCAGACAAAGAGAACAATCACTATTTCTCCCGAATCGATAGATTCGTGTACATTTTGTATATCGTTATTATTGTATACTGTCCAAACACAAATATCATTTTTCCATTAGACACACATGTATACAACACATGATATGTGTAAATTTTAAACAAATTGGATTAATATTAAAGAAATGAATAAAACTTTTGTTTCCCCTTCAAAGTGCTATTTTCAGTCATTTTGTCGACATTTTAATGGGTAGTATACCAACACGTAGACTGGCATATTTATGAGAAGTAAATTGTCTGATGATAAAATCAATATTTGTATTCGATAGAAGAAGGTTGTATCTTTCAGAAAATATCATCTTTAAGGTGCAATAAGTAAATATTTAACGACTTTCACGGGAATTATTAGAACTTAACATTCCCCATGTAGTATGAAATAAGGAAAATGCTGAAATTGCTACCAAAAGTGACCTTAAACATGTCGATTTTTTTGTATTTTCCCCACTGAACTCGCATATTTGACGTTTTGTCTGTAGTTGATAATAGTCTGTAGATGATGAAAATGCAAAGAAACTCTGTTTTGCAATTTGTTTGAGGTTGACCATATTTTTTAGCTTCAATGACTGGACTAATAGTTCTATTGCTATAAAGTTATTAACTTGTGTACTGTAATAATTGTGTCGGTTGAGCATTGTATATGCTCCCTTCCTTTCTTAACAACGTGTCCTTTTTAATATATGATACTTCTAGTTTATTAGTTTTGTTCAAATCAATTTATTTACTATATCGGTGTTGGTTGGGATTTCTAGATCCATAATCGTTTATAGTAGTTCTTTTCAATCTTGTAATTTCAACTGAGTTTTAATTCATCACTATTCGTCATTTTCTAAAGGGTCGATTTTATAGCTAGCTTGGAAGTCCTTTCGTATCAACTACATGGATATGTCAAATGGTATCATCTCACAATGCCACATTAATTGTCTACTTACACACCTATGTCTGGTTATATGATGACTGCACGTTACGATTATTATTGTGTGTCCCACTGAACAAATAATGACTCGGCAATTAAGTATATACACAATGTCAAACATAATATTGTTTCAATAGTATGCACGCCAATCAACATTTAGAACAGTGCACAATTCTAAGGAAATGAGTAAAATACTAACCAAAATCAAATGACATCTACGTGATTTTAATAGCAGCGTATTTAATTATCGATGGCATATTCATGAATTTAATGTTCAATAAAATCCGTCGATTTATATGTTTTTAAGCACACTCAATTAAATTGATTTGAAATAGTAAAATTGATATTACGACAAGAATTCTCCCGAGACTTCTGTCTTCCGGTTTATGACGAAAATTGTTCAATGTCTCCGATCTAATCCAATTTGTATAATTTGATTGTCGATGAAATTACCGTTTTATATGCAGTGTTGTATGGTATGGTAGTTATATAATCTTATATAGTTCCAGCAATGATGCGCCACGCTGCAGAGTGATGACATTTACGGCACTGATATATACATGTATTATTGACAAGAAAATGCATATGACGCCATCACTTAATTTAATGTTCTAAATAAGCAGACTGCAAAATACTTTGAGCGAATCGTGTATCCATCCATCAGCTACCCAATACCAAATATGTACCAACATGTCCGTCTTTCTCCGTCTTTGGTTTCCATAAAATAAACATTGAATGTATCTATTGTAATGATTATATTTGAAGTAAACGCGATTGTAAAAGAAAAACAAATCTAACATTCAGAAAGAGAAGAAAATCATTTTGTTAAGGTTTGCCAATAAATTGCATCATCTGACCAAAGCTTGATTACGCAGCATATACCACCATGACTGAGGGTTCATTAAGAGCAATTATAAATTGAATGATGAGAAAACTTTATACAATGTGTGAACTCAATGCACGTTTGAATTATATACACTTGTTAAATGTTATAAGTACACCAACATGTAATGCGTATAACTTTTTTATAATATATGATATCACGATTGTAATTTGCCCGCTGTGAGCAGTGAATCGTGAGATTTCAAATGATTTAAAATGCATGTGCTATACAAATGATTTTCGCACGAAGTCCCAAAATGTTACATACACATTGTTCATCAAAACCCACACCAGGAAAACACAAAACTGGAAGAATTACGTTAACAGACCGTACAAGAGAGGTTTGTGAAACATACACATCTCGTGACAGAAAAAAACACAGTGTATCTAAGTTCACCACGACCTTGACCTTTGGCCTATTGACCTCAAAATTAGCAGGAGCCTACATCTAATGATTAAAATCCTCTCTGGGAAGTTTTACGATCTAAGATCCTATAGTTCTTATGGTGTGGACCAGTGATTGTTGTGTGCTTTGAGGTCATGGTGAGTTTGACCTTTGATCCAAATGACCTTGAAATTGTATCGGACCTACTGTGGAGGATGAATAATCTCCCCTTAAAATTTAAGAATCCTAGGTCCACCCGTTTTGGAGTTATTGTTGGAAAACCATTAGGAATGTCGACCGATCGACTATTTGCACGTAACGTTATGTACTGTGTTGGTGTACTTATAATATTTAATGTGTGTATAGTTGTGCCGATAAGTTGATAGTTACGACGTCTTTCTTTATCGTAGAGAAACAATGTCTATGTTCTCAATGTTATCTATGTTATATATGCTATCTATGTTATCTATGTTATATATGTTATCTATGCTATATATGTTATCTATGTTCTCTATGTTATCTATGTTGTCTATGTTATCTATGTTATCTATGCTTTCTATGTTATCTATGTTATCTATGTTATCTCTGATGTCTATGTTATCTATCTTGTCAATGTTGTCTATGTTATCTATATTATCTATGTTATCTATCTTATCTATCTTATCTATGATGTCTATGTTGTCTATCTTGTCAATGTTGTCTATGTTATCTGTATTATCTATGTTATCTATGTTATCTATGTTGTCTATGTTGTCTATGTTGTCTATGTTATCTATGTTGTCTATGTTATCTATCTTATCTATGTTATCTATGTTGTCTATGTTGTCTATGTTATCTATGTTGTCTTTGTTGTCTATGTTATCTATGTTATCTATGTCGTCTATGTTGTCTATGTTATCTATGTTATCTATGTTATCTATGTTGTCTATGTTGTCTATGTTATCTATGTTATCTATGTTGTCTATGTTGTCTATGTTGTCTATGGTATCTATGTTGTCTATGTTATCTATTGTATCTATGTTATCTATGTTGTCTATGTTGTCTATGTTATCTATGTTATCTATGTTATCTATGTTATCTATGTTGTCTATGTTGTCTATGGTATCTATGTTGTCTATGTTATCTATTGTATCTATGTTATCTATGTTGTCTATGTTGTCTATGTTGTCTATGTTATCTATGTTGTCTATGTTGTCTATGTTGTCTATGTTATCGATGTTATCTATGTTGTCTATGTTGTCTATGTTGTCTATGTTGTCTATGTTGTCTATGTTGTCTATGTTGTCTATGTTGTCTATGTTGTCTATGTTGTCTATGTTGTCTATGTTGTCTATGTTGTCTATGTTGTCTATGTTGTCTATGTTGTCTATGTTGTCTATGTTGTTTATGTTGTCTATGTTGTCTATGTTATCTATGTTATCTATGTTGTATATGTTGTTTATTTTGTCTTTGTTGTCTATGTTGTTTATGTTGTCCATGTTGTCCATGTTGTTTATGTTGTCTATGTTGTTTATGTTGTCTATGTTGTCTATGCTGTTTATGTTGTCCATGTTGTCTATGTTGTCTATGTTGTTTATGTTGTCTATGTTGTCTATGCTGTTTATGTTGTCCATGTTGTTTATGTTGTCTATGTTGTTTAAGTTGTCTATGTTGTCTATGCTGTTTATGTTGTCCATGTTGTCTATGTTGTCCATGTTGTTTATGTTGTCCATGTTGTTTATGTTGTTTAAGTTGTTTATGTTGTCTATGTTGTTTATGATGTTTATGTTGTCCATGTTGTCCATGTTGTTTATGTTGTCTATGTTGTTTATGTTGTCTATGTTGTCTATGTTGTTTATGTTGTCTATGTTGTTTATGTTGTCTATGTTGTCTATGTTGTTTATGTTGTCTATGTTGTCTATGTTATCTATGTTGTCTATGTAGTTTATGTTATCTATGTTATCTATGTTGTCTATGTTATCTATGTTGTGTTTGGAGATGCACAAGTAGTAGTTCAGTCACATTGAGGCAACAGGTCATATTGTATTGTATCTTGTTTGAATCATCGCTGGAACTAGAAAAAATTAATCCGAAACATATTTTCCAAGGATAAGGCAATAACAACTGGGGATCCAAGAATTATGAAATAAATGTCTTTGTTGACGTTTTCTACTAGTACAAAGTAGACATTTGTCTAGTCAATCATAATTATATAACTATACTGAGCGTCAAAAGTTTCGCAAACGAATTAAAAATTCAATATTTTTAAATTGATCACTCGAAAGAACATTTTACTAACACTGTCGATTTGGTTACGCATAGTGTTCATGTTGAACTCATTTCCGTTGGCGTCCGTCATGCTTAAATGACCACACCATCACAAATGGCAAAACGTCTATTCAAGCGCGCCAAATTAGGGCATTTCATTTCCGACTGAAATTTCACTTCCAATTTAATGGCAATATGTCGTTGATACGAAATACACAATTAGTTAGTCAAATCAGTTAGCAATGTACACTTAGTTTGATGTAAAAAATTGATAATTGTGAACATAATCGTGTATATAACGTTTTTACAGTGAAAGAGAGGTAATTTAATCGATAATTGTACCAAAATAACCTCCCTTTGGCCACAGACAATTGTGGATGTCGTAATAGACACTGTACGATATGTCAGATTTTAAGAAACAGCGCATTGGTCATAAAATCGCAAAATAAAAGGAAGTGTCCCAATAAGTATTATGTCGGTTGCACTACGATTAAGCTAAAACAATGCCGTTGAGTTTGGTGCTAAAAATATAGCAGCATAACCTGTCTGGGTCAGCAGCATTGAATCATGACCTGTTGGCAACAGTCTTATTATGATAGAGACATGGCAAATTTATCCGACACTAAGTAGTTTTACTGAAACACCAGCCACTAGACTATCATATACACGATAATGTTCACAATTATCGATCTTTGCCATAACATTCAGCGTTCATTGTGATCTAACTTGACTAACTATTTGTGTAATTCGTATCACAGACATGTTACAAGTAAATTAGAAGTGAAAATTTAGTCGGAAATTAAAAGCCCTACTTTTGCTCGTTTGAATAGACGTTTTACCATTTGTGATGGTGTGATCACTCAAGCGTGAAGGACGCCATCGGAACGTTGTTCAACATGAACACTATGTTTACACCAATGGACTGTGTTAGTAAAAAGTTATTTCAAGTTAATAATTTAAAAACATTGCATTTTTAAGTCGTTTGCGAAACTTTTGACGCTCAGTATATATTATCTATTGTCCTCCATATTCCGAACAAGTCCAAATGACAACATGTAACAAATGGTTCCCGTCTAAATCTACTGAAAGATTGGGACTAGGAACTAGACTTTACGAAAACCCCAATGAAAGATTAGTCATAAGCCATTGCCCATTTAACGAATATCATATTATTTAATGTAATAATATGATAACTTGTTTAAACTTTATAGTTTCCTTTTCTCTGCAACAAACGCGGTAACGACAACATAATAAGCATAAATTAAGCGGCAAACATTCACACAAGCACAGTGACGTCATACCAAATTACATACAATAAGTCCGACAAATAAACAGTATTTTTTGGGATAACCGTGCAATGTCTTCTATACATTTTTTTTGCATTTTCTTGTTCTCTGGACCATACCAGAACAGAATCCGGGTGATGCCACCTTGACATTATTGAGCATTTCTCAAAATGAGACCGCAAAGGGGTACTGTGATTTTCAATCAATAATAAGTATTAACACACTAACGTTATAACGTGATAAAATATGAAGAAAAACGCCCACAATAATATTTATAATGTGTCCATTATTACATTGTATCAATATGTAACAACCTTTATAATAGTAAGATTCGTAAATGAGGCTCTGTTTGTTGTTTACACCTAATATTAGGCCCATAAGATATACAAATGTACAACATCAACCATAGTAAACTGTTGAATTGTGGCTCCATTTGGGGTCTACGCCTAATACGTGTCTCGGTAGTATGTCCACATATAATATTAATTAATAAGTAAATGAAATCAAATTACATTTGTGATTAGCGCAAATTAAGGCCTTATAAAGTGCCCGGTAGAACTATCAAACTGATCATCAATTCATACCATGCCAAGCGAGATGACATACTAATAACACAAAATTAATCAATTTTAAATGCCACAGGTAATTTACCACCACCTGTACTGCCGTACCTGCCTCTAAGAGCACATCCTACCACCAACAATTCCATGTTATAAATGTATAGCTTATACCCCGAGTGATATAATTATGAACCTACACGGTACTGCTGACCAGTGAGTACCAGGGTGTTGTATTCCTGGCATATTGTGTGCAGCAGCACCACAAACTGTTTACTAGCACCAAGTATGTATTACATTTGCATATCATTGGGCTATTCAATAATTGCAATACTAGTACTATTTGGTGATGAGTACCATATGGGGATGGTGTAGATTTAGTTAGCTAGTAGTAAAGTGAGTACGCCAACATTATAGTTGACATGGCATAACTCGCTTGTGGAGGATATAAAAGACTAAGAACCATGTTTATCCTAAATCGCAGTAAGTGGTGGTAGTGAATACGAGATTAAATCATTTCACTTGTATATGAAATGTATCCCATGTCATCGAGTGGCTGTACTTATGTACCTATAAGGAACCGGAATGATCACAGTCGCTCCTGATATGTAACCAATAGAGATTGACTATACCATATTGCAACTTACTAGTATATTAAATTGATAAGTTGAGTGGAAATATTAAGATGACATCTTGTGTAAAAGGAAAATAAGAGTCTTAATGCCCATTACAGGCTGCTTGAATTAATCATTTCATTTCCGATGGTTATAATGCATAAATTATCGTTGGAATGCTTTGGTGAAGCATAATGAAACACCCCAGAGAGCCGACTGATTGCGTTTAGTCATTTCAATTTCATACTTTTGCATATAAATATATAAATTTATGAACTTGATTTGAATAAATTCACATTTGTTTGTAAGTTTCTATAGATAACAAATTATATTTCAACTCCACGTATCCTAGCGAGAACTTTGAGTAACTTTTTACAAAATGCAATTACATCCCTTTCGTTCAAGTGGCTATCTATGACTATATCATGCTGGCTAAATTAAAGATGTATTGAGTACTGCTTAGCTGTTGCATATTTAAAATATACTTTTTATGGATACCTGATTTACTACTTGACATAAAATTGTTAGTCTGCGCATTTATGTTGTATCAAACGTAGCCTAGTTTTATGATTTCTTGCACTACGCTTACAATTTAAGTGACTCTCTTGAATGTGAAAGCACCCCCAATGAGTTTTTATAACTTAGCATAAAGTGAATTAACAATCATCTCCATTCGAAAATATAAGAATTGCAACGATCGAGTAAAATATATAATTTTACACAAATAGTGCAACATGACAACTCATAAAGTCTAAATTCACAAATTCAAATTTAGTAAGCATTATGTTTCTTTATAATATGCGATTATAGCCCGCGCATCATGGATGTGATATAACTAACATACAGGAGTTCGGGTATGTGGTGAATCTGTCTGATTTTGTTCCGAATGTTTTCTATGTGACTAGAGATAAAAAGGCCCCGATCTCCCGAAACAACTCAATCTGAGATAAATCTCTCCTCAAATATTGCTATGTGTAGAATGGATCGGTTGCATTGGAGGATGTACTAAATATTAGCATCATACACAGACAACATTATTTCCAGATTGTTGCAGTACAATTTAATTAGTTTGAACTTTAGATTTATCGGAAATTTATACGGTGATTCTGGCAAAAACTCAATTTGAGATGTGATTTTTACTTGCGATGTTACGCGAGATCGGGGCCTGGCTGGTTTCTATTCGGAAAGAGCTAGGACATCGCACCCGGATTCCTTGTATCACATCACTGTTTCTTCTACTTGCTACATCCCTTCAGCAAAACTCGAATGAGAGAAACATTATACCCACCCCATATTTCCGTCCTGTACGGTCTATACTAAACAATCTCGTCATTTGTGATTTGCCTTCAGTTCTTGGTAAAAAGGCAGAAACAAATTTAGCAATAACTTTCACCTATGAAAACATGTAAAAAGGCGTTGTTTCACTTGGGAAATGAATTGTGATATAAACGTCCACGACCTCCTGATTTACTTGTATAGGTTGTCTATATGTACAATCATAAAAAACAACGACTTCACATTAAACTTAAATCTCTAAATCGCGCACTTGTGCAAGCACTACACTGTGTACAGTAAAATCATCGCTACACTATGTAGGGTAAAATCATCGCTACATTATGTATGGTAAAATCATCGCTACACTATGTACATTAAAATCATCGCTACTTTATGTATGGTAAAGTCATCGCTACATTATGTATAGTAAAATCATCGCTACATTATGTAAAGAACAATCCTCGCTACATTTTGTACAATAAAATCATCGTTTCAGTATGTACACTTAAATAATCGCTACATTATGTACACTTAAACCATCGCAACATTTTGTACAATAAAATCCTGGCTAAATTATGTACACTTAAATCATCGCTACATTATGTACAGAAACATCATCGCTACATTATGTACACTTAAATCCTCGCTACATTATGTACAGTAAAATCCTCGATACATTATGTACACTTAAGTCATTGCTACATTATGTACAATAAATCCTCGCTACATTATGTACACTTAAATCATCGCTACATTATGTACACTTAAATCATCGCTACATTATGTACAGTAAAACCCTCGCTACATTATGTACAGTAAAATTCTTGCTACATTATGTACAGTAAAATCCTCGCTACATTATGTAGAGTAAAATCCTCGCTACATTATGTAGAGTAAAACCCTCGCTACATTATGTACAGTAAAATCCTCGCTACATGATGTACACTAAAATCCTCGCTACATTATGTACAGTAAAATCATCGCTTCATTATAGACAATAAAATCATCGCTACATTATGTACACGTAAGTCATTGCTACATTATGTACACTTAAATCCTCGCTACATTATGTACACTTAAATCATCGCTACATTATGTACACTTGAATCATTGTACATTATGTACACTTAAATCCTCGCTACATTATGTACACTTAAATCCTCGCTACATTATGTACACTTAAATCCTCGCTACATTATGTACACTTTAATCCTCGCTACATTATGTACACTTAAATCCTCGCTACATTATGTAAACTAAAATCCTCGCTACATTATGTGCACTTAAATCATCGCTGCATTATGTACAGTAAAATCATCGCTACATTGCGTACAGTAAAATCATCGCTACATTATGTAGAGTAAAACCCTCGCTACATTATGTACAGTAAAATCATCGCTTCATTATAGACAATAAAATCATCGCTACATTATGTACACGTAAGTCATTGCTACATTATGTACACTTAAATCCTCGCTACATTATGTACACTTAAATCATCGCTACATTATGTACACTTAAATCCTCGCTACATTATGTACACTTAAATCATCGCTACATTATGTACACTTAAATCATTGTACATTATTTACAACAAAATCCTCGCTACATTATGTACACTTAAATCATCGCTACATTATGTACAGTAAAATCATCGCTACATTACGTACAGTAAAATCATCGCTACACTATGTAGAGTAAAACCCTCGCTACATTATGTAGAGTAAAACCCTCGCTACATTTTGTACAGTAAAATCCTCGCTACATTATGTAGAGTAAAACCCTCGCTACATTATGTACAGTAAAATCATCGCTACACTATGTAGAGTAAAACCCTCGCTACATTATGTACAGTAAAATCATCGCTACATTATGAAGAGTAAAACCCTCGCTACATTATGTACAGTAAAATCATCGCTACACTATGTAAAGTAAAACCCTCGCTACATTATGTACAGTAAAATCATCGCTACATTATGTAGAGTAAAATCATCGCTACACTATGTAGAGTAAAACCCTCGCTACATTATGTACAGTAAAATCATCGCTACACTATGTAGTGTAAAACCCTCGCTACATTATGTACAGTAAAATCATCGCTACATTATGTACAGTAAAATCCTCGCTACAGTATGTACAGTAAAATCATCGCTACATTATGTACAGTACAATTCTCGCTACATTATGTAGAGTCAAATCCTCGCTACATTATGTACAGTAGAATTCTCGCTACATTATGTACAGTAAAACCCTCGCTATATTATGTACAGTAAAATTCTCGCTACATTATGTAGAGTCAAATCCTCGCTACATTATGTACACTAAAATCCTCGCTACATTATGTAGAGTAAAATTCTCGCTACATTATGTTTGCTATCTGGAGACATGTTTTTGTCCAATACCTGTATTCCCATGTCTGGTATAAAAATAATTATTCGAACGATTACTCCTCGTCATTCTATGATTTCTTGATCTGACCAGCTGTCAGGTTCAGCCCCCTGTGGCTACGACCAATTAAGGATTCCAGTTTCAATTTCACACTCTCGTCAGATGAAATTACGTCCCCGTAGCAATGAACGAAACTCATTTACATAAGAAAATAGTTAAAGTCCATGTAGTGTCTATCGTCGGTTAGTTGATTTATTGCTGACATTCCGCGGTCGCTCCATAATTAGCAATAATTACAAGAGCTCGAACAACACAAATGTGTTTTGCTTTCCATTAACGATGCATCAATACCGCGTTTTCGTGGTCTTTAATTTCTCAATTATTAGTATGACGGTTTATCGTTGCTATTGGTTGTTGTTAGCTAATTAAATTGTCAAATGTTAAATACTGTTATTACTGTTCTGTTAGGAAGGTTTGACTACTCCTTATACATTATTCGACAATAGACCTACTCCGGATCTACACTAATCTGTAGGTACAAATAAAGTTTTACAGTTATAATCCTGTTGATGCTTGAATATTCATACTTGGACAATAGAGGTGGGGTCAGTTGTGTTTGCATATGAATACAAAACCTGTCTAACTAGGCCAGATTTGTTTGAACCTACATGTAAATTAAGGGGAAAAGCACCTTGCACCGAGTTCCGGATATCAACTTTTCCGGGATAACCGACCAATGTCTGGCAGAATAAATCAAAGATTACAATGGCCTATTATCAATTACAGATCTAAATTGGAGTAGACCTAAAATGTATTACTAGTAACTGATACTGGTTTGAACTAAAAAAAGGAAATGTATTATTATAAAAAAAGTATAAATATTATTTATAGGACTCCGTATATATCCAATGTTGAGTTCTCATTAAAATACTTTAGATTACCCGATCCTGCATGTAAACATCATCCTGGAGACAACAAAACGCGTCTCCTTGTATGGAGAGTTCAAGTATCTTCATGTTAACAATAAATGCCCGGATGTTGTACAATAATGTGCAGCTAACATATCACTATATCGGAGACACGGAGTATGCAACACACTGCAGTATTCTGATTAAAGTTTTAAATTGTTCGTCTGTGGGTCTTATCAATACTCGTGGGTTTAATGACGAGCGTGTATGACACAACAAGATATGAAAAAACGAGGATGATGTTATCCAAATGTGTAAACATGTTTTGTTGGCATGTTTGAGCAAAGTAATGACCCTTAACACACTAATGTAAACGTAAAGAACGGCAAATATGACCGTAAAAGTTTATTTTGAAATACTACAGGCTTCTGGGTAATGGAATTAGTAAATACTATGCTTGCAATGTATTGTTACAAAATATCTCTCATACACATTGTGTCATTAACACTTTTAACTGCTCACGGCGTTTATGATGTTTCTGACATATACCTTTATTTTTCCAAACATAAATTGATCACCAGCCAAACAAATATAGACGTTATATCTACCAATCACAATTTCGATGGGTTATGGGTAGGTTAGGCAGTGTGTATGTGTGCTTCAGCATGTCTCTATGTACAATAAAGCAGCCCTGGTAGCATCAACACATGCATACTGTTGATGCTACATTGTATTTTCTGTACCAATAATTGTTGTTACGACATCAGTGATTCATCCCTTGATTGCCTTCAATATTGTTGCCCCAGACTTGCCCTTGTCACCGCAATCCATGCAGGCTTCAGTAATATTTAATGTATTTTCACGAGTTACAATGAGCGTATGGTAACATTAGAGCTGATGTTTTATATTGAGTGACAGTATTCTAGTCTCCTATAACGTTTAGACCCGATCACTTTCACTTACAGTTTGACGCAATGTCTGAGAACAAAGACAGTAAACTTTAACCGTCTCAATAAACGAGACGAGAATCGACGACAGGATAATCTATTTCAGTTAAGTTTAATCCACTCACCAGGACATGATGATTATACTGATTATATTAGATCTCAAACTATTTGAAAATCTATAATTAAAATTCTTTCCTCGTTTGATATTCAGCGCATGGAACGAAAGTGAAAATTGGATAAATGAATAAAATAGCCGCTGTATAGTGGACTGGTTAAGGACGTGACGAATTAATTATAGATTCTCATCCACATTCCAAAGTGGTTAAAGTGATACTGGTATAACTACAATGGTTGGCGCCCAGTGTGATATGATAGTACATGTCGCTGGCTTAGAATGAAAAGGTTGAAAGGACAAAATTGTTAGTTTGGGAAAACAAGAAAAAATGTCTGACACTCACTCTTAACTTATAGGTCACAAACCACCAAACATAGTTGTTCTTTAACTCAATGTAAAGTGACCTTGGTCAGCCAAAAAAAATGTCAACTTTTTGTCCATGGGGCCCTCTCAAAATCTTTTAATCAATAGAAATAGCATCCAGCTTGAAGAAAATGAAAACAAAGTAGGGGGTCATGTATTATATAAGAAAAATTTGGTTCGTCAAACGCGGTGAACAGATTTTCTCACATGTACGGATTGACTCACTGTCCGTTAGCCCCAACCTTACTTTCACTTTCATATTTAAGCCAGAATACAAAATATTTCTTAATAAAACCATTTCACTACATCACATACATGCATACAAAGCATTTAACACCAATTTCATGATTCTGATGCTGATTGGTCAAGACATACCCCCATTTCCAGTCGCTTTAAAGTTTTTAAACGGACTATTTGACTGTATCTGAATTTGGTCCGCGTAGGCATTTAGTGGTTATTTACCTTATAGTAAAACAAACTTTTTCAACTTTGTTCACCATTATCATGAACATAACCTCATAAGAAGCGCCTTATGATGTAGATGTCAAATAAGCATTAGTCGTATAAGGTCGTATGTGGCACTTTTGACCTTCTCATTCTTAGCAAGTGATATGGGCAAGTTTCTATGGTACCAGTTATACCTAGATATTTTAGAACAAAACCTAGACAGTAGATTGTAAAGTTAACTTCTGTTTTGGACACGCTGTGTGGTATAATTGAGAAGTGACCGTAACAACATTATCAATTTGGTCTTTAACCCTTAAAACAATACCTGTTTGATCATAGCACATGTTTGTTAGATTTATTTTATTTCAACATTGAAAACACCCCGAGTGTTAGATAAGTGTTCCTAGGATAGTAACCTTGTTTCTGTCAGACTAGTGCGTGAATCATGAATAATAAATCACACATGTCCATCGAATAAGAACATACAACACACATAAGCAGTGACCAGGGCAAGTAATTAAATCCAATACTTTCCCTCAACACTCAAATATTGAAATTCCTTCTTCGGAGGTTCGTATAGACATTTTGGTTGGAACGAGAAGTTGTAGTTATGTTAAATAGGTGCTTAATATTATTTAATAATATTTCATAGTGTAAGATAGTATTTTGTAAGCTATACGTCTGAATCTGAGTGCTGAGTGTGACACATATAACTATATATACCTCATAAATAATACACAATGACAATGAAATTGTATCACGTGTTATTTTCAACACTCATATTACAATTCTATACATTTTCCTTATTTAGATGTGAAATTTGGAACAAATGATAGTGTACTGTACTAAGTGTAAGTAATGGCTATTAACATTTACAATCAAAAACGTTTTCAGTGTGGCTCAAAATAACATGTAGTTAGTTCGAACATCACTGAAATAATTCAAAATGAAATAAATGTGAAAAGCATAGACAACAGAAAGTGTGCATGATGGGGAGGGGGAATAAAGAACTTTAGTTGGAAGACACAAAACTACGGATTGCTTCACGTCGTATTCAAGAAACTGTATTCACTCAAATAGAAGTATCTGGAAACGGACTTGGCATTTATAAGTCGTTTATGCTTGTAACGACACGTTGAACGTGTATTGTCAAAGTTATGTCCCTATTGTGGAACATTCATAATGCGAGAAATTGTCTAAATGATGGAAGTCTCTCACTAAAATATCTCCGCTTTTATTGTATTGCGTTCCGAAGACGAGCATTAAAGTTGATAATCTATGGCGGGGACGTAGTGATTTGATTAAGATTTCAATTAATGTCATCTTGCTTTAATTAAATAATAAATCAGCAATAAAATAGGCACTATTGGGAACACTGAATGGAAGTTAAATAATTACCAACATTTCCCCGACATCGTACTTTGACGATTGGCGAGTATTTCACAAGGAATAGAAATTATAAAAATAATCTTAAAACTTTTAATGGGCAATATAACACAATGTTAACGACTTTAACATATTGTTGTGGTCATGATAAATGAGTCGACTTTAGATGTGTGTTAATAGGAGTGAAGACAGTTAGCAATCTGGTTTTAAACTAACCGTATACCAGGGAGTAAGGTCTTTACGGGTACGTGTACAATATATACCAATTTACACTTGTTACAACTCTACTATGAAAGTACTCATTACTTAACCAATGTCAGTTAAATAAGCCGACATTTTATGAACTATTCATCGTTTGAATACTTTTCTGTAAAGAAACGCCCCATCATTATTTTTATACAACAGTATCTAACTGTAACTTTAAATAACTTAGAATAAATAGTAAATAAGAATAGTGTTTGGGTTAAGAATGGAGCTACACCAGCTTAACTAAGAAATGTTTAAGTCTAGGTCCTACTGAGTAAGTTTTACCTCGCGATGTACCCTGATTTGAATATATTAGCTTCGGGGGCATCGGGAACTGGGATTTAAAAAAATTTCGTTTGACTTCCTCAATTCTTCCTTAAGATCACGCGGACCCTTTTTCTAATGCATTCCGATGTTCATATTTTAAATCGGTTAAATGCTCAATGTGACCTAGGCATGATGTGTACGTTTTTAGACCACACTAATGTCATTATTGGTATTTCAAGATTGATACTCAGTTTCAACATGACCCATTTTCCTAAAACGATTTTGGACACATGAAACCCTTCAGGGGTCCAATACATTTATCTGTGACAAGAAGCCGTATATAAACATGATCTAGAAACAATTATAACACCGGCTTGTACGGTCGATTAACCGCCAGATGAACTTTATTCGACACGCTCCTTATTTCATTAATCCGCGCATAATAAATAGATGAAACCACTCTAGTTTGTCGTAGGACATCAATTACTGTACACTGAAACATGACATGTGACTCCCACTGTTATCGAATACTTTGATTTTGCCTTCAGTTCGTGTTAATATTTCTTTGAACTCAAGCCATATGTAGGCATATGCAGTGTAGGTCTATACTGAGTATTTTAGGGACATTTGGCGTCATATTATATGCAGTGCTGCTATGTAATCCGATTTAGCAGTCAGAAAGAAATGTCATTTTTAAATAGTGTACAATATACTAGTACATTAATGTTACATGATTTTTGATTATGAAGAATAAGATTTCATGATGCAATATATGAATAATAATGAAAGTTTATGTTCCTTTGTATCTTTCAACGTTCGTATACTGTAGTATACATCAATTATTACATGAAATATTTACCGAATGAAATATATATTACGAAGAAAAAATGTCAATTGGGAATACGTGCCCGAACGTTGTGTCTGTCTAGGTTCACTGTATTACACCAAATGATAAACGACTGAAGACATTTGTATAAGACTGTAAGAAACTTTCGGAAATAAATGTTAACACGAATAGTAGAAACGGCATCTAAATGCCAACATTTGTCTGAGTTTGTCTGCATTCGAATGATAATTCAATTTCTTAGATAACCAAGTACATTTTGATTCTATAAAATAGTGGCTTGAACGTGTTTGAGAACGAATCGCATACTGCATACTTTTTGGGCTTCGTTTGAACAGCACAAAACGGTATTCTTATCTTTGATACAACCAATGATACGATCAAATTTAGCCCCATATAAATGGATGACATGAGTTACCTGACGTTGTACTGGATGACATGAGTTACCGGACGTTGTAATGGATGGCATGAGTTACCTGACGTTGTAATGGATGACATGAGTTACCTGACGTTGTAATGGATGACATGAGTTACCGGACGTTGAAATGGATGACATGAGTTACCTGACGTTGTAATGGATGACATGAGTTACCTGACGTTGTAATGGATGATATGAGTTACCTGACGTTGTAATGGATGACATGAGTTACCTGACGTTGTAATGGATGACATGAGTTACCGGACGTTGTAATGGATGGCATGAGTTACCTGACGTTGTAATGGATGACATGAGTTACCGGACGTTGTACTGGATGACATGAGTTACCGGACGTTGTACTGGATGACATGAGTTACCGGACGTTGTAATGGATGACATGAGTTACCGGACGTTGTACTGGATGACATGAGTTACCGGACGTTGTACTGGATGACATGAGTTACCGGACGTTGTTGTTGTTGTTGTACAGACTAACCAGGAAGTACAGTATATGTTTGAGAGATTAACGGAAATTTAAAATAATAAAAATGATCTACTATCATGTGAAATCTAACGAACAATCTGTTATCAAAAATATGTTTGTGTAAGCTGTCTGAAAGTGTAGGTTTATGGCACACGTCAGTACCTGTGACCACTGAAACAAATCATCGTTTTATTGAGCCGAAAGTAACTCATGTTTTATATTTACTGAATGCTACTCTAGAATGATTATGAGAGTACATTCTAAGAGGTTGATAAGTCAGAACAGTTGCAGGTTCTCTGGAGGAACCATTGTTTTACCTTTGTCTACAAAAATACGTTTAATTAATATCCGAACCAGAAGAAATGCGATTATTTCTAAACTACTCAAACAGGCCGCGTTGTCATCTCTATTGTTCTGATAAAAGACACTTAGATCAAGTCGGCAATGTATAACACAAATGTACGGAAATATCGAGACATTTCGATTATGTGATTGTATGCATGTACCGCCAAACAGGACAATAACCAATCAAAACTTTGGTAAGGTTTGGTATTACACGACATGTAAATCATAATGACAAAAGTATGATATATGTATCCGTGTATGAACGTCCTTAGCTGGTAACAACTAGAGTTATTACCGCTAACCGAACCCCTAAGCGCGTTAACAGCACGCGACTCTACAACGTACAATGATTCATTACTCCAGCAATTATGGTAGAAATGACGTTCCATACATTACAATTATATCCCATTCTCTTAATATTAAACACGATTATGTGACACAAAGTGATCATTATCTGTCACTGAAACTGTGAAAGACATTTAACATGTGACCACAATTCTTAGACACAACTTGTCTGTTTTGAATAGAAACATAAAAAGACACGTTATTGATAGATGGATAGTTTCAGCAATAGACTGACCTCTCGTATTTGTCATTTGAACCGCGTACTATAATAAAAGGACAAAAGGCCCCGTGGAGATTTGCCTGTTAACTGCGTCTCCTCAGATAATCCGGGTATTGTTACTCACAGCTAGTCTATCGTAGGTTTGAGTCACATATATATAGTCATAAACAGCAGCCTGTATTGATGTACAATGTGTAGATTAACGTTAATGGTACCAGTTTATACGGAATCAAAGTGTGATTGCATGTTATCTCTATTTGAACGTTTGCGTGTATTTGCTAAGAAGTCGTATTTTCAAACATATACATGCACTCAACATTTCACGTTTCAATATAAAAAATTTGTTGAAGTTATCGATTCATTTTACGCATTTTTGGATATAACTGATACAAATTTGAAACAATGCAACATTTGAAACCCTCATATTTATTTTAATTTTGTTGCATGTATGACTCATTGTATTTAAATCACAACTAAACTCCTAGAAGAATTAAAGGAATTGTGTAGCTTATTAAAATTCTGCAATTGTCTATTCCATATTAAGAAATGCATATAACAAGACATTAGATGCAAGCAGTCGCTAGTAATGCGTATAAGACTGCATGCTATAGACTTAGAATGGCGCCAATATATATTAAGTATGCAATACTTAGTATATGAACCAATTTAAATTCAAGTTATAAGAAATCTAGACAAACTCCAATTGTATTTGTTTCGTATTTGCATTTTTAATAGACGGAACTTAGACATTCCTTTCTCCGTGCACATGCTTTGCTTGGTTTGAGGTTTGCAATTGGACTATTACGTGTTTAGACAATGCCATTCATATACATAAATATACTCGTTTTAGAGTTTGTCATGACGTCTCTGTATTCATTTCCTCACTTACCATGCTACACAACTTGATCTTCAATGATTCCGAATAAGCTCTTATAACTTAATGTAAGTAAAGGTAATTAATTAAGCGTGTATTAAGTGTTTGTATTTTTGTTTTGGTCTCAAAAGAAAGTATTGTTAGAAAATATAAGAAAAAGCATCGTTTTTAGAAAAGTGACTAGGTATATTTAACTTCTATTTGCGTTTGTCACGAGGTCACTGGCTATTTGAAATTAAAGCACCCGACACATTATAAATTAGATGTAACACTCACACTATACTGAAACGTTATTTTCAACGTCATAATATTTATTGATATTTTAGCTAAAAAACCTTGATGCCATATTCAAGACGATCCCATCCAGAATTAACGCTAACAAGAATTGATGCTGTCTCATTTCTGCAACACATTTGCTCAGCGGAAGAATATTCTGTGGATGATAAACTATCCGAATTTGTTTTACTTGGAACTCTATTATCTAATCACATCCTTCAAACGTAATGTTCATGTCATGGCGGCTTTATATTTCAAGTTATACGATTATACTTTTATTTTGTAGGGGAGTGGTGGTAATATCGTAAGACGCGCGCTTTGGGATCAAGCGATCTCAGGTTCATACATCGTCTGCGTCACAGCTCAGGGGAATAATACCTTTCAATGCTCCACACGGCAAATGTGCGTATTTGAACGTCTGTTGCGCGCCGTAGTTCGTGTTGGTTTCACACAAACAGTGAGAAACATAGTATCCAAAGGGAGACTCGGGTGCAGGTTTCATTAGGTAGTGCAATGACCAGAGGAAATTGATGTCATAGATTGAACGGATGAATTGCTGAAAGTGCCCTTCGAACACTCGCAACATGTAGTGTTTCCGTCAAATCCATGTACGTGGATATCTGAAATAAGCATACACTTATATAAAAAGTCAATAAAACGATTAACCCTGTCAAATGATCGATGTATACGTTAATAGACATTTATGTAAATATATCAATGCAACGCACTAACTGGCATAATTCAGATTTGTCTTTCAAATAATTGTACTTAAAATTCCAGATGCAAAGCTGATACTTTTTTGGACTTAGAAAACATTTTCCATGATGGTAACTAAACCATACATTTTTGTTTTGCGAGTTAACATTCACATCTTATTCACAAAATACGTGCTGGGAATGCTTAAACTGACAGTTTTGTGAAAGTATATATGGTAGCTATAGTTTTAAGTTTCCTGCGGTTTCTTTAGATATTCTCTCGTCTCTGTATTCACACCGTGCATTTGTTCGCTTGTATTTTGGTTAAACGTGCAACCATAATTTCACTAAATCGACCGGAGTGTCAAATACGCCTAAGGAAATATCTAACGGGATATTGAATTACTAGCCGTATGGTTATTTCAAGAAGACGTTTTCAATGCATTTTGGAATTAGTCCCACTGCTGTATAACTGCTGCAGGCGTGCAGACTGTGTAATTCATTTTCACTTTAATCAACTACATATACATGTAGCTAGAACGACCACGCCAGCTATAAAGGTGTTGATGAAGATGGTGATGATAAAAATAGTGTTGCTAATGGTACTGGTTGTTATGACCATGAATGCGAAGAAGGAGACACTAGTGCATGTGATTGATTGAATTGTGTAATGGCATCATGTTGATGATTAAAACACGATCACATGATCTTCTTGAATGTCAGTGTTATGCTACATGTAGCGATTGTGTCGATAAAATGACTTTGTGAAAGGAAGGGATCATGATGACATTATGAGTTGAATTTTAATAAACGCAAAGAATGAAAACATATTACCAACTATACTACAAGCTATTATTTACCATTGCTTCTCATTTGAGATAATGAAAGTATTCTGACAATTGAAGATTGAACTTGTTATATCTTGTTTACTGTATATGCTAACGCAATGCGTACTAGAAAATCATAGTCATGTTTGTCATAACACATAGCCAGTATTTGGTGGTTGAGTAACAACATTTATTGTAATTTTTCAAATTGATAGTATGGATCATAATCAAAGTGACACATTATACCTTTCTCTTTGTCGATGTGTTTGTTTTGAACAATAGTACATACTCTATTAGTAATCAAAGAATGATTTAAATATTAATTTTAGAATAACGAAAATCTGATTCGTGGGGAGCGGTGGCCCAGAGGTAGGGCGCGCGCTTCGGGATCGAGAGGTCCCTGGTTCGACCCCCTCTCTGGACCACTGGTTTAATTCTCTTAGCAAAACCCACATGCTCCACTCCACCATGGTGCTAAATGGTACCTGTGAGGGATGTGACTAGTTTTGCGAGTACTTTTCCATGACGTCAAATTGGTTTCAGCAAGGCCAGTGACAGTTTCCATGACTAAACTTACAAGACTTAATAATTGGACCGCGTACGTTATATAATATATCAAATATATAAGGAAGAATGTATGTGGAGTTGTAAAACGATGAATTTTAGAACAAAGTAGGAAATTTTAACAATGGATACATCCCAAAATACAGTTGCTAAATTATGCATATCTCCTCATTTACTTTGGTCATCTAAGTCAAGAAGCATATGTCCAATATACATTTATTGACGTATTTTTCTTGAGAATATTGAAGCACTGAAGCATTTACATTCTATATCATTAAGTATCAAAGTACTGTTCTGGCATAAGTATAATTTAGTCTTTGATGTATTAGACAGTTTCTGATTTGTTTCGTGTATCAAATACCGGCTTCACCATACTGTGACGATCAACACTCACTTGCATCCACATATACGAGAATATTCATCTGATGTTACATTGAAACCGGAACGTACTGGGAATGTTCTAACCTCATTGATGACCTGCTCTGTCTTTCGGTGAGCCATTGTCGGCTTTCACATCTGATGTATGTATACCCCGCGTATGATGTTTGAGATGGACGTACATTGTAGTGTTTGTTCCGGCACGCGAAGTTAGAATGTAGTGTACTTACAATGGGCTGTAACAGATACTTTCTAGCAAGCAACATGTTTATTGTACTAAAGGGCTTTAAATATATGTAGATTTCCAAACAATTATAACGGCACAAGGTTGTCCGAATGAATTAGATTCATGTAGTTACATTTGGTCTTTTACAGCTTCTCAGTCACCCTGCCTCAAATATTTGTGAGTCGGATTATCGACACATACAAGCTTCGTATTTTGTTGCGAACGGTCAAGTTGATTCAACGTCGTCATGGATCAATAAATAATGCAACCCAAGCACATAGAAAGTCCTGAACATAAATGAAGTGACTTGTGACTTGATATGAAGCTTGCACTGTAACAGCATGGTATCGAATTGGCGAACACTAATAGGAAACCTTTAAGATGATAAATCCGATCGTAGACAGAAATTGTGCTAACCACCATAGTTACTGCCTTCAATAGGATCTTAATATTAGGCGTTATTCATGTATCAAATATGCTAATACGACATTAACGTATTAGTATCAGAATCAAAGCAATATCCGACACGTGTGCTGTATAATTATACATTTTCCTAGACACTGCGCATTGATGAAATTCGTTAAATGCAGTTTCGCGATGCCGTATGACATATGCCAATTTTAAGTGACACCGATTTCGTCATCTACCGAATTAACAGACATTATCCAAACACAAATAATATACGACCAGCTCGATATCGTGTCAATCAATTAATATGCTTGAGGTCAAATCTAACCCAAGAAATCATTAATAAAAAGACCGCATCAAATAAATATGAAGTCCACATTTTATTTGATTGTCTTGCTCATTCTTCAGACATCGAAGGAATGTGCATCAATCATCAGCCGTGTTCAGTTACCTTCAATTACATGGACATTTATGGAGATGGAGGCTATCAGAGGGTCGCGAGATTGCAGATAATAACCATTGCTGTATTGTAAGTAACAAGGACTCTTAACTTCCAGAATTATCCTCCGGGATGACCTTATAGCACCAGTGCTACGGAGTTACAAATGCGATCAGTAATAGCCAGGATAGACTTGTATGATTAAAAAAAATGTATATGCTTCCCATAGGAATCACTTCGATGTATGGAATAGCTTGACCATATTGACCTGAATCTGATCTTTATGCAAGAATATATTACAAGGTCCTTACTTTGAATATATCAATTTCCGCAAGCACATCGTGCAATATCGGTATTTCAGTTTTGTGTTTGTATTACATCTCGAGCGTCTTCGTGATGCTCTCCGATTATGAAAACATAAAATCGGTTTCATTAACGTAGGCAATTTATCAACTGTTTAATTATGCTAATCAAAAGGTCAGGCTCATGTCAAATTGACCAAGCTATAAATACTCCCGAAGACAATTACATGTATACAATAAGCGGAGTGATATATGCATGTAACAAGAGGCCCTAAACTACATGGACTTGTCATTCACTTATTGTAGTGTATACAGACCGAACCGATCAACATAAATCACATGATTTAACATTGGTGCCAAACAAACTTTGTGAAACCTCACAATTGAGAGGAACCGATTATCAGGACTTAATTATGTGTAAAAATAACGAAACCTTAATATTTCAAACGCTACCAAAACCATAGTTATTTTATCACTAATTATTGTTGACATAAAATATCTTAATTAATGTAATATGATTTGTAATTATATTTTAAGCGGCTGTTTAAAAAACCCTTTTATGCTTTATCCAGTGTCGCTTTAACAGCAGTATTGATATTGTGAACTTTTATGCTCATGTTAAGTGCACTGTACAGTGGCAGATAGAGGATAATTATGAACATGTTTTGTACCATGTGCATCATTTCGTCTGAACTCTCTCTCTGATAATTATATTATAATTAATTTAACAAATAAAAGTAATTACAAAAATAGTGAACTAGTTCTACCAATGAAATAATTACAATTCATTTACCAAACAAAGGTCTAAACACTATTGATTTTTCCAAAGTTGAAGTCCTGCAATTAATTTCAAGCTTATCACTCAATGTGTTGAATGGATGCAGGGTAATTTAATTATAGACCCGAATGTCTCGCTTTTGTTTGACAAAAATATGTGTGCTTCAATTATCACGTGATCTGTAATAAACTTCCCATTACAGATAGCAAAATTAACAGTTTTAACGGATTTAAAGATATTTATTGTTTTAACGTAGAAGGGAATAGGAATTTGGCATGCGAAACCATTATCTTATCACTTACTATAATTAAATCCGGGATTTTCAGGTCATGACTAAAATTCTCATCTCGACAATTTATCACTTTCAACACTTCTATAATTCTAGTTCCTGGTTAAAATGCAGACATAGTATTTTACGGAGTGTGATGTGCTACAATATTTCGTTCTTCGGTTGTCTCAGTTCAAAACATGATTGGAAGCATGCGGATTTTATTTGCTGGCATAGATTTATTGTTTAGATGATTTGTTACGTAAAAATGACTGCTGATTTCTTTCATTTTTGAATTGATTGATTGATTGATTGATTGGTGTATTTATTTATGTATTTATTGATTTATTGAATACTTATATAGCGCTTCATATAACAAATATCTAAAGCCATTAACACACGGAAGTGATGTAATTGATATAATTCTATCGATTGCATTCTTAATAATTATGTCAATTGTGAATTAAACTAAAAGAATTCGTTTATATTTCGTCCAACTCATAATGTTCAAGTAGGTGGTGTAATAAACAATGTACTATGTATAAGACTGTAAGACACATTCGGAAATAAATATTCTATTTTACTCGTCGAATTGACAACAGAATATCAACATTCGTCTGAGGTTACATTTGAAAGATAAATTATTTTCTACGATTATCCCGTATATATGAAATACTGAGTTAATGGTGTGTGAGTACCAACTGTACACTCTAAAATACATGTTTTGGTTTTGTACCAACCCTGCAAAATAGTGTAATAGTGCCGATTTAACTTTATTTCAATTTTGGAATTGATTTCTACGAGTTACAGCTTGTCGATGACATAACTAAATAAATTTATTATAATTATGAATGGAAACTGCTCATTCAAGCACATTAAGAAAGGGCGATAACCACTGTGAACTTTAATAACGGGTTTTATTAACGCGACATGTTAATAGTAATAACACAAGTGTGATATATATATCTGTGTCGGGTCGTTCATAGTAAACAATATTGTGGGTTATTTCTGCTGACCGAACTCCTAAGCACGCAACGCAACAACGTTAAATGCTTCATTACTTAAACAATTATGGTAGAAATGACGTTCCATACATTATCATTATATCTCATTCTCTTAATATTAAACACGATTAAGTGACACAAAGCGATCATTATCTGTCACTGAACATGGAATAGACATTAACATGTGACCACAATTCTAAGAAAAAACTTGTCTGCTTTGAGTAGAAACATAAAAAGATACATGTTTGATATATGGATAGTTTCAGCAATAGAATGACCTAGTACTGGTCATTTGAACCACGTACAATAATCAATGCACTGAATACACCGTGAATATTTGTGCAAACCTTGTCTGGACCACTGGTTTAGTTCTCAGAGCAAGAATAATCCACATACTCCACACCATCAAGGTGAAAATTTGTACCGTTGAGGGGAAAGTCTATTTCTGGACACCGCAGCTCGATGTTCGCTGCCACACAGAAATAATCACCCTATGGAGGTTCTCCTACGTAGCACAATGCTCATGGGAAGTTCAAATGTCAAAGGGTGGCAACTTTCCACGACAACTGGTGACTGAACTTATTTAATTTCGTTGTATATACACGAAATCTTCCAAGAGTATTAATGGTTTGATCGTAGTTACCAAAAAGCATTTTAGAGGAATTGCACATGGATTCGCATGTACATAGTAAAAGTCAATACCAAAGCCATGTTTGTGATATAAGTGCATGAAAATCTGCATACGACAATTCAAATGGCTATAGCTGATGCAAATATTTTAATTAAGGCAAATTCATATTGATTATAGTTTTATAATGATAAGATATTTATGACTCACTGTATTTGTATCGTGATTTAACTCCAGGATGAATAAACGGAAGTTTATAGCATATCACCTCATGTATGTCTAATATTACGAAATACAAATACCAAAGCATGAGATGCAGGCGGCTCAACACACGATCGTTAATAGATGCACATTAACCTGCATGGTACCATTGTAGACATAGAATGGCGCCAGTATATGGTAAAAATATATCATAGTATTTCAGAAAATTTGAATGAGTTTGAAGTTGAATTTTATCATATTTACAATTTGAATACACAGAGCTTACAAATTCGTATAGAAGATTAACTTTTTGAACAAAAAGAAGTGCCTCGGTGCTTTCGGTTTTTCACCGAGTATGATAGTTGAGCAATTACGTGATTGAACAATGCAATAAATATATTATTTTTTGTTGTTTCCGAGTAGACACCATTTTCAATATTATAATTAAACAATGTTTACTAGTATCGTATTTCTTGTTGTACGATAAAACATAACACAACATGTTGTTGTACGATAAGACATAACACAACATGTCGTTGTACGATAAAACATAACACAACATGTTGTTTTACGATAAAACATAACACAATATGTTGTTGTACGATAAAACATAACACAACATGTTTAGAAACATCTATTAAAGGAAGCTGCAAATGAGCAAAACCTATAGCAAATCAATACATTTGACGAATGCTAATCTATGGGCTTGTCCTAACGCAACTCTATTACGAAGACTTGATAATTCAATTCGGCGCAATATCCCCAGTGAGAAAGGCTGTAAAGACACGACAGCGATATTTAATATATAACTAGAAGTGACTAACCATTTCAATGTTTCTTTATTGACGTTTTAATTATTTAGCTTGAAATTCTTGATTCCTAATTCAAGACGGTCCCACTCCGTATTAGCGCAAACACGAAGTGACGTGGTCTCGATTCTGCAACAAATTTGCTCAACGGAAGTAAATTCTCGGGTTTATAAATTCCCTAAATTAGTCTTGCTTGATACTCAATTATCACAACACATCTCATTCGGTCAGTTGAGATCAACGTGTTTATTTTTTCTTTGTGAAATTGGGTCATCCTGTAATTTGCGGCGTGGGCATGGTCATTGTTTCGTGTAGTTGTGTTGTACAATGTATAATTACTGTTTTCTATGGAAGGCTGGTTAAGTTGAGTCTGCCTTCACTGTCCGATTTCCTCATGTTTATTTTACATTTTAAGTAAGAAAACATGCCATAACCGAATTTCAAATGTGAACTAAGGTAAACATTTCCCCCACCTTACAATTATCATAAACCCACAATGTCATATTTTATTTGGATATTTAAAACATGCACATCTAAAACAATACATGTTGGGACACACTTGGTTAACTCATAGTTATAGCTTTGTCCTTTAAAGAAACTATTAAATTGCCTGCGGTTTCTTCAGACATGTTCACATCATTGTATTTTGTGTATGATTGAATTTTGGTTATAAATTAATCGACAAGGGTGTCAGATAAGCCTTGTGCGTCTTGTTGAAGAAAATCCTAATGGCAGATTTATTTACTAGAAGTTACTTATTCTGATTTTAACGAAGACATTTCAGAGCTTTTGTGAATTAGTCAAACTGTTGTTGAACTACAGACAATGCATTTAATTATCTTGCACCTTCGACTACATATAGCAGCGATAAGGGTAATGGTGAATGTAACGATGGTGCTGTGTGATATGATGATGCTGGTAGTAATGCTTATGATGATTTAATGATATTATAAAGGTTATGTGATGGTTGTATATGGTGATTGATATGACGATATTGACGTTTATGGCAGTGATGGCGAATATGATGATAATGACACTGTTGTTAATATGAGTTGGACTACATTGTACTCGTGCTATTCGTATTATGGTATAATCGCGTCACGAACTCATGCTGATGTGCAATAGTGTTATGCGAGTAACGGCGTCAATAAAATGAAATAGGAAGAAAGGAAAATGATAATGAAGACTGACTTGATGAATGGATTACGTAATCCAGAATTACTTATTGGAATATAAAGTTTCTACTAAATGATACAATGACTACAGCTTCGAATATACTTCAGTTTATTTTAAAACATGTGTTTTTCTGGTTGGTCAAATTGTGTCAGTTTCTCTACAAGTGTTATAGTGCAAACAAATTAACTTGGTCCTCACCCTTTATATACATGAATATACAGTGTAAAAAAGTCTTGTGCAGAATATAACAAATGCCTATGTGAACGTTGTGCCTTGCTGGAGGTTTAAATTAGTCTTTGTATGCCGAGCCGTTACATGTAACGTAAGTAAAATATTGGATTGGTAAATATTATCTAGCCGTACGAAGGATGGGTACGTCCGACTTATGGTTGTTACAATGACGCATAGATATCCTCATTTACTTTCTTTGGTAATCTAAGTCAGTGCACATGAATCATTTGATGATTAGTCATTTATTGAAGTATTTAACTTGAGAATGTTGAAGCGTTGAAGCATCTACATTCTATCATTAAGTATCAAATTACTGTTCTGTCATAAGTATGATGTATTAGACAGTTTCTGATTTGTTTCGTGTATCAAATACCAGCTTCACGATACTGTGAAGATCAACTCTCACTTTCTGCCAAATACATTATATAGGAGACTATTCATCTGATGTTACATGAAACGTACAGGGAATCTCCTAACTCAGTACTATAACATAACATAAAACGCCCAGCGCATCAATTAATGTAGTCACGTTAACCACCGAATGTCTTGAGACGTGGCTAGTAAAACATGATATCTAATTGGCGATTTAAGCTAGGAAACATCTAGGTCAAATATGATAAAAAAGTTAAGTTACCAATTTCCTAGGGGCTCTTTTCAGCTGTAAGGCCGCTCAACCACCATTTGACATTTAAACTTCCCCTGGTCAATAGGCTACCTATGGAAACATACACTCTCGTCTCCCTGGAAGACTATTTCTTTCCTGTGGCGTGGCAGCCAACATCGATCGGCGCACAGGAAAAGACACTGCCCTTCACAGGTACCATTTTGCACCATGATTGAGTGGAGCATGTGGGTCTTGCCAAGAGAAATTAACCAGTGGTCCAGAGGGGATCGAACCCGGGACCTGTCGTACCCTAAGCGCGCACCCTAACTCTAGGCCACCGCTCCCCATGATGATTAATCCGATCGTAAAAAGAAATTATTGTACTAACGACCGTAGTAACTGCCTTAAACGGGATATTAATGTTGTGTGTTATTGATGTATCAAATATGATTTTACGACACTAACGTATTAATACCAGAATCAAAGCAGTCTCCGACACGTGTGCTGTATAATTACACATTTTCCAAGACACCGCGTTTTGATGAAATTCGTTAAATGTAGTTTCGCGATGCCGTATGATCACATAGGACGATTTTAAGTGACACCGATTTCGTCATCTACAGAATTAACAGATATTATCCAAACACAAATAATATTTCACAGTAGTTTACAATATGGACCGTCCGTATACGACCAGCTCCATTCCGCATCAGTCAATAAATCTGCTTGAGGTCAAATCCAACCCGTAAAGTCATTAGTAAGGAGTCTGCATCTCATAAAAACGACGTCCACTATTTATTTGTTTGTCGTGCTCATTGTTAAGACATTGTAGGATGACGTGCATAAATCATCAGTTATGTTCAATTTCTTTTAATTACACGGAAATTAATGGAGACAGGGGCTATCAGTGAGTCGCGGGGATTGAAGATAATAACCATTGCTGTATTATAAGTAACGAGGACTTTTAACTTAAAACTTATCCTTCGAGATGACTTTATAGCGTCAATGCTACAGAGTAACAAATGCGATCAGTAATAACCAGGATGTACTTGTATGATTTTATGTTTCCCATAGGAGTAGGTTAAACATTCTCTTACAAGATGCTTCCCAAGACGTTATATAATTATTACATGTATACAATAAGCGGAGTAATATGTAATACATGCATGTACCAAGAGACCCTTTATAAACTGTTTGGACAACATCAACATGAAGAAACGATCTGGTACCAATCAAACAATGTGAACCCTCAGTATTGAGATGAGCCGATTATGTGGACATAATTATGTGTAGAAATAATGAAACCTAAATATTTCAAATGCTACCATCAAAATGTTATTTTCGTTTTTTATCTCTGATTAGTGTTCTCATAAAATACCTTAGTTACTGTAATATGACTGGTAATTATATTTAAGCTGATGTTTAGTAAGCCCTTTAATGCTTTATCCACTGTCACAATATCTGCAAAATTGATATTGTGAACGTTTATACGCATGTTAACTGCACTGTACAGTCGGAAATAGAGGAAACGTATAATCCTGTTACGTATGTGCAACAGTTCGTCTGACACTTTACTTATGATATTATAATTATTTAACCTATAAAAGTTATAACACATATTGCTGGCTTAGATTGAGAAGGTCGTACTAAGACTAATGCATATTTGAAATGTAAAGTATAACGCGCTTCTTGTGAGCCTATTTTTATGAAAATCGTAACTTGTCATCTTGACCAAACTGAAGCTGACACAGCTTGTTTTACCATGAGTAAAGAGTGATATTCAGACAGTTTTTTTCTCAAACTATTGATTTTGTAGTTACGACCTTCTAATTCTAAGCCAGCGATATAGTTAGCCAGTAAATAGTTACGCTTAATTTACAAAAACGTCTCAAGACTATTGATTTTTCCTGAGTTGAAGTCCTTTAATTAATTGCAGGTTTATCACTCTCTGTACTGAAAGGGTGCAGCGTAATTTAATTATAGACCCGAATGTCTCGCCTTTGTTTGACAATAATATGTGTGCTTCAATTATCATGTGATCTGTAATAAACTTCCCATTACAGATAGTAAAATTAACAGTTTTAACGGATTTAAAGATTTTTATTGTTTTAACGTACAATTTAATGTCGGGAAGAAAATAGGAATTCGCCATGCAAAACCATTATTTTATCACTTACTATAATTAAATCAGGGATTTTCAGGTCATGAATAAAATTCTCATCTCGACAATTTATCACTTCCAACTATTATATAATTATAGTTCCTGATTAAAATCCAAACAAAGTCTTCTACGGGATGTGATTTACTGCAATATTCTGTTTCGTAAATTCAAATGTAATTTCGAATTGAAGCGTTCATACGACATAGGTACATCGAATTCTGTAATATGTAAAGTCGGTCAATGTTACGCGTATACTTTCAGATGTTGTTGCAAGTAATGCTATTTTAAAGAACATTTATATGATTCTGGTACTAATACGTCAGTGTTGTATTAGCATAGTTGATACATGAATAACACACAATATTAATGTCCTTTTTAAGACAATAATTGCGGTGATTAGTACAATTTTTATCTACGATCGGATGAATCATATTTGACCTTTAGATGTTTCCTTGTTGTGTTCGCCCATTGGATGTTTTACTAGTCGCGTCTCAATTTATGTCACAAGTCACTGCATTGATGTGCTGGGTTTGTTATGTTGATGTGTAGTACTGAGTATAAGCATGCTTTAGCGATATGTGTGGAAGTTATCCATTCTCTAGAAATAACAATTTAGTAATTGTTAATCATTTAAGGCAATCCAATAATGTATTGATCTTAATTAGACATTACTAACAGAAAAGCTTCATGAGACTGAATGTAACTAAAATTGACCGGGAGTACTTGACACTTAAATGCGGTTTTTGTCAATATAGTAAATATTTCACACCTTAGATGGAAAGTCCTTGAACCAATATGGCCATTAAATGCTTTTTATACAGTAACTTTTACCACATGACGTTTACACTAGCCAACTTTCAGGTTCGTTGTAGCACCGGCACCCTCTCCGTTCTGGAACCGGCACTTACCCTGTTCTGGAACCGGCATCCTCGTTGTTGTGACTCCGGCACTCTAGTTAGCTGCATCACACAGAACAAAGATTACCAGAAGTTAGCAACCGAATAAAATACACCCGATTATCGGTGACGTTGATTCGCTGTTATAGCATGTGTGCGTTCAATGTTTTGACGAATTCAATGACATTTGAAAAATTGTTTTGTTATACTTATAATCACGTTATATTAAAAATTAAAATTATTCGAAGCTGTGGTTTGTGAGTTATGATATTTTTCTATGAACTTTTTGATTCACCCACGTACGTCCGACGAACGGTTGTTACAATGATGCATATATATTCTCATTTACGTTGGTAATTTCAGTCAATGAATCAGAACCATGTGTCAATTGGTCATTTATTGAAGTATTTATCTTGAGAATATGGAAGCGTTTAAGGAACTACATTCTATCATTAAATATCAAATTACTGTTCGGTCATAACTATAATTTAGTCTATGATGTATTAGACAGCTTCTAATTTGTTTCGAATATCAAATACCGGCTTCAACATACTGTGATGATCAACTCTCACTTGCATCCAAATATATGAGAATATTCATCTGATGTTACACACAGACCGGAACGTACTGGGAATGTCCTGACCTCATTGATGACCTGTTCTATCTAATTGTGAATCATCATAGAATCATCTGTATACCCCATGCATGAAGTTTGCATTTGCCGTACACTTGCAGTGGGCCGGAACAAATACATTTGTGCAAGCATCCCTTTCATTGTGCTGAAGGACTTTCGAGGTGTGGATCTTCAATGATGTACATGACACAAGGAGGTCCGTGTTTGACATTATTTTAAAAGTTAGTTACATGAAGTTAGAATGTAGTGTACACTTACAAAGGGTCGTAACAGATCCATTCTATTACGCAACACGTTCATTGTACTAATTAAAAGTGCTTTCGATATGTAGATTTTCAAACATTAATAGTAGATGGGCATAGCACTTAAAGTAGCTTAATGAAGTTACATTTTGTATTTTACAGCTTCTCAGATCATTTTATATCTAGATGTAGTACGTCGGATTATCAACACATACTAACTATTATAATAATAAAAATAATAACGACTTTATTTAAAGAGGCAACACAGTTGGGCAAGCCCAGTCTTCCCTGTGAGCCTCTATGACAAATGATATGTACATGTTTTCAGTAGTATAACAAAGCATAAATTCAAACAATAGCAATAATACTCCTGAAATGAAAATAAACATTTGTATGTAACAAACATGAAAAATTATTTACAAAACAACAGAATAACAATGTATGTGACAATATTCACAGGCAAAAATAATACTTATTGTGACAATATTCACAGGCAAAAATAATACTTATTGTGACAATATTCACATAACTTCGTATCTTGTAGGGAGCAGACAACGTCTTCACACATTGATGCTGCATGTTCATGAATGGATACTTAATTCCGCTCAAGGACTTAACAAGTCCCGCACATTAATAAAGCGACTTGTAATTTGTGACTTTATATTATGCTTGTCTTGTAACATCGTGGTATCTAATTGGCGAACATAACTAGAAAACATCTAAAGGTCAAATATGATTAATTCGATCGTAGACATAAATTATGCTAACCGCCATAGTTACTGTCTTATAAAGGATATTAATGTTGTGTGTTATTGATGTATCAAATATGCTAATACGATGCTAAAGGATTAGTACCAGAAACCAAGCAGTATCCGACACATGTGCTGTATAATTATACATAATCGTACATCTTCCTAGACAGTTAAATTCGTTAAATGCAGTTTCGAGTTGCCGTATATGACAATGTTAAGTCGTACCGATTACAGATCACTTTTGGAGTGCGATTAACTAAATGCTCGATTTCGTCATCTACAGAATTAAAACACATGATTCCAACACAAATAATAGTTAACAGTAGCTTACAATATGGACCGTCTGTATACGACCAGCTCTACTCCGCGTCAGTCAATAAATCTGCTTGAGGTCAAATACAACCCTCAAAGTCATTAGTAAGGAGTCTGCATCTCATAAAAACGACGTTCACTATTTATTTGATTGTCGTGCCTAGGCCTAAGACATTGTAGGAGGAACGTGCATAAATCATCAGTCGTGTTAAATTTCTTTCAATTACATGGCACTTTAAGGAGACGAAGGCTATCCGTGGGTCGTGGGATTGCAGATAATTAACGCTTATTAGCAAGGATCGGTATATAGCCTTGCAGCATACATGCTACAGAGCAACAATTGTGACCAGTAATAGTTTGGATGCACTTGTATGATTATATGTTTCCAGTCAGAGTAGTTACAATCTCCATTTATAAGATGCTATATTTAATCTATATTTTTTTATATTATGTATCGTAGTAAACATAAATGGAAATATATTAAAGACATAGTATTTATCACTGACGATTCTTTGTAGAGAATACTGAACCGGTTTTTCCACGTGCAGCAGTCATCTTGCCAAGCCCACTCCGTTTATTAAATTACAATTCATCTAACCAATGACAGTTATTACAAATATACTGACTATTACAACCCAGGAAATTCAATTTACAAAAACGTCTCAAGACTATTGATTTATCTTGAGTTGAAGTCTTGTAATTAATTTCAAGTTTATCACTCTTTGGGTTGAAAGGATGCAGCGTAATTTAATTATAGACTCGAATATCTCGCTTTTGTTTGACAAAAATATGTGTGCTTCAATTATCACGTGACCTGTAATAAACTCCTCATTGCAGATAGTAAAATTCACAGTTTTAACGGAATTAAAGATTTTATTGTTTTAACGTACAATTACATGTCGAGAATGGAATAGGAATTTGGCATGCAAAACCATTATTTTATCACTTACTATAATTAAATCCGGGATTTTCAGGTCATGACTAAAATTCTCATCTTGACAATGTATCACTTCCTACACTTATATAATTATAGTTCCTGATTGGAATGCAGACATAGTCTTCTACGGGATGTGATATGCTGCAATATTTCGTTCCTCGATTGGCTCAGGTCGTCAGTTCAAAGCAAACACGATTGGAAACTTGAAGATTTTATTTGCTTGCATAGATTAATTGTTTAGATGATTGGTTACGTAAACATGACTGCTGATTTCTTTGAGTCTGTTCTTTTATGTAATAATGGAGATACGAGCACACTAACCCCCTCTACTGAATTTGTTTTAATAAACTAAACATATTTAACGCCCTAGTCTGCAAAACTACTGAAACAGACCACTTGGCTTTATTTATGGTCCTCGATGAAGTCCGTGAGATCATGTCGGCAATTATTATAATTATGAATGGAAATTACAGAAGCATTCCGATTGTGCGGTTATGTTCAAGCACCGTTGAAGATAATCACCGCGAACTTTGATACCGGTTTGTATTTAAACGGCATGTAAATAGTAATAATACAAGTATGATATATCTACTGTGAGTTAATAACAGTGAGAGTTATTACCGCTAACCGAAACTCTGAGCTCGTTAACAACACGCGACGCTACAACATGCTTCATTACTCTAGCAATTATGGTAGAAATGACGTTCCATACATTACAATTATATGCCATTCTTTTAATATTAAACACGATTAAGTGACACAAAGCGATCATTATCTGTCACTGAACCTAGAAAAGACATTTCACATGTGACTACTGTTCTTAGACAAAACTTGTCTGCTTTGAGTAGAAACATTTGATGTATGGATAGTTTCAGCAATAGAATGACCTCTAGTATTTGTCATTTGAACCGCGTACAATAATCATAGCACTAAATACACCGGGGGGATTTGCCTGTTAACTGCTTCTCCTCGGAGCATCCGGGTATTGTTAACGGTCTGCACACAACTAGTATATCGTAGGTTTGAGTCACATTCACATAGTCATAAAAACTTGTATGTATGTGCATTGCGTACATGTAAGTACCAGTTTATACGGAATCTAAGTGTGATTGCATAATTATTATCTCTATTTGAACGTTTGCGTGTATTTGCTAAGAAGTCGTATTTTCACTTATAAACTTGTAATCAACAATTCTAGTTTCAGTATAAAGAATTAGTTGAAACCATCGTTTCAATTTTTGCATTTTTATGAGTTTGAAACAAGTTTGAAACAATACAACATTTGAAAGCCTCATATTGATTATTATGTCGAGACATGTATGACTCACTGTATTCAAATCACGACTGAACTCCTCAAAGAATTAAAGGAATAGTGTAGCTTAACAAATAAATCTGCACTTGTCTATCCCATATTAAAGAATGCAAATTCCAAGACATGAAATGCAAGCGTTCGTTAGTAATGCTTATAAGACTGCATGCTATTGACTTAGAATTGCGCCTATGTCTTGTTAATATGCAATACTTATTTAAACACATTTAAATTCAAGTTAATAGAAATCAAGACAAATTCCAAATGTATTTTTATCATATTTGCATTTTGAATAGACGGAACATAGATATTCATATATCCCTGCATATGTTATTTATTGAATTCTTTTTAATTATATGATTGCAACTTAGTATGCCATTTCTGTATGTCATTATGTATGCCATTCTGTACGCCATTCTGTACTTCTATTTTAGCCACTTAATGCCTATTCCATTGAACATGTCTTTCTTTGCTATTTATTTGAGTCATGACCTTTTTATAAATGCAGTTTTTTCATTTTTGTGACTGTTTTTATGTACATTTGTTCCAATAATCTTGTTGTTTATCTAGATTTGGTTTCCATTGTTTCTATTAATCTGCTCAACTTGTGTTACATTCTTTAACATGTATGTCTTAGTTTTAGTTTGTACCCATGTCTTTCCTGTAGTATTCAAATTTTTACCTATCTATATTATAATGAGCGTTTGTATGTGAGACTGTCTTTAATATATTTAATCTATTTTATTTCATAGATTGTTTGTTTGTATGTTAGTGGATAGTCAATGTTTATGTCGGATACAAGCTTCAAGCTTATGTTATTATGTTAAACATTACCGACGTTAAACAAAGATTATCTTATCTTATGAGTTTAGGTTGAGAACTGGGCAATTTGTGTTTAGACAATGCAATATATATTCTTAAAGATGCTTGTTTTAGAGTTTTTTTATGACGACTTTGTATTCATTGCATGACCTACCATGCTACATCACGTGACCTTTTCCGATTCCGAATAAGTACTAATAACTTAATGAAAGTAACATTAATATAAAGTGCTTGTATTTTTGTGGCTTAATCAATTTGGTCTTAAAGGAAACTATTGATAGGAAATATAAGAAAGAGCATCGTTATTAGAAAAGTGATCAGGCTTGTATTAGCGTTTGTCAAGAGGACATTGGCTATTTGAAATGAAAGAACCCGACACATTATAAACTAGATGTAAATATGTTTACCTGATGTCAAGTTGTGAGATATGATATTAAACCGTTTGCAGCGCATTGCATGTAATACATGCTAACCTATGGGCTTGTCTTAACGTATACGACAACAAAGGCTGGGCAATTCAATTCGGCGTAATATTTACCACATTGACAAAATCAGAAAACAAACTACTGCAACAATCGATCCAATAGAACTAACTATTTCACTGTTTGTTTATTGGTTTAATCATTTAATTGGAAATCCTTGATTCTGTATTTAAGACGATCTCACTCTGAACTAACACGAACTGACGCCGTCTAAATTCTACAACACTTTTTCGCAACTATTAAGTTTTCTGCGGTTTCTCCGACATTCTCTGCATCCACACCGTGCATTTGTTCGCTTGTATGTTGGTTAAACGTGCAACAATAATTTCACTAAAGCGACGAGAGTGTCAAAAACGCCTAAAGCATCTTGCTTAAGGAAATTTCTAACAGGATATTTAATTACTAGACGTATGGTAATTTCACGAAGACGTTTTCAAAACATTTTGCAATAAGTCCAACTGCTGTATATCTGCTACAGGCGTGCATATTGTGTAACTTATTTTCACTTTAATCAACTACATATAGCTAAACCAATTATGGTAGGTATAATGGTAATGATAAAGATGGTAACGATGCAGATAGTGTTGATAATGATACTGGTTGTTATGACGACGCTAATGCCTGTGATTGATTGAATGATGTAATGGCATCCTGCTGATGATTAAAACACGATCACATGATGTTTTTGTATGATAGTGTTATGCTACATGTAGGGACTGTGTCGCTAAAATGACTTAGTGAAGGGAAAGGGTCATGATGACATAATAAATTGAATGTGTAAGACAGAATAAATATTTAAAACGAGAAGGTGTTGTCCTAAATGAAAACATAATACAAACTATCATTTATCACATTTTCTCGTTTGTTTCAGTGTGCCAGACAACGATATGTTCTCGACAGAATTGGCTTCGTGTGTTTACAATGTTATGATAATGAAAATTACCTGACAATTGAAGATGGAGCTGGTTATATCTTGTTTACTGTATATATTAACGCAATACGTGCTAGAAATCATAGCCAAGTTTGTCATAACACAAATATCCCACTGGCTAAGAATGCGAAGGTCGTAAGTACAAAATCTGTATTTTTACTCTTTACTTATGGAAAAACAAGCTTTTACAACTTCATATTGGTCAACATGACAATGTCCGATTTTCATAAAAATGGGCTGATAAAATGATGCCTTATGATGCCGATTTCAAACTTGTATCAGACTTATAAGGTTGTAAGAAGTAGTTACGACCTTCTCATTCTAGCCAACAGCCTGTTGGTTACGTTACACCGCTTGTTTATACTTAATCATATTTACAGTCTGGATCATAATTGAAGTGACACATTATAATTTTCTATTTGCCGATGTGTTTGTATTCGACTATATTACATCTTATATTTGCATTCAAAGAATAATTGAAATATCAATTTTCGAATTACGAAAATCTAGTGCTGCGACTATCTTTCCATGATGTCAGATTGATTCCAGCATGAACAGGCACAGTTTCTATGTTTACTAGACGTTTGAACAAATAAATAATTGAACTGCATATGTTATATAAAATACACAATGCCATATTGAGATGTGGTGTGTAGTACATTGCCTTATAAATAGATTAGTGGCAAACGTTGCTTTTTTGGTCGGACAGCACTCTACATTTTAAAATATTTCACAGCATAGTTAGTGAAAAGGAAGATATTTGGAGTTGGAAAATGGTGGTTGAGAATTTGAGATCAAAGCAGGAGATGGATGCTAAATGAGGCATATCCATCCTCATTTAATTTTGTCATCCAAGTCAACGAACGAGAATCATATGTCGGTTAGTCATGTGATGAAGTATAGTTTATCTTGAACTAATTGAAGCGTTGAGGCAAATATATTCTATCATTATGTATCACATTACTGATCTGTCATAACTATAATTTAGTCTATGATGTATTAGACAGTTTCTGATTTGTTTTGAGAATCAAATACAAATGTATACCGGCTTCACAATACTGTGACGATCAACTCTCACTTGCATCCAAATATATGAGAACATTCATCTGATGTTACACACAGACCGGAACCTACTGGGAATGTTCTAACCTCATTGATGACCTGTTATATCTAATGGTGAGTCATTGTCGGCTTTCACTTCTGATATCTGTATACCCCATGCACGAAGTTTACATTGAACGTGCACTTGCAGTGGGTCGTAACAGATACATTTGTGCAAACAACGTTTTCATTGTGCTAAAGGACTTTAAAAGTACATCATTTGGTCGCCGTTTTGGCATGGGTTTCTGTGGGCACTGCTAAGGGTAGTTGTGTCGTGGTGTTTCTGCTTTCTGTGCTCGGCTGGTTGGGTTGAGTGCTACCTTCCCTGTCGGATTTTCTCATACCTTTTTTCAAAGTGTAGATCTTCATACACTAATCGTAGATGTTCATGAAATAAGGAGGTCCGTGCCAGACAATTCTAGTTACATTCAGTCTCATGAAGCTTTTCAGTTAGTAATGTCTAATTATGTTCAATACATTATTGGGTTGCCTTAAATTATCAACAATATCTAAATTATTATTTCTAGATAATGGATAACTTCCACACATATTGCTGAAGCATGCTTATACTCAGTACTACACATCAACATAACAAACCCAGCACATCAATGTAGTGACTTGTGACATAAATTGAGACACGACTAGTAAAACATCTAATTGGTGAACACAACTAGGAAACATCTAAAGGTCAAATATGATTAATCCGATCGTAGACAGAAATTGTACTAAGCACCGCAGTTACTGTCTTAAAAAGGACATTAATATTGTGTGTTATTCATGTATAACCTATGCTAATACGACACTGACGTATTAGTACCAAAATCATGTAAATGTTCATTAAAATAGCATTACTTGCAATAACATCTGAAAGTATATGCGTAACATTGACCGACTTGACATATAACAGAATTCGATGTAACTATGTCGTATAAACGCTTCACTTCGAAATTACATTTGAATTAACGAAACAGAATATTGCAGCAAATCACATCCCGTAGAAGACTTTGTCTGGATTTTAATCAGGAACTATAATTATATAGAGTTTGAAGTGATATATTGTTGAGATGAGAATTGTATTCATGACCTGAAAATCCCGGATTTAATTATGGTAAGTGATAAAATAATGGTTTTGCATGCCGAATTCCTATTTTCTTCTCGACATGTAATTGTACGTTAAAACAATAAAAAATCTTTAAATCCGTTAAAACTGTTAATTTTACTATCCGTAATGTGGAGTTTATTACACGTTACGTGATAATTGAAGCACACATATTTTTATCAAACAAAAGCGAGCCATTCGGGTCTATAATTAAATTACGCTGTACCCTTTCAGTACAAAGAGTGATAAACTTGCAATTAATTAAAGGACTTCAACTCAGGAAAAATCAATAGTCTTAAGACGTTTTTGTTAATTAAGCGTAACTATTTACTGGCTAGTAATAGTCAGTTAACTATATTGCTGGCTTAGAATTAGAAGGTCGTAACTAGAAAATCAATAGTTTGAGAAAACAAAAAAACTGTCTGACTATCACTCTTTACACATGGTAAAACAAGCTGTGTCTACTTCAGTTTGGTCAACATGCAAGTTCCGATTTTCATAAAAATAGGCTCATAAGAAGCGCCTTATACTTTTCAAATATGCATTAATCTTAGCACATTGTACGACCTTCTCAATCTAAGCCAGCAATATGTGTTATAACTTTTATAGGTTAAAATAATTATAATATCATTAGTAGAATGTCAGACGAACTGATGCACATACGTAACAGGATCATAATTATTCTCAGTGAAGTTAACATGAGCATAAACGTTCACAATATCAATTTTGCCGATAAAGCGGCACTGGATAAAACATTAAAGGGTTTATTAAACATCAGCTTAAATATAATTACCAGTCATTTAACATTAACTAAGGTAGTTTATGTGAACAATAATCAGAGACAAAAAACGAAATAAGATTTTTGATGGTAGCTTTTGGAATATTTAGGTTTCATTATTTCTACACAAAATTATGTCCAGATAGTCGGCTCATTTCAATTGTGAGGTTTCACATTGTTTGGTTTGTATCAGATCGTGTCTTCGTGTTGATGCTGTCCATACTGTTTATAAGGGTCTCTTGGTACATGCATGTATTACATATCACTCTTGGGAAGCATCTTGTAAGAGAATGTTAAACCTACTCCTATGGGAAACATAAAAGCATACAAGTACATCCTGGCTATTCCTGATCGCATTTGTTACTCTGTAGAATTGACGCTATAAAGTCATCTCGGAGGATAAGTTTTGAAGTTAAAAGTCCTCGTTACTTATAATACAGCAATGGTTATTATCTGCAATCGCCGCGGCCCACTGATAGCCCCTGTCTCCATTAATTTCCGGGTTATTGAAAGAAATTGAACATGCCTAATGATTTATGCACGTTCCTCCTACAATGTCTTACGAATGAGCACGACAATCAAATATATAATGGACGTCGATTTTATGAGATGCAGACTCCTTACTAATGACTTTGAGGGTTGTATTTGACCTCAAGCAGATTTATTGACTGACACGGAGTAGAGCTGGTCCATATTGTAAGCTACTGTGAAATATTATTTGTGTTTGTATAATGTCTGTTAATTCTGTAGATGACGAAATCGGTGTCACATAAAATCGTCATATGTGATCATACGGTATCGCGCAACTGCATTTCACGAATTTCACCGAAACGCGATAAATTTCTTTTTACGATCAGATTAATAATATTTGACCTATAGATGTTTCCTAGTTTTATTCGCCAATTATCATGTTTTACTAGCCACGTCTCGACATATGTCACTAGTGACTACATTAATTGATGCGATTGGTGTGTAATGTTGTTGTGTAGTAATGAGTTCGGACATTCCCTGTACGCTTCCTGTAACATCAGATGAATATTCTCCTATACAATGTATTTGACTGAAAGTGAGAGTTGATCGTCACAGTATGGTGAAGCTGGTATTTGATATACGAAACATATCAGAAACTGTCTAATACATCAAAGACTAAATTATAGTTATGGCAGAACAGTAATTTGATACTTAATGATAGAATGAGGATGCTTCAACGCTTCAATATTATCAAGATAAATACTTCAATAAATGACTAATGATCAAATGATTCATGTACACAGACTTAGATTTCCAAAGAAATTGAGGATACATGTATCTATGCGTCATTGTAACGACCATAAGTCGGACGTACCCATCCTTTGTACGGCTAGATAATATTTACCAATCCAATATTTTACTAACGTTACATATAGTACGAATTGAAATTATTTTACCCTATGATCGCAAAAGCTTTATATGGAAACGTTTAGTTCTAACTAGCGAACAACATCTCGTTTATATTAAGAGGCAATCAAATATGAAAGCGAAGGCACCATGTTAACATTAGCAACTGTATGGAAATATCAAATTTAACACGGAACTCAATTATCCGTAACAATACACAACATACAAAGAACATAGTGCAGGATAACATAAATTTAAAAACCTTATTCGAAGTTAATTAATAATGTGAAATATTTATGGAACACTTTTACTTGTGCAATATGGTACACATACCTCGAGTGTTGATTACAAAGTATTGCTATAGAGACAGGTGATGGCTTTACTCAGGTGATAACAGGTTTGGTAGTATTCAAATTTATGTTTTCAAGTGTAACAGACAAACTAAAGCGACCATGATATTAACATTACGTTAGCAAGATGTGCTGGGATAATTGAGTATCAAGCAAGACTAATTTAGGGAAATTGTAAACCCAAGAATTTACTTCCGCTGAGAAAATTTGTTGTAGAATGGAGACCACGTCACTTCGTGTTTGCGCTAATACGGAGAGGGACCGTCTTGAATTAGGAATCAAGAATTTCAAGCTAAATAATTAAAACGTCAATAAAGAAACATTGAAATGGTTAGTCACTTCTTGTTATACATTAAATATCTCTGTTGTGTCTTTACAGCCTTTCTCACTGGGGAATAATGCGCCGAATTGAATTATCAAGTCTTCGTAATAGAGTTGCGTTAGGACAAGCCCATAGATTAACATTCGTCAAATGTATTGATTTGCTTACGGTTTTGCTCATTTGCAGCTTCCTTTAATAGATGTTACTAAACATGCTGTGTTATGTTTTATCGTACAAATAAAGGATTTATCACGAGTTGTCACTTGATATAAATTTATATTAAATGAGTTTTGGAAATTTTATTAAGCGAGCCTCTGGCGAGCTTAATAATATTTCCTGAACGAGTTTAATATAAATGTATCAATTGACAACGAGTGATAGATTTTTTTTATCATATGGCACTAAAAACGCAAAATGCGCATTGATTTATTGGAAAAACTCAATAGCTTATACTAAACGTGGTACGTATAACTTTATACGTACTGGCTATACTAACCTGGATGCAAGATAAGTCATGTGATAACAAGAAATACGATACTAGTTAACATAATTTAATTATAATATTGAAAATGGTGTCTCAGTGACAACTCGAAAACAACAAAAAACAATGTATATACTGCATTGTTTAATCAAGCAATTGCTCAACTATCATACTCGATGAAAAACCGAAAGTACAGAGTCATTTCTTTTTGTTCAAAAAGTTAATCTTTTATATGAATTTGTAAGTTCCGTGTATTCAAATTGTAAATTCGATATAAATACAACCCATTTAAATGTTCTGAAATACTATAATAGGTACTGCAAAAATACAATATACTGGCGCCATTGTAAGTGTACAATGGTAACATGGAGGTTTATACTCATCTACAAACCATCGTGTGTTGAGCCGCTTGTATCTCATGTCTTGGTATTTGTATTCCTTAAAATGGGATATACAAGAGGTGATATTTTATTTAACGACAAACTTCCATTTAATCATCCTGGAGTTAAATCACGATTTAAATACATTGAGTCATAAATATCTTCTCATTATAAAACCATAATCAATATTAGGCTGTTTACATTTGCTTTGATTACAAAACTTACGGTACTGTAAGATGGCCAGCATATGAGGTCAACTAGGTTTTATTAAAAGCACATATCAATCAGTGCCAACCTGTTATTGTTTAAGATAAAAAAAGAAAGGATGTAATATAATCATCATGTAATAAAAACGTGATATACTCATAATCTATTTTAAACATTAAACTGTATTCGATGAACATCTTAGCGATAATTGAATTTGTTTAGTACTTTAAGCAGATTTTAAAACACTTTTATAGGAAATTAGAGTCAAATAGAGATACATGTAATAAGCAATAACTAACTTGGATTTCGTATAAACTTATAATATTTACGGTACGGTGCACAATGCCTCAGAAATAATGCCTTTTGGTGACTACTATTAAATCATTGATACTTTTGGAAAATTTAATTTCGTGGATTGCAAAGATGATATATACAAGGAAATTAAATAAGTTAGTTTCCAGCAGTTAGTCGTTCTATCACCCTTTGACATTTTAACTTCCCAAGAGCAATGGGCTACGTATGGAAACCTGTGTTCGAGTCTCCCTATGGAGACTATTTCTCTCTCGTGGGTGTGGCATCCAACATCGATATGCGGCGCCTACGAATAGACAATGACCTCACAGGTACAAATTTTCACCTTGATGGAGGATGTGGATTATTCTTGCTCTGAGAAATAAACCATTGGTCCCGACGACGTTTGCACAAATCTCCACGGTATATTCAGTGCATTGATTATTGTACGCGGTTCAAATGACAAATACTAGAGGTCATTAAATTGCTGAAACTATCCATATATCAGACATGTGTATTTCATGTTTCTACTCAAAGCAGACACTTTTTGTCTAAGAATTGTGGTCACATGTTAAATGCCTATTCCATGTTCAGTGATAGATAATGATCGCTTTGTGTAACTTAATCGTGTTTAATATAGAGGGAATGAGATATAATAGTAATGTATGGAACGTCATTTCTACCATAATTGCTGCAGTAATGAAGCATTTTATTTTAGAGCGTCGCATGCTGTAAACGAGCTCAGAGGTTCGGTAAGCGGTAATTACTCTCAATGTTATTAACTATAGACGTTCATACACGGGTGCATATATATATACATACATCCAATCACATAATCGAAATATCTTGATATTTCCGTACATGTCATAATTGACGTATAGTACAGTATACACTTAAACGAATTTCTAATTGGCCACCCTAAAAAATATTATATCATCTGATAAATTATATCAATAAATCTTGGGATGTATTATTTGTTCATTCCACTTACTTACTTATGTATTTTTGGAAAGAAATGGCGTATTCATATACAAAATCATCCATGCGTAACGGTTGGTGCGAAATTGCCCTTTTGCACGTTGGCCTCGTGCCAGCTTGGAATAGTATCGTATTTGGTATAAATTTGTTTCCTGTAGATCGATTTTTCTTTAAACACTATAATTTGTGAAAATGAGCCCTGTGGAACGCGCTCATGACGTCAGATGCATGCATATATTGAACGAATTTCTGATTTGCCACATGTTTTTATAAATTAGTTTTAAAAAATGCTTTTAGACGGATATAATTAATCGAAACCCCAATACTGTCCAATTGTATTGATAGAAAATATGTTTCTCGCAGTAATTCGAGCTAAACCCCACGTTATTATAAATATCGCTTTTTACAAAAAGACGTTCTGACGTACATGTCTGGATTTTGGTGCTGGTACTCGTCATTCTAACGGCCTCAGTGCGCCTCGTTTTACTTATTCTCGCCAGTATTAACACCTTTTATTAAGTCAATCGACAAAGAATACATTTTGGCTGATTTCAAAAATCAAACATGTCGGTTTCGTGAACCACGTGCACGTAAGCCATTTTGCACTAACTGTTCCGCATGGATGATTTCATACATGCATGCGTAATTTATTTCTTGAAATCGATAGATAAGTGCATGGAATGAAAATAATCACAATTTTAGAAATATTGACTGAATATATCGCATAATATAATATTTCATAGGGTGGCCAATTAGAAATTCGTTTAAGTGTACGAACGTCGAAAGATGTAAAGCCATATAAACTTTCATAACAATGCATACATTGGATCAGAAATCTTATTCTTAATATAACGTTAGAAGTATATTGTACAACATTTTATCATGTCATTTATTTTTATATGCTAAATCGGATTGCATCGCAGCACGCATAAAATATGGCGCCAAACGTCTATAAAATACTCAATATAGGCCTACATCGCGTATGCCTACATCAGATGGCCTGAGTTCAAAGAAACATAAACATAATTTGAAGGAATAATCAAAGTATTACAATACGGTCGGAGTCACCTACTGTCATGTTACAGTGTACAGTAAATGATGTCCTGCGACAAACTAGAGTAGTTTCAAAAGAGTATATACTAGGTATGCAGTGAAGACGTACCCGTAAAGACCTTACTGGTGATACGGGTTAGTTTAAAACTGGAATGGTAATATTCCTCTCTCCTGTTAACTCAAAACTAAAGATGACTCATTTATCATGACTATAACGATATGTTAAAATCGTTAACATCTGTTGTTATATTGCCCATTAAAAGTTTTAAGATTATTGTTTTTTAATTTAATCCCTTGTGGAAAATTCGTCAATCGTCAAAGTACGACACCGGTGAAATGTTGGTAATAACTTAACTTCCATTCAGCGTTCCCAATGGTGCCTATTTTATTGCTGATTTTTTATTTAATTAAAGCAAGATGCCATTAATTGAAATCTTAATCAAATCACTACGTCTCCGCCATAGATTATCAACTTCAATGCTCGTCTTCGGAACGTAATACAATAAAAGCGGAGATATTTTAGTGAGAGACTTCCATCATTTAGACATTTTCTCGCATTATGAATGTTCCACAATAGGGACATAACTTTGACAGAGCACGTTCAACTTGTCGTTACAAGCATAAATGACTCATAAATGCCAAATTAATTTCCAAATACTTCTATTTGAGTGAATACAGTTTCTTGAATAGGACGAAAAGTATTCCCTAAATTTGTGCCTTCGAACTAAAGTTCTTTACCCACAGTCTGTACATTGTCCGATATGTATGCTTTTCACATTTATTTCATTTTGAATTATTTTAGTGAAGTTCGAACTAAATACTTGTTATTTGGAACCCCACTGAAAATGTGTGTGATTGTAAATGTACTTTCATCACGAGAGAAATTTCCGGAATTATAGTCAATACTTACACTCAGCACAATAAGATATTATTTGTTCCAAATCACAAGTTTAAATGAGGAAAATGTATTGAATTGTTATATGAGTGCTGAAAATAACATGAGATACATTTACATTGTCATTGTGTACTATTTATAAGGTATATATGGTCTTCCAAAACGGAAGTTAACTTTACGACCTACTGTCTAGTTTTTGTTCCAAAACATCTATGTGATAATCTTAATCTTACACTTAATACAAGAAAAACCTGCCCATATCGCTGGCTTATAATAAGAAGGTCGAACGTGTCATTTACGACCCTACAAGACTAGTGCATATTTCAAATCTGCATCATATTTTCATGAAATCGATGCTTGTCATGTTGACCAAACTGAACTTGAAAAAGCTTGTTTTACCATTATAAGAGTGAGTTTATCAGACACCTTTTCTTGTTTTCTCGAAATATTGATTTTGTACTTACGACCTTCACATTCTTAGTCAGCATTATATACCGCCATATCACACTGCACTTTAACCACTTTGGAAAGTGGATGAGAATCTATAATTAATTCTTCACGTCCTCAACAATTGTACTACAAAAAAGCCGGCTATTTTATTCATTTATCCAATTTTCACTTTCGTTACATGCGCTGAATATCAAACGAGGAAAGAATTTTAATTATAGATTTTCAAATTCTTTGAGATCTAATATAATCAGTATAATCATTGTGTCTTGGTGAGTGGATTAAACTTAACTGAAATAGATTATCCTGTCGTCTATTCTCGTCTCGTTTATTGAGACGGTTAAAGTTTACTGGCTTTGTTCCCAGACATTCCGTCAAACTGTAAGTGAAAGCGATAGGGTCGACAATGTATGGATAGAGTATCTGAAGACCAGAATACGGAGCATATGTGTCACTCAACATAAAACATCAGGACTGGTTTAATTTTACCATACGCTCATGGAAACTCGCGAAAATACATTAAATATTACTGAAGCCTGCATGGATTATGGTGACAAGGGCAAGTCCGGGGCAACAGTATGGAAGGCAGTCAAGGGATGAATCACTGATGTCGTAACAACAATTATTGACACAGGAAACACAATGTTGCATCAATAGTACCGTATAATTCATGTGTTGATGCTACCAGGGCTGCTTAATTGTACACAGAGAAATGTTTAAGAACACCAACGCACTTGCCTACCATACTCATACCCTTTGAAATTGTGACTCATAGATATAACGTCAAGTTTTATTTGGTTGGTGATCAGTTTATGTATGGACACATAAATGTTTTTGTCAGAAACATCATAAACACGCTATGAGCAGATAAACTTCTTAATGATATATTGCACGTACATGAGGGTGTGTATAGAGGTGTAACAATACATTGCAAGCATAGTAGACTAATTCCATTACCCAGAAGCCGTCAGTATTTCTAAATAAACTTTTAAGGTCACATACACCGTTCTTTATGTTTAAACAATTGTGTTAAGGGTCATTACTTTGTTCAAACATGTCAGCAAACATATCCACACATTTTGATAACAACAGCGTCGTTTTTTCATATCTTGTTTTGTCATATACGCTCGTCATTAAACCCACGAGTATTGATAAGACCCACAGACGAACAATTTTAAACTTTTATCAGAATACAGCAGCGTGTTGCATACTCCGTGTCTCCGATATAGTGATATGTTAGCTGCACATAATTGTACAACATCCGGGCATTCATTGTTAAAATGAAGAAACATGAACTCTCCATACAAGGAGACACGTTTTGTTGTCTCCAGGATGATGTTTACGTGCAGGATCGGGTAATCTAAAGTATTTTAATGTGAACTCAACATTAGATAAGTCCTATAAATGATATTTCAACTTGTTCATAAATCTACGTTTTCATTTTATCTCGTTCAAACGACTTACGTTTATCAGTTAATACTGTTTAGTTCTACTCCAATTTAGATTTGTTATTGATAATCGGTCATTGAAATATTTGATTGATTGTGCAAAAAACGGGTAGGTAATCGTGGAACTGTTGACCACATTCAACTCAGTCTATGCTGGATAAGCGTTCATAAGTAAGACTTTATTAAGGCTGTATAAGGAGTATTCAAACACTCCTAACAGTAATTTAGCATTTAGCTTACAACAACCAATAATACTAATACTAAATACTATTAATTGAGAAAAATATATACTGTACCACAAAAACGCCGTAGTGTTGCCTCGTTCATTGATCATAGCAAAACACATTTGTGTTGTTAGATGTCTTGTAATTACTGTTAATTATGGAGCGACAACGGAGTGTCGTGAATAAATCATCTAAACGACGATAGACACTCCATGGACATTAATTATTTCATATATGTAAATGAGCTTCGTTCATGACGACGAGGTCGTAATTTCATCTCTAATTGTACTCAATTTCAACGCGTATTACAGGAACATCTAGCCTTATTTTATTGCTTTTACCAAATCTTGTTGATGTCTAGTCTGTTCATGACATGTGCCGAGAATGTTAAATTGAAACTGGAATCCTTAATTGGTCGTAGCCACAGGGGATGAATCTGGCAGCTGGTCAGATCAAGAACTCATACAATGACGAGGCGAAAACGTTCAAGTAATTATTTTAACACAGGCAAGGGAACACAAGCACTGGACAAACACACGTCTCCAGATAGAAAACATAATGTAGCGAGGATTTGACTGTCTATAATATGGACACAGGTACCACTGTATTAATGTATCGGATCAACTGTACATCTGTAGGCGTGTCGGGAATATGTCTATGATCTAGATGGACATTAAGCGAAAACATGTAGTTTGAATTTATATCTATGCATCTGAAATACATTTGTATCGTAAATCAATAGTATTCTTTCTCAGTTAGTTTTGTTGATTTCCTTTTAATTTAAACCAGTGTGTTTTAGCGTACTTTCCAAATATGTAAAACTTTCCCATAAATTGGCCGTACAACAGCATGTTTGACAAAAACTCGTATATCCAGAATACAATGATGACATAAGTTCTGGCATGCATCTGATATTACCAATTATTTAGTCATAGTTTTGAGACTTACCTTTCACAGTATCATGTAAACCCATTTATGGAATACTATTATACTGGATATACAACAGTTACTGTTATGAACAAACCAATAGTTCGATATTAAAAGGTCCCAATCACCAGTGCTACAATTATCTCTGAGAACAGAGCATCCTTAACGCTGCACCTGTGAATGTCAAAAACCAATGAGATGTTGATTGCGATCCCAAAATGTGCTGCGCCAATAAGTACAAGCATTAGTACTAAGCACTCAGCTAGAACCAAAACCTAACATGTTCATGCCGTCATAAATTAATATCAAGTCAGGCTAAGTGATGGCTGATTATCAATTCTATGAATACTACTTTAATCACATTTGTACTCAGAGTGTAGTCCGTAACTGAATACCTAAATGTAAATATACTAAGGGAGAGAAATCTTGCAAATACTAAAAAATAGAAAATTGCAAGTTATGTCCCATACAAAGAATTTCCGTCACAGGAACGATGACCTTCGTACGAGTTGGTGGTCAGGCAAATATGTCGCCCATACAAGGATTAATCGTAATCGATATCCGAAAGTTTATGCATTGTGGGTCTTCCGTTACGTGTATATGTAGGTACAAATCAATATGTCCTAGTTAGACTGTTTTTTATATTCATATGCAAATACAACCGACCCAACTATAGTGTCCAAAATGCATGAATACATGCATACGCAGGATCGAAGTGATACAAACATATTCTTACCGATATGGTTATACTATATCGGTAAGAATATGTTTGTACCTACGCATTAGAACTGGTTGGTCGTACAATATAGCAGTTTGCATTTGTTGTTAGTCGAGTTTATATGAATACATTAGAATTATATTCAAATGCAAAAGATATAAAAACTATACTTACCTACACATTAGAACTGATTGATCATTCAACAAAGCAATGAACTAAATGTACATTTAATGGTAAAATAACATTTTGGCATACTACATGAAGAAATTTCATAGATTTGTATGTGTACGTACAATAGGTTTGGTTATTCGATTGGTAAGGTAACATTCGGCATCATTTCTCACTGATTAGTCTGCCTCCAATAACACAACAACAAATCTTGACTGGTTATCAAGGTACGCTGAACTACCAACAATGTTTTTCTGATATATTTCGTCCCCAGCATGCGCATGAACCACTGCAGTATCCGAGGCTGAGGAGTGTTCTCCAGAACTAGCACCTGTTGATGGCCGGGCAATAATGTTGCCGTTTTGATACACATTTATAGCAACGTGATGACCCAGGTCACCAAGTATAGAACTAGATATTAGGTATAACCCACTGACCGGACACGTGAACACACCGGTAGTTCCACTGTATGCATTCCCGATGTTTGTCGTAATACGTTGATATTTGACAATTTGATTGAACTCAGATGTAGGAATATTTGCAGCCACTGTACCATAAAATGCCACCTGATGCCTTTCTTTGCTCATCTGGTCTGAAAGTTAAATATATATATTTTAATAAGAATAAGAATGTCATCGTTGTGAGAAGCCCGCTAAGAATCAATCATAAACTACATACTTGAGTACAAATGCAGATGTATTCAACACTGGGACACCGTCCTTGATAGCCGCGTGGATGAATATATAGAGCATCCACCACCAGATCGCCGGATGTGTGCTCGATCTCCACAAAAACCCTAGTCGTTCAACATGGTAATAATATAATAATACGGCCCGCTTAGCTCAGTCAGTAGCGCACGAGATTTCTGATCTCGGATGTGGGTTCGAGTCCCAGGGCTGACCAACTAAATTTACTAACAGTCTTTCACTAACTATGTAAATATCTATTGTATGTTGTTTCACGGTGATAAGATGTATTATGCTTAAGCCGAATAAACTTTTCTGTTCTGTTCTAACAGTCTTTCAGATGATACTTTAAACCTAACTATACATCTGGCATGTAAAATACTCAATGTGGTTTCTGGAACGAGTTCACCTCATGTATCTGTACTTTCTCTCGAAACCTTTAAAGACCAAACTCTTCTTGGGTTTCGCCCTAATGGATCATCCGCAGGCAAGGATAAATAAAAGCATTCTGACGAATCTATGGTTTGTTTCAGGTAATTCCCATATGTGAGAGGTTAAATTTGTCATTGAACAGCAAATCCGATCAGCCATGCTAACACATTACCAATACAAAATGTACATATGAGCCGTTCTCCAGGAAAACCGGTCTTAGTGACAAATTTGTGAAAATGGTGATACTATATGGTTAGAAAGAGGAGACTCTTGCAGACAGTTTCTGAAAATCTGAACAAATTATTTCATACATTGAAAAAGTTACAGACTTTTAAACCCATCACTACCGCCTACTTTATGGGTGACGTCACGAACGTCGTTCTCTACATTATTGACGCAACGTAAACTGGCATTTCAATGATACCGTATCAGATAATATTTTGATCTAAACTTTTTTAAGTTGTAGCACATTTTAGATTCATATTCTTCATTTAATAAAACGTGTCGTCCAATTTATGAGTGTTTGTTTACAGGGAAAAATAGCAAGGGTTTTAGCCACTTTAGCCTTGTTTTCTTTGTTACGAGTAGTTTTTAGAAACCGATCACCATGGCAACAACAGAAGTTATTTTAACACAATTTCAAAGAAAATTCGAAGCTAACGGACAGTACTATACTATCAAATTACTTAAATATGAAATCAAAGGACACTAATTTCTTTCTCATTTTAGACATTTTTCTAAAGCTTCTAATTGCATAATTACAATACAATTTCATTAAGTTCGGATTCTCTGTTGGACGTTATTGTGTTAAGTTGTAGTGACCTAGCAATGTGCAAACACCGACCTTATTGAGCGATTTTAAAAGAAAAGAACACAGAAATTAAGCTGTGTCTTAAGATATGATGAAATTCCAAATTAACTTACCTGTTAGATTGTTGATCTGTGATATCAAGCCGTTCATCTGTTTCTGCTGGTCATGTAGCTGTGTCTCTAGTTGAAGTCTCAGAGATTGTTCCTGTGTTATCAACTGCATGATAGCAGCATGATCCGGGTCAGTCTCACTGGTGGCTGGATCCAATAAAGCTCCACATAGCACGCATAATGAACTTAAAACAACTATGAGCATCATTTTCTCTGTTTCACTTCTGTCTACTCTCGGTGCAAATATAACTAAGGTAGGTATCTAAATGCTTTATATAACTAACATTAATTGACGAGTCATTATTTTCGGTACTGTTTATATTCAAACACTTAATTTGTACAAAACATAGCACTTAGCTCGTTCTATATACAAGGGGTGGTTATGAAGTACAAACCTGATACCTCGGATAAGGAATCTACGAAATCCAGCGACAAAACAAGGCATAACAAGCCTAAACAATATGCCAAATTGTGACATTTAGTGCCTAAACAATTTAGTACACTATAGGGTAGAATACGAGATCTTTTCTCTTGTTTTTAAAGTACTGTATGGAACGTCCCCTGGCTACTGGCTACCTCATAATCATGTTAGAGGTATAATCAAACTCCACAAAGACAACTTAGAGTCCGTATGTTCTTTTAGTTGCGTTGAGGACGAGGACTGTTACGTACGTTGATCGTTGTTTTACGGCTGCAGTACCGAAACTCTGGAATACACTACCAACAGCACTCAGAGACAGGAAAACACTACTGAACTGTTTTAAATTGTGTATTTTATCCGTTTACATAAATTAGTAATGAATAATATTATGTTGATTTTTAAACTGTCCATAATCGGTAATATTGGACCAATTTCATTTTTACTAGCACTTATGTTTGTATACATTGCATATTGTCTTAACCATGTCTAAATCGTGATGATTGTACACTTTTGAACGTGTAATTTACATGAAAATGGGCTATATAAGTATGGAATACATCAACTACGATACAATAGCTTTGTCTAGTTTGATATCACTGGTGTGGAGCGGTGTCCTAGAGATAATCCGCTCTGTGGGATGGAGAGGTTCCATGTTTGACCCCTGTATACATCATTGTTTAATTTCTCATAGCAAGAATAACCAACTCATCAAAGGAGGGGATCGGTACCTGCGAGGGCGGAAATTAGTTCGTTTGCTGAGGCCGTATCTCTGGTGACGGCATACAAACCATAAATTATATAGTCTCACCATGGTGATTCGTAAACAGGTATCCATAGCTATTAGGTAACCCCAGGAACAAGGGAAGCTACTAGTTCATGTGGTGACGAAATGGCTGTAGTGCTAAACGCGACCTTCTTAAACTGTTAAACATGACTTGTTTGGTAGCTTGGTTCAGTAAAGCACCATACACTACAGGTTGGACTGTAGTTAACAACATTCAGTTTTACTCGTTGATTAAGCCTACATATGTAGCAAACAGGTTTTATATGATAAATAACAGTCGACTTAAATGGCCACCTAACATTCCACACAGACTAACAACCGAAATATTCCAATGCCAACCAATACACGTATAAAGAAGGGATGTTCATTGCGTTATGTTATATGTAAACATTTTAAGAAATTACATTGATCCTATCACACGTTTTGTAACGTTACAAATAAAATGTACTCTTTTATCTCATTTGTAGCAATCGTCCCAGACCAAATTGCACCTGAATGATATATTTATTCCATGCCGGGGACTTTGTCGTCATTTCTGAAACGCGTTTAAGTGCTTCCATTCGACAAGAGGTGAAGTGGTTGGCAAGCCAGATGTGTATCGATGCTACTTACATCGGGTACGTTAAAAAACCAATGTGTTTGTTCGCTAAGCGCCACACCACGGTCTCTTATATTTGCTGTTCCTTCAGCAAAAACACAGGACCCCATTGGAAACACGTGTTTGTCCTTTTATACATGTAAGATATCCTTGACCGACAGATTTTAATAATTTCCAATCTTGAATATTAAATGTTTGTTGATATTGACGCTCAAACAATACATGTTATCAATTGTGTTCATATATATTCATTTGACGATAAGAGTAATTTATCATATTATTAAACTGTTTGAGTGATGTGACATGTGAAGATGTTGAGTTCAACAAACATCAACTATGTACAACATACCTATCTTCCAAGTGTGTGGTTTGTACTTTGACAACACTTTACTGCGTCTACAGCGTATAAACCAAATCACGGTATGCTTTATCGAAATACTATAAAATTCAACTTGTATCAATTTATCGAAATTGAAAGCACATGCAAAATATGATCACTGTACTCATTATTGCCGTACTATATAATTCAACGTGTACTCACTGTTGCAATTGCTGGAAATCGACTCGTTTATTCACTGTGTTATCTATACGTGAAACTTTTGGTAGACGAGATATTGATCAAACGTTTAAACGTATATGTCAAGTGTGTGTATACTGTAACGTCAAGGCTACGTCTTACATTACAGATATTCATTTAAAATCAACTTTTGCATTTTAATCACCCCCTTAAATAGTAAATACCAGTGTAACCTTATACGAGGGTTGTCCCAGTAAATCGTGTACTTTGCTAATAATTTTCTTATTTGACGTCCCATGATTATGATGTTTTGTAGTTACCTTTATGCATTCATTGTTGAACTAAAACAAGTGATAACAGTGGATGGATATGTGCATGATGCACATTATCGATGATTAACCAACCCCATGAACGCAAATGCGGCGCAACCCATAAAACGCGCCGTGATTCATAAAATGTATGTTCAATAAAGTTGTGATTCTCATATTTTCAATACGTTATTGCGCATAATTTTCACTTCGGCATTAATGACTGTTTGTTTAATGTCATCACAGTAATTTTCAAATCGATTTCATTATTATGTGCGAGAAATGCGAATGTTTGAATAGCCACACTAAAAATAAAAACGCAAGAGAATTGTGACGTCAGAAGAGAAAACACCCGTAGAATCACAGTACACTTCATAGTTTTGGTTGGTATGCCGTCGAAAAATAGTTTAAGGCTCTAAACTGTGCTGGCGGATCAGCAGTAATGTTTCTAGAACAGGATACATGAATGGCAACGAATATGTAATGATATGTGTGACATCAACGTATTGTACACCCACCCTATATACTGTGCGATTTAACTCTTTTCGAAGTAGAAAGGATAAGTCCGTGCTAGTTTTTATCTCACCATGAGGGTTGATTGTATCGATCAGACAGTTTTTCTATGGTTCATTCGATTGCGATTGATTCGTAAATACGTATCAGAAAATAGTTTAATGCCATTGTAAGCATATTGAATAAAAGGAACATTAACTTAAGATGCAGAGAAAAATATCCACGGCATGACTCTCTTACTTTGACGTCACTGTGCGCCGCACTTGCATACCACGCGTATTTACAATGTAAACTGACACATTATTTCTTGATTTATTTTCATGAAATTCCGTATACCTTTTAAGAACATATTCATTAATCATCAGTAAAAAATTGAAACGGATGTTTTGGCTACTTTTTGTGTAATGGGCAAAGTACACGATTTACTGGGACAACCCTCGTACATTTAATTGTGACGTAAAGTGCTAATATTCAGTGAGTCAGTGACTCGTATATTATGGTTATTATCTTACTTAAGACTTGTTTTCAACGTTTTGGTGATAAAAAGGCAAAATGCTAAATTTGGTACTGATATTTTCTATGTTTGTGTTATGCGGAGCTTTATTGGATCCAGCCACCAGTGAGACTGACCCGGATCATGCTGCTATCATGCAGTTGATAACACAGGAACAATCTCTGAGACTTCAACTAGAGACACAGCTACATGACATGCAGAAACAGATAAACAACCTGATCCACGACCAGCAAACACAGACACTTTCACAGCAAGCACAGATCAACAATCTTACAGGTAAACACATTCGCATATTGTTCTATTTCATTCTTCATACTTCTTCTAATATAACACAGGTCATGGACTCCTGGATAAACACAGAGATAGCATGTACAATTTAAACATGTAACCTCTCAATACAGAAGACATATATGTGTATCTTTGATATACCACGGTGCTAGTTTGGGTGATCCTTTTGATAAGGATACGGTCAATATGAAGACAGTGAACATTGTTATATAAATGTTCTGTTAGTGGAACGATGGTCACAAGAGTATACAGTCCCTATCAGGCAGAAAATGTATTCCGTTTCTTTGAAATCAATTGTATGGACTACTAGTTTGTTCTACACGATACGTGTAAAGGCATTATATCAGTATTACACTTTCAATTACAGACCAGATAAACAAAGATAGACGTCAGGTGGCATTTTACGGCTCGGTCGGTGTAGATATTTCAGCAACTGATTCTGGTAAAATTGTCAAGTTTCAGAAGGTTACAACTAACATCGGGAATGCATACAGTAGTTCTACAGGAGTGTTCCATTGTCCCGTCAGTGGATTATACCTGGTTTCTTGCGAGATTGTCGGCGACATAGGGCATCACATTGATATAAATGTGTATCAAAACGGGAACGTCATAGCCCGTCCATGGAGTGGTGCTAGTTCTACTGAACACTCATCCGCCTCGGATACTGCTGTGGTTCATGCTAATGCTGGAGACGAAATTTATCTTCAAAACTTTTCTACAAGTTCCGCTTACTTGGATAATCAATCGAGATTAGTAGTTGTTCTATTAGAGGCGGACTTAATATGCTGATATTCTGCTAGAACCGATACTGACTACCACAATCATATTGATACTGACCATTAATGTTTAAAATTGACCATCAAATATTAAATACTGACCATTACATGTTTAATATTAACCATCATAATTATGTTTAATATTTTAACATAGTTTCTGGTGTATACAGAGATCATATCAACTTATAATTACAAAGATACAGCATAAACCGCAATTCTATTGTTGTCATTGTGGTTTTTACTTCACGCCCCGGGGATGTTATGCCTCATTTGGTCGCCGTTTTGGCATGGGTTTCTGTGGGCACTGCTCAGGGTAGTTGTATCGTTCTGATTTCTGTGCTCGGCTGGTTGGGTTGAGTGCTACCTTCCCTGTCGGATTTTCTCATACCTTTTTTTCATTTAAATATACGACACTTATTAAAGTCCTCATTTATACCAATTTTCAAACGAATGAATTCCATTTTAAATACATTTCACAGCTTTATGGAATACTTCATTTATCAACATTACATGTTAACTTGTTTTGTTATTGTATCGTGTTCCTTTAAAGGCCTGGACACTACCATATATGCCTGCTTGTAGCATGTACGGTTTGTGAGCCGCTACATCCACTTCGAATTTTCGAACACGTAGGAAAGGAGTACGGAGGATGTACGTCGACGCTGATCACACACACAGTTTTCCCATGCATTGAGTGACTGTTCGCATCGTACGTTGTGCACTGGACACGTAAGTTGCCCGTGCATACAACGTGCGTACATCGTGTACTATATCAGGGCGGTTGTAACCATGAAGGCCTGTGGCCTTATTCACCAATGCTGTTAGACCAAAACTCAGACTAAGACTTTATATTGCTAAATGTTCTGTGCGCTCTATTTTGAAAAAAAATGTACCGATTTTGATAAATATGGGTATATATGTTCAGTGGGTAACAGCAAATGATCACACAGAATTGCACATGGTTAAATATAATTGCAAACAATGACAGTGATTAAACATTTTGTCAATTTTAAGTCTAAGTCTGAGTTTTAAACTTACAGCATTGGCGAATAAGTTCTCTGGTCACGAAGCAGCGAATAAGCAATTAGTACAAACAAATTTTGTTCCCAAAAATACCATTTTATTCGAGATATTTCAATTCAAAACTCATATTTACAGAAAATATACATTTCTCGAAACGGAAACGACAAATCTATTGAGGAAAGATAGAAGTCGATGTCCGATGAATTGTTCAAAAACATGAACTAATTAAGTCGACATTTTCACTTCAAAGGTGGTAGTTTCGAACGTTTTGCAAGCATTGCATACATAAAGGCTGTTTGCTCGATTAATATGGCCCATCTGGGAACATAACTTGGATGTACTAATTGTTTATTCATCGATTTAACGACATTTGTAAGAGATCACTCTCAAATGCAACGAAAAACACATAAAATATAATTAATACGTATAGCTAGTTTGCGATAGAAAAAAATCGTGTTTTTGTAACATTTCTGAAAATATATTCATCAGATTTTGGTAAAAAAATGCACAGAACTACAATAACTTCCTACCTACTCACATTCCGAATTCCATAATTTTTAGTCACCTATTAAAATAAATTTATTCTTTAATATGAACTAAGGCATTGCCTATATGGGTATTTAATAAATATTAGATAACCGCTAGGCTATGTTTGTAGATATAGACACGGGGCCCCAGTAATGATTACCCAAGGGAGATAACAAATGCATGCAATCATTGTGAATTGTAATCTTTATACAGCACACAAGTCAATCAATCAATTGTCATAATTTGATTCCAATTCAATAAAATCAAAGACGTACCTTGTTGTACTGTATTGTAGTATTGTAGGCCTACTTTAAGGTGGTTTATTTATATTCCGAATATAGATAATTTACAGCCTCCGATGTTTGTCTTTCGTCCTTATCCGCTTGGAAAATCGAAGATGTCATTACATAAGCAACAACATATGGACCCTCCTAGTACACAAGTTTGTCCACCACAAATAATTAATGCACCAGTCAGTTGCATCCCCAGTTCCCCCGACCACAGGGATCTATGGCGGATAGCCAGGGAGACAGCCATGTTTTTACCATCCAGCTTCCCCTGCAAGGCAGGGGAAATTTAGGTTTGGGAAAACCAATAGCCTAAAGACAATACTTACCGGTAGATGTCAGGGGAAATGCGGGAGATTTTACCATCAGCTTCCCCCGCTGGCCATAGAAGGGCTGTTGTTTTTGACAACTCAAAATTCCAGAGCGCCCTTCCCCCGGGGCTGGGGTGCTGTGGATGAAACTAACTGGTACATAAGTCTTATACACACTGACAGTAACACAATAATCTCATAAACATTGCTTTGACAAGCTATACATTGAGACATAGAATTGTTGATTTGCATTGTTCAGTTGTTGACATGGAACGAATTGTAGCCTACTTACGTTCAAGCATCTGGTATGATCTGAGTGTTGATATCATTGTAAAGCTACGTAAAAATGTCTATTAAAGACCAATTTCCTCGGAGATCGAGTACTGTCATGATACATCGGCTATTTAAATGAAAATTTCACCTTTATTTTTGATGTTTCTTAAAACATCTTCCATGTGTAACGGGCGCTTGGAAATCTCGCAAACGCTTGCAATGAATTGGCTAGTGACACGGTCCACGGTCATGGGGAGTATAGGTATTTCTTACTTCCCTTTGTTTTTTAGAAATAGTTTGTTTTATTTATTACACATTTTTTTAAAAATAATAATTAATTGAAAGAGAACGATAGGCTCAACCGTTTACAGCTTACTATTTTTTTATATTCCAAGGACCATTCACCTCGGAAAACTGCCTGAAATTTTTGACCGGAAATAACTTTTTTTGAAAGCATTAGTACCTGCTGAGACTCAACGAAGATACGCATGTCAACCGTATTACCGGTCTGGGTAATTTCAATAGCCTGCGCTACGCGGAGGCAATTAAATCCCCAATTATATATTGAAATTACATGTTAAATTACTGTTTAACGCAGGGAGGTAATCTGGTATTCCATTGATTTATTATCAATTATTTAACCGTTACACTCCGTGATCGTCGGGATTCACATTACTGTTATAAAGACAAGACTTAGGAGGCCCGTATATTTCAGTTTATTTAGGTGTGTCGCTTGTAAGCAATGTACAACAATAACATGTACTTCATCAGATTCACAGACGGGCCTCGTGTGTGTTATATTAAGTAGGTTGCAAATACGTAAATACACCGTTAGGCGTATCACATGACCGTAAAATTGGCTGTTGCAAGTAGCAAGTCTTCTAACTTGATATTTCATACAAAACTACAAATATGTTACATAGAACTTATGAACAAAAGTTTTTTCACTGAATTTTGATGTTGCTGAAATTTCAGTGTGTATTAGGTAGATATATTTCATTTATTCGTGCAAAATTTCATACATGTAGGTTTCGTAATTACAGAGAAATGTTTAAGAAAACACGATTTTTTTCTATCGCAAACTAGCTATACCAGGGTACTGTTTTATCATCGCATTTATGCAAATCTTAAACTTACGAACAAATTTTAATTCTTGAACATACTTTTACTACTATAAAGCGTGATAAATGGAGATGTAATACTTATCAACATTCAGTTAATGAACATCTACAAACAATATCCGTCCCAAATTTGCAGTAGTTAAAGAAATATGCAGATTTTAAATTTGAACGTAAGTTTACGATTTCCGTAAGTACGTTGATAAAACAGAACCCAGGTCCTTTGTGAACAAATGCAAAATGCGATTGGAACTGTCGTACGCCAATAGATCTGCCTTCGACGCACCGGGTTATATGATGTGCACTTGTTCACGATTACTTATTGATACTTAATATCCAGGTGTGTTGTACCAATTGTCTAGTAACCATTGTGGTGTGATTCTGTGTGACCTGGTGTACATGTTGCTCATATTTTCCTGTCAGATTTGAGCATTATCATTTTTGGTGACGAAATTAATATTTTTGGCTTAGATTGTTTACCACCTTAACAGTTCGTCTTAAATGACAATTGCATTTTGAACACAAAAAACGAAAACAACTGTATACTAATACTAGCATCTGCGGGCTTTTTGACAAGTATATTTATTTCTGCATACACGTTTTAATTTATATAACAAAATATAATTAAACATACATTTAAACAATGAACAAACATGCATACCATTATAATGGCATGACAACCAACATAACTTGTATAGGCTAACACAAAAAGAACTACACAGTATTCAATAGACACACAGCATAGCAACATTAATGACAGATGTTTTCTGCAGATGTAAGAAACACGCTTAAAATGCAAGTTGTTAAAGGTCATGTGTTTTGTTACAAGTGTTAATATTTGTTGTTACAATGATATGTGTATCGATCATGACAGCTCCTGTTGACAATATAATTAGTCAGCCTCCAATAACACGACAACAAGGTTCGATTGGTTATCCATATAAGAGGAGGATTCGAACCCCTTAAGATACAATTCGTCACCAGCATTTGCGTGAACTACGGCGGTATCAGAGCCGGACATGTGCTGACCAGCACTACTACCACTGTATGGACGGGCAATGACGTTCCCGTTCTGATACACAAGTGTATATATCTGGCGTCCATTATCGCCGAGAATCGTGCTGGAAACCAGGTATACCCCACTGATGGGACAATGGAAAACACCCGTAAGACTACTGTATGCATTCCCGATATTTGTTGTAACCTGTTGATATGTGACGATTTTATGATTATCGGATGCCGGGATATTCACACCAACTGTGCCGAAAAATGCCACCTGACGTCTTTCTTTACTCATCTGATCTGAAAATCAAGTATTTATTTCTTATAGATTACTGACATTTACTGCATGTAGCTATACACTAAGAGGAGTTATCAGTAGCCTATAATCGAGAACTCTCAATCTAGCAATTTTGTTTTGTCTGAAGGGTTAAAAGTCTAATTCGCGCCATTTGGAGTTAGAAAACCAAGACCGTATGCTCTAATAAAATCATTTTATTCAAGCAGAAGACATGTGATATTTGCCGTCACCTGACGTAATTTCAAGCACCACTTTCTGGACTCATACCCAAGCCCATGTAGACAACATTTTTTTATATATTTTCAATGGTGGTATTTTCAGGGTGGTACGGTGGTCGAGCAAAGAGCCTGCTTGACTGATGTTCAAGAGGTCCCGGGTTCGATCCTCGGCCGGGGCATTTGATCATTTCTGAAACGCTTTTCTATGTTTCCAACCCAACTAGAGATGAACTGTTTAGCAACCCGGGGGTAGTCTCGCGTGTATCGGTGCTTTATCCCGGCACATTAAAGAACCAATGTGTCTCTTCGGAAAGAGCCAGGGCATCACGCCCGGATACCTTGTATCACACTACTGTCTCTTCCGTCTGTCGTCCCTTCAGCAAAACACAGGACCCCATTGGAAATAAGTGCTTACACTTTCATAGGTTATATATAGGTTTTAATTATTACAATATAGAAATAATAGCTAATTCTGAAATGTAAAGTGCAATGGAAACTAATTAGAAAAGCGTTATTAAAAACAACTCGAAAAAAAAGCGGCTTCATTTACAAACTTTACAATCAACAATAGAATAATGACATTGTGTAGATCGCTGATTTAGAACGCAAATAATCCACAAACATTCTGGTCAAGTGGTCCTAGAGATACGCAAGGAATAATTATCCAAGTTTGGCGTTAGTCTTAGTAGCATGTCGCTGTTCTGTAATTACGTTTGGTCCATGATTCTCGTATCTACAATTAGCTTTGAATAATTTAGTATTATACAAATATTTGAATTATATGTTTTCTACATAGCAATCATTACATCATTTTAATTACAAGCATCAACGATGCATGGCATATATACAGTAACTTATACAAAGCATCATTTGCTGGCTTACAAGTAGGGCGTGCATCATGGTTTAGAAACTCCTAATGAATATTCAATCAATTGTGGGGTATACTAGATCTATAATGAAATTCCATTTACTTAGTATTGGCCAAAACAAATTCAATTTCCGTATTAAACGTATAATTGCAAACTTGAAAGGGGCGTTTATATTTCTGTCAAAGTCCCGTCCCCAAAGTCAAGGGATTGCTCCGGTAAACTTTAAGGTATTGCGAAGTTCTAAATTATCTTACTTGTTACATTGTTTATCTGCGATATTAAACCGTTCATCTGTGTCTCTAGTTGAAGTCTCAGAGATTGTTCCTGTATTATCAACTGCATGATAGCAGCATGATCTGGGTCAGTCTCGCTGGTGGCTGGATCCAATAAAGCTCCACATAGCGCGCAAACATAGCACTCAGAATAACGTAGTGCAGCATAGTATGTCCTTCCTCTACAACTTGCTAGGCGAAAATATGTATCAAGGCTCTCACCAATAGGCTTTATATAGGAAACCTACATAGATGAATCATCTGTTACCAACGTACAAAAATGTAGTATGTAAACACATGTAGTTTCAGTTCTTCGAAATTGTGTCTTTCTTCAAACTTTGGGTGATTAAACAATACGTCGAAATTTTATTTTAGTTTTAATGGAATGTTCTTGATATGTACATTTAATAGGTGCATTTAGGAGCAACTGTAATCTTTGAAGTTGGATCGTCTGATTTAAATATTGTACACTGAGCGTCAAACGTTTTTGACTATCAACTGCTAATTAAACAATTATAGTCCAGTCAAAATAGGCTCAAAATGGGCCTAACCCAAAACAAATTGCAACAGAAACAATTTTACCACCAACGTCAAGTTCAAACCTTGGCGGACTTAGAAAAAAAATCCTCAAAAATTTGATAAGGGGAAAGGGGTGAAATCCAAGATGGCGTCCAGGATGTTTTCCATAAATTGCTGAACCACTAACTATCAATTTTCTAACGAGGTAGTTAGATATATATAGATATAATAAGGAATATTTGCATGGAAAGTGTTCATAAAAAGTGTGTATCAAATTGGATGGGATAAGTGACCACTCAAAGGTCAAGGTCAATGCCATTTCAAGGTCAAACCACTAAAAACGCTAAAAAATGAATTTTCCTCTATACTTTCAATGGTTCAAGATCTATTTTACATTGGATGATGTTATTAAAGCATGAACGTAGTTGGTAAGTGTATATTTCTTTATCATAAGGCATACTTTTAAATCAGAATATTGAAATTTGTGAAAACAGCCAGTTTTACTCGAGTACATCGTGTCCAAGAGCTGATTGTGATAACTACTATCATCTGGTGTAGCATTAGAATTTTCATCGGTATAACTAAATATTTGTGTGAATATTATAAATTGAAAAAGTGTTTTTTAAATTGCCTGCATTCATGACCTCTTTGAGGACAAGGTCAAGGCCATTTTAAGGTCAAATTACAGGAAAAAGATTAGTATGCTATATTTTCATTGATATTAGATATATTTCACATTTTCTAAGACTATTAAACCATAAAAGCAGTTGGTATAATCTACAACACTATCCAAATAAGGGTCAAGGTCGTTCAGGATACAAAAATACACAGTTACACACTGTAGTTTTTCATAGTGTTAGCTATTTGTCTTGTAGTGTTGCTTAGAGTAAAACAATATTCAGTATGTTGCATGTGTGCCTGAAACATTGGTGTGTGAGTAATGTGGTAACTCATAGAACGTGGATGAATATTCGACTCTGTATGTTGCCCATAGGGCCTATGATATTTGTTCAGTACATTGATGAGCATCACATAGTTCCAAAACTGACTGTGTCAAAACTGAATACTGCCATGAGATCGTTGTTGACTGTTCAGGCTTGGTCCTACAAAAAGAGCATTGTTTTATTGAATGGCTGTTCACAACAGTTCTGAATATTTAATTAGACATTGTGTGGTTGTTGTTAGCAGTGTAACCACTGATGATTCCTCTATGTGGTATGTAGTAACTATTCTCAACACCCAATGATTCCCATATCAACAAGGCCTAACTACAAGGACTTTGATACATAAAATGTTGCCAACTCTGGCTAGTGCCAGGTCGGGCGAATGACAATCCCTGCACTGATAAGTCTCCTATTGACATTACATTTATGAGTCAATATTTATTTTTGCAACATTTCAACTGGAATATTTTTCCTTAAAAAAAGTAGTTAATTTATAATATATTCTTGTTTAAACGATGTATTCGTGTATATCCCTTGCTAATGTTAAAAAATTCCACATCAATCATCCCACATTTTGTCAGGATACTATATTTCGTTTGGTTTCTTATGTTGAAATGTCCTTCCTGTAACACATTTGTATTATGAAATTTATTAAAAACCAAGCAACAAAGGTAAATCTTATTATGTTATTTGAAACGAACTGGACGTGTAGTTTCTCTAAGTGCCTTGGTATTAAATAAACATGACACGATGAAACCACATTTAGCGATTAAGAGACACCCTTTTTTAAAATGTGTTACTTGATCGTAATTAAGTTATTTTGGCGGTTCGAATTTTAACCCATCTCTTATAAAAGCTATAGTTTTGTAACAACAAAGACCAAGTTGTATGAAAAAAGGCCTTTGTTTGTCAATATCATTGGTATTTCTACTGATAATCAACTTAACTTGCACTGTTACATTAGGGACATGCCTGTTACAGGAAGGACATGCTTTGTTATAGGAATGACAAATCAAAGACCATTTATATTTTTCATAATTTTTAGTTGAACAAGAAACAAAAAATAAGGAACAAATCTTACCATATTGTACTTACAATCAATTGCTATAATGACCATGTGTATCATCCCTATTAAACAGATAATTTCAGCAAAATAATTTATGACCAGTTACATGAAAGAATGTTCATGTTTCATGACTGACATCTGTTTACATAATATGTGACAACTTCTTAATAACAAATGAAACTAAACTGTTACAACTATTCGCTTTTCTCTTAACCACCGTTTCGTATACAAATTCATTTTCTTTTCCATATTATTCAATTCAATTTTGTTACATTTTAGGTCACTGTAACACTTTGCAATGTTTCTTTTATTTGCTTAGTCAGTACGATTAAATTTTGATTTACTTGGTTCGTTTGTACCCTTTATCTTCTAAGTCAGCTTTCATGTCTTTAGAATCTCTCTTACGTTTTCTACACTTTCTTTGCTGTAAACGCAATACCTTTCTTGCATGCCTTTTCTCTCGTTCAGTCATGTCGGTCACATTTTCGTCTTTCCCACCATCTTGTATTTTCGATATTTAGTCTTACATTCCGGGAGATATTTCTGCCTTCTAAGTGGATCTGCATTTCTTTGCATAAGAAACTTCCGTTGTCGTTCTGCACTTGACATTCCCATCTTCTGCAATATACAAATGCCGTTCATGTATCACACATAAAACAGCTAGACATACTCTAAAGCTATCTTTGGGGAAATAAATACCCAAAGAAAGTTTCATATGTACCTCAATTAATGCTTGATATGGTAACATATATATACTCCTGTGTAGGGTTTATGTTGATAAGCATATGAGTATCAATTTTATATGTCAATTGACTTTGTGAATACATGAGCTTAAACAACTTGTTCCTAAACTTTGGTAAACACAATTAAAGTTACACCGATGTAAACACCAACATCGAATCCGACACAGCAAAACAATATTAACCTTACAGTAGTATTTACTCTTTTGATTTACTTCTTGTATTGCATCAAACAGAATTCCGACTGCATCAATTGAAAACTTTTAAAAAATTAAACAGAGAATAATGGTGAAACTACATTAGTTGTTTTGTCATCATAATTTAGAGTTAACTTTTCAAAAAAATCAAGTAGTAGCAATTTATTAAAATTCAGAACTGACACTGACCGATGCTTCCATTTTTTAAAACCATTTATTGTTAAGAAATAGACATATCAACATACCTCAGTGATATAATGGGGCAAAGCAGGACTCTGCCTTTCTGCTATGGTGTATGAAATGCAATAATTCTATGCTGACCAAAGCAACAAACGTAGTAACCTTTACGTCCCCAGAATACTCTGAAAATAACAAAAGTAAATACAGATAATCATTATCCAACTATGGTTGGTTCACAGTACATATGCCGGCAACAATAACGAGTAGTGTTAACCAATATATAGTACAGTATGGTCCTAAATATTATTCAGACAGTCGATTAAAACACATCATAGTAAATAATATGATAAAAGATAAATCTGTACTAACTATGCTTTATAACCCAGATTGAATATAATTGAATAAAACATATCCTGCATAACTAAACCAAAAGGAATAATATCATAGTTGTATGTAGTGTTGTCCTTCGTGTAACATATATAGTCATTCCAGTAACAGGAAACCGTACACTAAATTGATTTGTTTTCAATAGATTTGTAAGTAAAAAATCACATATTTTGAACTCTTTTCAAAATCATTACACACTGTACCAACCCATCACAAAATCAGGAACAATTTCATTTGTTACCTTCATTAGTCCCTACTGTAGCAAAATAAGTCATTCGTGTAACATGAAAATATTATTATTTGCGTACCAAGATATAAAAATATCAATAACATATGTTACTTTTATAAAGTAAGTAGTTGACATAAAACTGCGCACATGTCCGCATGTGAACATATTTCATTTAATGGTATAATTAAATTAGCGGCGCTTAAAACATAATTATGTCATTACGGTAATGATTTCGGTCATTCGTGTAACAAAATATCGAGTTACAGGAGTGACTGTTACATGACTGAATTATTCTCAGTTAAACTTGGATAAAAATCATACCGCATACCTGTGGGTTATAATACACACGGTTTCGTGTAAAGCACAACCCACTCTTTACATAGTATACACCGTAGTTTATCTATTTCGTTTAAACATATAAAACACTACCGTTACAGTAAATACATAAATGAAATATACGCATCTACTCACCAACCTTTGAGTTCTGTTTCTGGCTTCTTGAAGACTATTTCATAACACAGCACAATACCATTGTGTTCCCGAATGTTTACTCTTCAAAACGAGGATGGGTGTATTTCACAAACGTACAGGGATGTGTGATTACTTTTTCATTTGGGGTAAATGTTACGCGAAATACGACGATGCTGGGTACACACTTTATACACTTTTATTTTTTAAAACAAAGTGATCATTTAGTATGTGATGTATATTAATGGGTTGAGCAAAGATGATTGTTAAGTTTAAAACAAATTTCTACACATATAAATAGACCAGTAATTTATTACACACGTGCAAACATAAAAGTAACAGGTGGGAGACAACCAAAAATAACGATATTTTCTACTTTGATACGATGGAAATGTTATGTCTTTGTGAATTAGGGTGAAAAAAACTACATAGAGTTGTTAAACTATATCTGTGCTCATCGTCAAAATGCTTTGGAATTACAATTTCATTAAGATGCGAATAGAATTGCGCCAGGACACCAAATGTTGCAAAAATAAATAATGACTCTTATGGTTCCCAACACAGATATGTGCTTAAGATGAATGCTCCGTGTAATGATGAGACATTTCAGTACATAGAATACTAGTTTCACAACATTATTGAACCTACTAATTAATGTACTATAATAGTACCTTGTGAGTGTTCCCTACACTGATAAGTCATCGATAGAATATTGTAATCAACACTTGCAAGTCCCCACAGGGACTAGGATAAGTAATTTCAGCTCTGATGAGTCCCCTATAGGACATAGGACGGATGTAGCCAACGCTGATGAGTTCCCACAGTGACTATGACAACTTCTGCAAGCACCGATGAGTCTCCCATAAGACCTTCATTTATGGTTTCCAACACTGATGAGTTCGAGAGGACCTTTGATTACAGCTTTCAACACTGGGGAGTCCTTCATATACATGTGCACTAATATGATTGTAACGAACACTAATAAGTCTTCCATGTACCCTTATATGTTTGCTGTCATCACTCCCGAATCACATAGGGTATACATGTAAGACAAGTACCTCAGAGTATTATGCATGACTGTTTCCAACTCTGATGGGTCATTTATAGATCCTTATAGGTTTGCTTCCAGTACACGTGCGTCTAACAATAGGGTCTAATTAAAACAACTGCGTGTTTGAATGACTTCTCCCAGCACTGCCGAGCCCCCCACGAAATGCCTTCATTATTTGTTCCTAACACCGATGGTCCCTGTAGACCCAACTATGACTGCTGCCAATGCCGATGAGTCCACAACAGGGCTAAATACGACTGTCGTAAGCGAATCAACGCTTTTCATAGGAAGTTGTATAATCTATTGAGCATTGACAAGGTCCTCATATGACCTTCATTGATTTTTCATACACTAGTTGGTCTATAGAAAGCCTTGGATGACTAGTTCATACCCTTGTGAGTCCTTTTACGTGTGACTGTTCCATACACTATTGAGTCCCCTTATGGGAATATGCTCAATTCGGACGGATGTAAACACTGGTGAGTTCCTTATGGCAACTACAAATAGGTTTTAGGAAGACTATTTTCAAGGGGGTGACCTATGATGATAGTTCTCTGCACTAGTGTGTCCCTAATATCTACTCAGCGAATTGGCCAATAGTACATAGGATGACAGTTCTCTACACTGTTGAGTCCCACTTAGTACCTTAGATCTTAGATAACAGTTACTTACCTCTGGGGAACAAAGAATGACTGTTTCTTATGCTCAGGGTTGGACACATGGTGACTACTGTGTCATTGTCTTGTCCCTGATTTTTACTGACAATGGCGGTCTCCAACACTAGTGAGTCCCCCATATTACTGATGATGATACTTCCCCATTATAGCGAGTCCCTTACAGTACCTAGGGTGACAGTTCCCAACATTGATGAGTCCCTTGGTATATCAATTATGACTGTTTCAAACTGAAGAACCCCATAGGGCATTGGATGAGTATTTTCAACATACATGAGTTCTACATAACATAAATATTAAACTTAAATACTAAACTATAATGAAATCGATATACTTAAAACGTTGACCTTTAAAGACATAGAACCTTGACATTCAAATGGTCATTTTTGATTCTGGTTTTAAGTTCACTTTATTTAAGTATACTAAGTATTTTTACTTGTAAGCATTTATTTGCATCATTGGTAAGACTAACTAAGATATTTATCTGACAATTTACTTCACAATAACATCACTAAAAGTGACATTCTACAAGGTGTTACATAATCGACGACATACACCAACCATTAAAAGTATCAAAATCCAAATATTTGTGCAGACTGTCATACAATTATGGCTTCAAATGATGCATCTTTGTTTGAAACAAAGGAAGACTCAGACACAAGCATTTATGACAAAAACAATGGTGTGCTTTATGATGTCACATTCCCAGATGCAGTAGACTGTTATACTGTCACTTTCTACTCAAGACAAACTTATGAACAAGTACAAATCCAGCTTCTCAAGGCATATTCATTCAAGAAAATCTTAACAACACAGGATTCATTTCTTGTGGTGCTTCTAAGAATGGGCTGACCATAAAAATTACACTGTTTGCCAAGACGCAAAAAAATAATGGTACAAGGCAAAGGCCAAAAAGACTGGTACAATGTATTCTTCATAAAATTAACTGAAGAGCTAAAACAACCCTCTCGGAAACAGAAAAATACCAATACAAATGATAAAGGGTATTTTGTGACACCAGAACGTAAGGAACGAAAACAAAAATCAAAAAGTCTGTTTGGATCTCTGAAAAGGAAATTTACTTTTAATTCAACACCATCCACCTCAATTGGACGGTATGATTTACGCTCGTCTAGGCCGACCCAATTTAGCAATACAAGTGGTAACTCGATTGTGATTGATACTTCTGAGGAAACAACATTGAAACGAATTGCCAGTGAAGAAAGTGTAAACTCTGTGCGTGACTTAGAAGACACCTCAGTCACAAGCTCTATATTATCTAGTGAGGACAATACAGTGAAGCATAATCACTCACTTGAAACATTAGATATCCCAGAGTGTCGTTATCAACATGAAATCGAGAAAATGAAACACGAAATTCACCAATTAAAATTGCAAAATGATGAAAAAGAAAGAAAACTGGCAAAATTAGCAGATACAAGTGAATCACTGAAATTACTTACCCAAGAAAACAAGCAGATTAAATCAAAATATGACGAAGCAGCACAGAAACTAATTGAAGCAATGAATGCAGCAGAATCCAGACATATTGACCAAACAACTGAATTGGTTAAACAGAAAGAATCATCAGAGAGCCTGAAGAAGAAAACGTCAGAGCAAAAGAAGCAAATTGCAGCTCTTGAAAACAAACTGGCTGATAAGAATGCCACATGTATGACACTGGAAGAGCAGGTATCTAAATTGAAAGACAAGCTGCAAAAGGAAAAACAAAAAACTAGAGATTGTAAAATAACCAAAGTTCGAGAAGATGAAATTTTATCAGACGTGAGAAACCTTGTGAGTATAATGAGGGATGAAATTCTAGATCTACAAGTACAGACCTCAGAATATAAGAAAATATTAGATGTTAAGTCTTCCAAAACAGAGTTACAAATAGTCCGAATACAAGAAGAAAAACACTCTAAAGACCTGATAAATGTGAAAAACGAACTCTCATCAGTACAAGATCAACTGAAATCATTGAAATCTAACTCACAAACAGAACCAGTTACAAATTCCAAAACAACTAGTCATGATAACCTGCCTCACAAAAAGGTCAGTGAAAATAGCCACCCTTTTCGTCAGGGCCAAACGAGACAACCCAAGCAGAACCATCATCAACACAATGGCATGGAGCCTTACGTTCATCCTTCGAGACCTGTACCCAACTTTACACACCCAATGCTGTACCAGAATCACTTTCAATACCCTATGATGCCAGTCATGCCACCAGGCCCACCACACCCTCATTTCTTCATGGGCCCTCCACCATACCCTCACTGGAAACAACAGAGAAATGCACCAAACCTCAGACGACAAACGAAGTGAGTCAGCAAGACCTTAACAGAACCGACTCTAGTGTAAATAACAGAACTGACTCTAGTGTAAAGTTTCTTAAACAGCATGGATTTAAAGTAATGCATTTAAATGTACACTACCTATACAATAAATTTCATGAAATTCAGTTTCTAGTGAGCCAGCAAAATAACATTGATGCCTTTTGTTTTTGTGAAACATTTCTAAATGATAATTACCAGGATAACCAGATACATCTCAATGGCTATAATATATTTCGTAAAGATAGAAACACAGGTGGGGGTGGTCAAGTCATTTACATAAGAGATTTATATTTCTGTATTCGCCGTAATGATATAGAAGATAAATCTTCAATTGAATCAGTATGGTTAGAGATCAAATGTAACATGCAGAAATCTTTTTTACTAGGATATATTTACAGACCACCTTCCTCGCTAGCAATATGGAATGATGAGATGGACATAAACCTTGACTACATATTTAATGAGAACAAAGAAATCCTTCTTTTAGGTGATTTTAATTACAATTATTACTCTAAAACTGATACATCGGTAAACACAAAATGGAATGACATCATTTGTAAATATAACCTTACACAGCTAATTGATAAACCAACTAGAGTAACTGCTGCAATAGCCACAATCATAGACCATCTATACTCCAATATGCCATGTAATATTGTTGAAGTTAATGTACCAATGTTGTCAATAAGTGACCACTATGCTTTAAGTTTTACTCGAAAGTTAAAATTAAATACCCAAAACGGGCCCCAACATAAAACAACTAATTATAGATCACTTAAAACTTTTAACGAAGTCGACTTCAGAAACAGTCTCAGTATACAACCCTGGTAAGTCTTGGAGTCCTTTGATGACCCAGATGATGCAATTGATTGCTTCAATAAGTTATTTTTAAATGTGTTAAATGAACACGCACCAGAAAAACAAAAACGAGTAAAACATCAAAATCAGCCAGACTGGTTCAATAATAAAATATCTGAGACCATTAAAGCTAGAGACAAAGCAAAGCAAACCGGGGATAACATTTTATTTAAAGAATTGAGGGAACATGTTAAGAAATTATCATTTGATGCGAAAAAGTCATTCTTTTCGAATTCAATTAACAAAGACAAAAATCATCCGAAAGCTCTTTGGAAAAACCTTAAAGATCTTTCTGGTATAAATTCAACTCATCAGTCGAATATAATTCAAGATGAAGCTGGAAATCCAATTACAGAACCATTAAACATAGCGGAAGCATTTAATGACTATTTCTCCAGCGTCTTTAAGAAAGCCCCAACTTTTGATAATGATAATTATAACAAACTAATTAACTTTGTAAATACAAACCTAAAAACGGAGCAAGAAATTGAATTACCAGAAATCTCACTAGAATTCATAGAAAAAGAACTTAAAACTCTTGACCCTAGTAAATCGACTGGAGTTGATGGCATTGGGCCAAAATTTCTAATGATAGGGTATGACATGATATCTAAACCAATACTATACATTTTTAACCATTGCATTTCTAAGTCAATATATCCAGAAGCATTCAAAATGGCAAAAATAACACCTATCTTCAAAAAAGGGTCAAAGTCAGAAGTCAACAACTACAGACTTATTTCTATCCTACCAGTTATTTCTAAAGTATTTGAAAATCATGTATCAAATCACTTAAAAATATTTGTTGATAAAAATAATCTAATAAGTAATCATCAGTCAGGCTTCCGAAAATTCCACTCATGTGAGACAACACTCATACACATAATAGACAATTGGATTGATTCCATAAATGATCATAATGTTGTTGGAACTGTGTTACTAGATCTAACTAAAGCATTTGACCTTATTAACCATGAACTACTACTGAAGAAACTAGAGTGTTATAAGCTAAGCTCTAAATCTGTTAACTGGTTCTCTTCATATTTAACAAACCGTTTCCAAAAGGTTAACATATCAGGTCAGTTTTCAGATGCCAAAGGTATCAATGCTGGTGTTCCACAAGGATCAGTTTTAGGACCCTTATTTTTTATTATCTACATAAATGATCTTCCCCTCTATCAACAAAATAACACAAACATTGACATGTTCGCTGATGACACTACATTGTCTGCTTCAGGTAAAACATTCAGTGACGTAAAATCGTCCCTCCAAGAGCAAGTTAATATCACAGAACAATGGTGCACACAGAATGCCATGTTACCAAATGCACAAAAAACTAAAGTTATGTATATTGCTGCATCTCACCAAAAACTAATAGACAGATCTGAACATAGTGATTCAAATATAATTCTTAACAATCAAGTTCTTACAAACTCCAAAGAAGAAAAACTTCTTGGTATCAAAATAGATCAAACTCTAGCATGAAAAAGTCACGTTGATCATGTTCTTAAAAATGTAATTCTCTTTTATACTTACTACTACGCATCAAACATTGTCTCAATCTAGACTCTCGTAAGCTCTTCTTCAATGCATATATCCTGCCCCACCTTGACTATTGCAGTACAATTTGGGGATCATGTGCAAAGGAACGCATAGATAAACTTTACAAATTCAGGAACGGGCAGCTAGAGTTATTCTAGATAAACCATATGACCACCAGTCAGATGAATTATTCATGAAATTAAACTGGATGAAAATTGACGAAAGAATAATATATAAAAAAGCTATTTTAATGTATAATTCAATGCACAATAAAGTTCCAAAATATCTAAGTGATAAATTTGTATTGAACTCTAATCTTGGATTAAGATCAACAACAAATGATGAATTGGTTGTTCCATTCCCAAATATGGAGTTCTTTAGGAAATAATTTTCCTACTCAGGAGCTTCTATTTGGAATGAAATTCCATTACATATTAGGCAGGCAGAGAACATCAATTCATTTAAAAGACAATTCTTACAATGGGAACAAAATCAATAGTACATGTAAATTGTGTCATTTAAATGTGTGTTGTCCCTTGTTCTAGTCTTGTCGCTTGGTTCTTGCCCCGCGTAGTTTGACTGACTGAGGCGGCAAACGCGCGGGTGGGATTTCGGGTTTGTGTAATTTGTATACCAGTTGTCTTCAAGTTGTACTTCTGTGCTCGGCTGGTTGGGTTGAGTGCTACCTTCCATGTCGGATTTTCTCATACCTTTTTTGATTATGTATACACTATGTACAAAGTTATTAATTTATATATGATTTAATGCTTTAACAACATGTGTGTTTTCATATTCTGATCATCTCATTAAGTTATATGTGATACTGTTTGTATTTATCATTAATATGTTTGTATATTATCATGTAATTAATGTATATATGTTCTTTATGTAGACCATATTGAAAATTGGTATATTACCAAATATGTTATCTACTATAAATAAAGTCGTTACTTACTTACTTACTTACTAAGCTTTTCATATTTTGACCTCGAAATGACCTTGACATTGCCTTTCATGTGGTCACTGTTGTGAGTAAATGTGAGGGACACTACCTAATGAAAATTTTCATTCAAAATATGAATCATAATATCTACATATTAAATTACAAAAGTAATATCAAACAAATAATGGTTTCGAATCCAAAACGTCTTGGATACCATATACTTGACTAAAAGTGGCTGTTTTAACCGAAACGTAATGTTCTAAATTAAAAATATTATTCATATTGAATAAATACATACTAAACACCCATTATACCAACTTTATAATGATAGGGAACGGTGGAAATATATAAAATGGCAAGGAAAATAGAGGGAAACAACATACTTTTAAGAATTTTTCGCATTTCGTCCCTGAAATGGCCTTGACCTTGGCCTAAAAATGGTCACTGTTGCAAGAAAATTTGAAGGTCACTACTAAATGAACATTATCAATCAAATTATGAAGAATTAAATCTATATATAAAACAACCACATTGATTTTTAGAGGTTATATAGTTCATGGCGGCCATCATGGAATCCATCTTGGATTTTTCACCTTTAGACACATAATTGTTTTTGAGGACTTTTTTTCTGGTGATCAGCATATGATTACCAAGCTAAAAATCGAAAAATAACTTCTGTTGCAATTTGTTTTACCTTTAATGTTAATTTGACTGGACTATTAACTCAAGTGTATTGTTATTTACGCGTCTATTTATAATTGTTGACCGACTTAAAAAACATATAGCTGAAGAATTATTCAATTCTAATACTGATAATATATTTGACCTTGTCACATATTTATATTTTATTTCATAGAAAAATGTCAAGTCGTCTCGTACCAAACAAAAACGCCGCAGATAACATTTTACAACGAAACCAATGTAGAGATCCGGTATAAACTCATTAAATGCTATAAGTACACCAACACAGTACATAGCGATATGTGCAAAGAATGCATGTAAAGTTGTTTCTACCTTGAAAAATGACAAAAATACAACTGTTATATCACGTTCATGGCTTATTATGTTTAACCATCGTAGAATTTGTAAGTATTTACGTGTTATGTTTGGTATAGATGTGTAATGTACTGCGCATGCTTGCAGATCGGTCGGTCGACATGCCGAATAGTTCTCCAACAATAACTCCATAACGCGTGGAACTAGGATTCTAACATTTTAGGTGGAGATTGTTCGTCCTCCACAGACCGTCCGACTCAATTTCAAGGTCATTTGAATCACAGATCAAAATCACCGTGACCTTTGAATACACAACAATCTCTGGTCCAGAACGTATGCAATATAGGTTCTTAGATTGTAAAACTTTACAAAGAGGTTGCCGATTATCAGCTGTAGACTCCTACACATTTTCAGGTCAATGAATCGTAGGTCAAGGTCGTGGCGACCTCAATAACACTAGACTTGATCTTTCTACTGTCAAGAGACGTGCATGTTTCACAAACCTCTCTTATACTTTCTGTTTTTGGAATTCTTCCGGTTTTTCTATGTTTTCTAGGTGTGGGTATATATACAGTACGCCATTAATTGTATTCGCAGCAAGATCTTTTAACTACTGTGCATGATACAATATACTCTTCTCGTATCTTGATAATTAGTTGGGACTACGTGTGGGCATTGTGTCGTGTATATGTGTTATGTGATATGTACATGTTGCCTGTGTTCAGCGGGTTCAGTTGAGTGATGCCTACCTTGCCGATTTGTAAATATCTTTTAGCAATTTTCATATGTACTTGTCTTAGATATTATGTTCTTTGCATGTACATGTAGTACAATTTTATCAATTTATATCCATACCTGTAACAATCATGTAACACGTTACATGAGTGAGAAGTTAATAAACTTGTCTTATGGTTAACGGATTTAAAAACGCGGCACTTGGTTATGTTGATATATTTTAGGAAACAAAATTTCTATGAAACATATATGTATATATTCGTAAAGGGTAATTCAATGCCGTCATTTTGATACCAAGGGCAACAATATCCAAAGTGTATTAAACCACTTATTGCACAAATAAGACACTTGTCCAGAAAACGAAAGTAACATATTTATCAGCTGATTGATTTCAGCGTCTGTATAACAAGATCGAATGCATACGTATGGGTAGCATAACTGCTATATACACATTCTATATTAAATTGAATATCATAAATGGCATATGATGTGATATCCCATTATTCAAAATGTGTTGATATTCTCGCAAGAACCATACGGTATAATGTTCCCAGAAATAGAAATAATTCTATATGCCACTTGGCTATTATGGATGATTTAACTCATTGTATGATTTCATTGACTTTATTCCATGAAAACTGCACACATTTTATTTCATTGAAAGGATCACTTATCAATACACACACGTCAAACAAAAACATGACTCAACATGTGTCTTCGAGCATTCCTAACAACAACAACACATCGTTGTCGCATAGACCTGTATTAATGTTCTAAAATGCCCGCTTGCAGAATAACTTGAAGATCCAGTACGGTGTTCAGTCGGCGTAGCCGCATTCGTCGCTGCAGAAAGTCCCATAATTTTCATTTGGGTTTAAATCAACGTACATAGTCGGTCAGTTGTCTAATAACTGTAACCCATTTTGATGCATGAAATGAATAGAAGTATGTGCCGGGGTCCAGCGCAATTCGAATTCATCAATAGGCCCTTACACGTACTGCCAATTGGCCAGAATGCGACTTTCGTTTTCCGGATCGACGTACTAATTGTACAATAGATTTATTTATAATCATCTGATCTTTATTATCTTGGTACCAAAATGACGGCAACAAATTTACCTTTAATCTGTACTATTCAAATATCAGCATAAACCTGATTTGTCTGCTACCAAACAACATACCTCAGTGTCGCGTTTTTAAATCCGTTAAGTATATGTTGTGTATCGCGTGTCTTGTTACCTTTGAAATACGGTCTGCACTGTTGTTCATCTCCAAAGTGATTCCCAGTCATACATGCATTGAAGTATTATCTTTGGAGAAAAAACACAAGTACTAGTTGCTTGAAAAGTTTGTCACTTCAACTCCCCAGTCGTATATGACAAATAAATGTTGAAACACCGATAAAACAGATTGGAAAGTATCATATCAATAAATAACAAACACTAGGATCATTCAGATATTAGATTTATTGTTGTTGTATGTAGTTAGCTTGTTACTATATTTTGTTAAATCTAAAATTGCATCACAAACAGTTTATTGTCGTGCCGCTAATACATATAGTTCAATTTTGAACCCTGAGCCATGACCTTTTCTAAAGACGATTCTATTTGGGCGTATACCCGTGATTTATTGATTTCAATAGTCATGGTTTAAAGATATGATAGTTACTAATATGTGTAATTTATCAATTAGCAATTTAACACAGTTAGTCAATGCCGTAACAAGCTTTATCGGCGAATTGATTAAACCTTAAAAGTGCAGTCACGGCTCAATGCTCGAAATCGAACTATAGTGTTCATGTGGGTTGTTACCATGTGATTGTTATCCATTGTAACACAACAAAATCATTTTTTTTTTTTTTTAATGAATAATACCGAGCATAGCCTTTATTTGCTTTATTTCTACTGAAACATGGCAGGCATATATATGTACCTCCACCCGGATTTGAACCCGGGTCGCCAGATTAGACGACAAGCGCACTAACCACTGAGCTACCGAGGCACACAACAAAATCATACTCTCGTATACATGTACATCACAATCAATCAGCTTTCAATAACACGGCCACAAATCTTGACTGGTTGTCAAGGTAAGTTGAACTCCCCCAGAAATCTTTCAGATATATTTCGTCACCAACATTAGCATGAACAACATCAGTATCGGAGGCTGATATGTGCTCACCAGAACTAGAACCAGTATACGGTCGTGCTATAATGTTGCCGTTTTGGTACATGTTTATAGCAATACTCCGGCTTGCTTCACTGATAATTGTGCTAGAAAACAGGTATAAGCCGCTGGCAGGACACTGGAACACGCCCGTTGATGTTCTGTATGCATTCTGGGTGTCTGTAGTAATCTGTTGATACTTGACAATTTGATCAGATTGAGATGCAGGAAAATTCACACCAACTGTACCGTAGAATGCCACCTGTCGTCTATCTGTGGTTATCTGATCTGAAATTCAATGGGTTGTGATAAATCATGTCATATGTGGACAGCGGGCCGATGAGGATGCGGTCGTAAGTAATACAAAAGTTTGAAAATAACAACTAAAACTTGGAACGCAAACATTAGATTCGATTGTATATAATGTATGTATTTATTTAGTATAGTCTCCTTTGACAAACAAGCCAAGTCTCTAAAGTAGTTTCTCTAAAGAGTTCGGAACTACTTCGACCTACCTGGATAACCAATCGATAGTTGCTGTCGTTTTATTGGAGGCTGACTGATTTGGATTTGATGCCATCATCCTGATCCATTTAACATTGTAACATCATACATTGACAATTATCGTAACAGAGACGTGTATTCTTACATAATTATGTAGAAAACATTGACACTATGCTACATGTCAAAATATGAAGCAAGTATATACTAATAAATCGTTTCTTCATAAAATATTATTTGTATATGACGAATTGACACACTTTCTATGCAAAATGTATAACGTTTGTTTCCCAAATAGATAAAGTTCCTACTTGACAGGAAAATGTGTCAACAAAATAGCAGAACATGATGAATAACCAACAATGGGAACAAAACAAGCGAACCGTTGCAAAAATGTATGCGAAAAGGCAGCACTTAACTTACAACTTAACCAGCTGAGCACAAATACATAAAGAAAGTCAGATAACACAAATACACGACACAACGCCCACACATACGTTATATCGACGGTAGCAAAATAATTAAGCCCCCTCCTGGCAGAGGAAAAAACTAGCAACAAAAGAAATTACAACTATAATATATGCTAGTAGTTATAACAAATCAGATAGGGGTAAATAATGAGTACGAAGGATATTTTTTGTCATTTTGCGCCCATGAGTTAAATAACATAAAATATTAAAAAATGCCAAAAAGTGAGTATTTGTTTGAGAATCGTACTCATTGGGTGTATAACGACTAGGATCAACCAAATAAGTAAAATGTGATTGTCAAGTTAATGTTAACGAAGTTAGGAGTATCCATTATAATAATAAAAAGGGAAATTTCGCAAATATTACATGCCAAACTCCGAAAATAAGGGTGTTCACAAGCGCAAAAACAAAACAAAATTTAAAGGGAGACAATCGTCATCAAGCACCATTTATATTACAACAGAACGGTTATTTCTATACCTTTGTCACCTCTGATAAGACAAAGCATTACGGTACACGACAAGACTGCTATTTGAGAAATATCTACGACCCTACCAAGAAGATGACATTCGTTAAGCAACTTTCATTATTAGCAGCTTGTTTCAATATATGTGCTGTTGTTTGTTATAACTATTAAAATAGAACTCATACTTATTCTTCAAACGGACAAATCAGCTCACGATAGTATGCCATTTATGTTCAAAAACGTTTTTGGACAAAATATATCCCACATGGCTTTCCTGGCGACAATTGCCGAAGCATGGTGTTTTAGTCAATGCTTAGCAACATATACCAACGCAATCACACCGTTCGGTACTTTGAGAACACGTATTTCATGCTTATTACACGAGAATAGTGAAGGACAAAGTCAAACAACGCTGTATCCAAGGATTGGAATCTTAAGGATAAAATAAATAGTAGGGCACAAACCGAGAAAGCAACATTGAATACACTTGATACATGTTCACAACATTAATTGGATTTTTTTAGTTATGAACAAGCTAAAAAAGATGCCAGTACAAAAATCTGAATTTGTGGTTTTAACTTGATTACAAATACAAAACAATGGGTGTATATGTTAATTGACACATTGACGCATACGATTTAATAAAGACTTTTCGACTAAACAATGTGATGTTGAAAATATGGGATGTTCAACACAGTTCAAATATAAGTGGGGTTACCTCTCTTAGCCTATACATATCAATCGTTATGAACATCAACAATATCACTGGGAACACTAATACAAAAACATCTATAAGACAGTCGAGTGACCCGAGAGAAATAATAATGCACCGAACATAGTACGCAGCACACAACTTTACATTCCAACATTCGGCTGCATTTGTCAGTCACACATGGCCAAGTAAAAGCCAACAAACAAACAATAATGTATCCTAAGGACAAGTATGCGTTACAAGGACATCCCCTTTCATGAAAATACCCATGTATAAAAACTCATTTTTGTAATTTTGTTTTAACCATAAAGTACGTTCATAAAAATAAGTTAATTCGAGGTAGGTCCAATGAAATATATCTTGAAGGGTTTCACAATTTATGTTCGACTATACCTCACACTACACACTAAATAACACATACCACAGAATCACCCCGCGTCGTGTAACGGTTAAAAGTTTTTTTTGCTGATTTTGGTAGACTTGACCTTCGGAATGAAATATCTGACTGATGACATTTTATCACACTTGAGATTAAAAATATAAATGTAACTGCGAATTTTTGTAACTAAATATTTCCCCCGGGATATTGGTCTGGAGAAAAAGTTGGCAGTGCGGGGAAGCTGGAAGGTAAAACCAAAGCCGTTTCCCCGACTATCTACCGCCCATCCCCAGTGGGTGTGGGGGCGTAGATGCAACTGACTGATGCATACTCGGATCATGTTGACAATCACCAGTGGTATGTGTAGAACACTCGTACACTCGGATCATGTTGACAATCACCAGTGGTATGTGTTAAACACTCGTACACTCGGATCATGTTGACAATCTCCAGTGGTATGTGTAAAACACTCGTACACTCGGATCATGTTGACAATCTCCAGTGGTATGTGTAAAACACTCGTACACCCGGATCATGTTGACAATCTCCAGTGGTATGTGTAAAACTCTCGTTCACCCGGATCATGTTGACAATCACCAGTGGTATGTGTAAAACACTCGTACACTCTGATCATGTTGACAATCTCCAGTGGTATGTGTAAAACACTCGTACATCCGGGTCATGTTGACAATCTCCAGTGGTATATGTAAAACACTGGTACATCCGGTTCATGGTGTTGGTTAGATATGTACGCTGATAGAACGACGATGTCATATTTCATACAGCAGATACGACGTATTTACTTATTGTAAACTCAGTTTTATTCACGAGAGTTTACCCAGTCAGCATGGTTACATTGGGCCAACGTTGGCTGATCGTTGTATAGTTGGCATATCGTCGGCGTTGGCTGTGTACCGTTGGGCCATCGATGGGCCAACGATATTGTACAACGGTTGGCTAGATGTTGGTTTTGTTACAATGGCTCAACGTCGGTAGAATTACAAACTACCAACAATGTGGGTGCATACAGTGGGCCAACGTTTTGTCAACAATGTCAACTTCATAAATATGTCAGTATTTCGGGGCAAAATATTTTGACTGACTGACTGACTGGTTGAAATAAGCATTTTAATTTTGATTCTTGATTCTTGCATTTGAATAAAATATTTAGTCAATACAACTTAATGATAGTTTACAATGTTAATTAATCTTGTTTCATAATTATGATTTTGATTAATTAACTGATTGATTCTATTTATTACTGTTGACGATGGTGCTGATGATAATTAATTAATTTGAATGAGCATATAATAATAAATTAATCGTTAAAATATTTCATTACATTTATTCAGCTAAACCTTTGCATATTAAATATCATAGTTTAAAAAAAATACCACACATACTCATGGTGCTACGTTTTTAATTTGAAGAACTATTAATAGTGTTGAATATAAAATGTAGGCCTACTCTTTTCATTAATTTTGTAACTAACACAAGTTACTCCACTTGTTGATAGACTAACAATGAAGACAGACATTCCACATCTGTAGTCAATTAATGTGTTCAAGCCAGTGTGATGATAAGCTGGCCCCATGATCTTATCAAGTATGTTGCCTAGCGACTAGAATTTTAGGGGGTAATTAGCAGATATACTCGGCATTAAACCCTGAGTGTATTGTATGTATACATGTAGCTGATAGTGTTAGTTGGAACATCTAAACTGGCCACAACTGTTGAACAAGTGATTTATAAATACTAAAGAACAGCCGGAGTGTTAAAATTAACAGAAATGTAAGTAAAAATACTTTTTATTGATTTTTTTTATTATAGATATATGTTGTCATTTTTGCATTGACCATATGATATTATAGAGCTCTTTTTATAATACATTGAACCTGCGCATGAATTTAATAAAGCCTGTAGACCTCTGTACTGTATACTGTACATGTGTGTAGTGCATGCTGTGTGCTTCATGTATTTTCAATTAACTTTAATGATACTTAATTATTTGAATATGGATACTAGAATTCCACTGGCTATTAACGCATATGATTTTATGTAAAATTTAAAGTGGTAAAGTTTTTAAAAAAATATGCGTCAGGAAACTGGACAAACTTGTGTATAGAATAGAGTGATCACGTGACGGTCATGTGACACGTAAAGATGGCGGACGCAATAACATTTAATTGGTGTGGTGCCGTTAGTGTTATTTCGACTGAATGATGTATAATATCATGTACGTTTTTATACTTTGTAAAATTATTGATTGATTTATCAAGGCATACTTATATGATTTTCAGATTATAACTATACATGTATATGTATGTTTTGAAAAAAGCCTTGGAAATACAAATTCAGCCTTGAAAATGGAAAATTAGGCCTTAAAGGCTAAATGTCCTTGAATATTATGTACTAGTAAGTTTCAACCACGACCCCCCCCCCGTGTATCGAGGTTGAAAGAATATTGGAGAATATCGTTAACTAAGGTTTACCCAGTTTACCTGCCGGCATAGTATATTTATACCCGTTCTCGATTGACTTTGAAAGTACGGTAATGTTGAAGTACTGTTTTTTTCAGTAAACACATGCGGTCAATTTGATACTAAAATAACACCGATAAATCGTCCACACTTGGTAACTCAACTGATGTGGGTTATGCCAAATTTTCCCACCTTTCATATTATTATAGGTGCAATTTGACCTAATGTATCACTGATCTAGCTATGTATTTTCAGAAGCTGTCCAACAGTACCACCCCAGTACTTCGCAAAGTCAGTGGATAGTATAATTAAGAAATAGCCATGATGACAGGCGCTGGGAACTAAAGAAAGGCCAAAATAAACTGCCGAGGAGAGACCAGCTATGGAGACTTGGATTGATAATGTCAATTGCTTGTTAACTTACGCAGACGGCTAATAAAAATAGTATAAATTTGAAAGTAGATATTTGTTTGAATTTGACCATATATGTTAAAGTTAGTACTGTATGTATTCTGCAACATGCTGACTTGCTCAGTTGACCAGGAAAGGTGGTACATATTGAGCTTTCAGTTTATTCCAATTTATTTAAAGTCGATTATGGAACCAGTTGTTCCAAATTATACGAATCACTCTCGACACCTCATTCCTGATGTTGTCTATCGCCACAAAGTTATACTATAATAGATGAGTTGACAGTTTTCACTTTTATACCGAGTGTCTACATAGGGAAGTTCTGGTACTATTTAAACTACATCTTTGGTATGTCGTGGCCACGCATGGGATCGAACCCAGAACCTCCCACACTTTGAGCAGACTCTGTACCACTAAGCTATTGAGGTTTTGTGACCACTTTTTGGTTGCTTTTCAGATAGGGATTTTCTGGTACCATTTTAATTCCATATATGGTATGACGCGGCCACAAGTGGGATCTTGAAGCAGACTCTCACTACCACTAAGCTTTCAAGGTTTTGCGATCACTTTTTGTCCGCTTTTCAGTTAACATTACAGAAATCAAGTAATTGTGAGCCAACAAAATGCCAACCATGAATAATATTTACCAACATTGGGCCAACCGTTGGGATTTTGTTGGTACAACAGTGGCCCAACGATGGGCCAACGACGTTTTATATTTTGCCAACCAAATGCCAAACGATGAATAAGAATTGGCACCGTTGGCCCAACGTTGAGCCAACGGTTGGCCCAACGGTATCACAACGAGCAAAATGACGTTGGGCCAACGTAATTTTCCAACGTTGGCCCAACGAAGTTCGCATTGTTGGCCCAACGTTGGACCAACGTTAACATGCTATCTGGGTATGTAATCCGTAGATTAAGCTTACCACGAACTTCACACAACTGTCTGTCCTTCGACATTCATAATGCAATGTTTGTCTTCATATCGAAAGTTGCGTACGTACGATCCCCGAACTTACTAAGTATCCGCAAGTTGCATATTCATTCAAGTGTTAAAGTCTCTTCGCCTGGGTTCGTGGACAATTTGACAGGGGATAGACGGTGTGACCATACACTAATGGCAGTCACAATACGCACAAAGAAGTCGACAAAGGGACTTAGTATATTGTATTCAGTAATCATGTTGAGATGCAAAGGGAATTATTTTGTGTTTGTATTACATTTTGAACTTCAATAATATATTACATGTTTTAAAGGAATTCATAACGTTATATAAATCAGTTTTAGACAAATTTGGTCTACTTTGTACTTCACTCACTAGTGAGTGTGTGAGCTTTGAACGAAGTTTGTAAACCATTGTGAAGTACACTAAATATGGTACATTAACACATAGAGACTAAATTATATTCACCATTTCAAAGAAACGAGTTATTTGGTCTTGATGTTTGTGCAGCACACAGCCAATATATGTATAATATTCATTAAAAATTATAAGATAGTTCATGTTATTAAGCCTCGTACGAAGAAATGACTTGAAACACAAACAAACCGCGTGTTTTAACGCAATAGGTTTCCTATATAAAGCCTTTTGGTGAGAGTCTTGTTACATAGTTTCGCCTAGCAAGTTGTAGAGAAAGGACAGACAATATGCTACAATACGTTATTCTGAGTGCTATGTTAGTACTGTGTGGAGCGGGATTGGACCCCGCCACAAAAGACAGTACACATGACGACTATCATGCTTCCATCATGCAAGCAATATCATCGCTAGATGAACACTTACAGGCACAGATAAACACTCTGGTTGGTAAGACGATTTTTATTTTAAAAGTACACGTTTTTCAAAATGTGAATCTATAGAAAGCAGTGCCGGCTCTATATTTACCTAAAGATATTGTTCTTATATTGTTGCTGCATTTCATAAAACATTAGTATTAAAAAGAACATGTTATACAGTCCAGTTAGGATAAAAAACAGTGACGCAGTGGAACAATCCACTAGGACAGTGTAAAAGAAACTGAACAGCTTTATATAGCTAACCTTATTTGTCTAGACATCGTCTCCGGTACTGTTTATTTTTTCAACATATCATACTTTGTTCAAAACATAACGTGGGTTGTCCCAGAATACCGTATTAACCTTCAAAGAAATTATTTCTTGACTTACTAGCCATGTTTTATTAATTAACTTCCAAAAAACATACAAAGTGTGTGCATTGGAAGAGGCCCATGTGGCGCTATGCGGTTTAAAGAACGCCAACGTCAACACTCGTCAACGAAGTTACGCGATTCTCAGTTTTCCAAAGAAGTTCCAATCGTGGGCTTCACACTTTTAAATTTATATTCGGACATTGTTATCAATCATTTGGACATTTATTTCTTTACACACTGTCAAAAATTCATGAAATGTTTTTTTTCGAAACGGACAACTTGAGTCAACATTCTGTGTGGATAGTGAAATTCTTGGACAACCCTTTGTATTTATTGCATTACGTGAAGTAATCTCGGTTGGTGTATCTATACATGAATGTACCAGTGTCATCTGGTTAATTATTGACCGATATGCGTGACTCTGGTGGCTAGAAGTAATAAAGCTTGACACAGCGCACGCTGGGTTGAAATTTTGAGTTTCTTATGCAATTACTGTCATTTAACATTCCTCACAGACTATCAACTCACATATTCAGACATGAAATACGCAATAAGTGCATATACCTATATGAATACAAAGCATAGTAAAATGATACGTTTTGTGTTTTAATATTGATACATTGGAATTACATTTGCTCTAGAAAAAGTAGAATTTCGTCGATAAATATTTTATCCCATGCAAACAGCTGACGCCAAATATCGAAATACGTCTGCTTGGATAATGTTTGACCATCAACAGGGTGATCATTAATATATGGTAACAGAAATAACTTTAATATCTTTGTCAGATTTAATGATAGAGAAGAGGTTATACCAAGATTTCAAAGATAACGAGTCCAAGTTTTATAAGACTTGAATAATAAACACATGCTACGAGAAGTTGATGTCAATAACGTCACTAGTGAAGCCGTACATTGTCAGTGATTCCAGGACATTTTGCAATCATTACTCGGAGGGTTGCATTTAAATTTGTGCCCTACATGTACTCACCAGACGTAAAGACTTTGGATGTCTGATCATGGGACTGTCTGCAAGATGGAGTGTACAATACAAAACCAGTATATTCACCTGATTTGAAAATTACAATTCAATGTGAAATTGGAAGCATCAATGGGTAAAATGCAAATAATTAATTGGTAATTTACGACATTTGGCAGTTTTTCAGAATTAAGGAAAACGCTTCAAACATCCGCTGAGAAATTAATATGTAATATTTGAAAATGATTTATGTCTTGTATAAAACTTACACTTATATAAATATGTTAAACAATGGCATATAAAAACAAATATTAACTTAAAAACTGATAAAGTTATTTAAGTTATTTATGTTACCATATATTGATAATCACCCTGTATGAAGATAAATTATGATGATTTGGAGATTTATACATGTACTTTATGGGTACCTTGCAGAATTGATATAGTGTTAACTGGTCAAAACTGTATGCTGTTATCCTCAGGCATGTTATAAATGATATATGTGTACATTTGTTTAATTATCTAACGACACCAACCACTTCTACATCTACACGTAGTTAATAGGTTTGATTCACAAGAAGTTAAAATGTATTTTGTATCAAATATGTTGGTTTAGTTCATTGTACATACTTAATTGAATCAAACCACAAACCTGGATACATGGTTATTTCTTAAGTCACACTTTACCAATGAAACAATTTGACTGAGAATACAACCACAAAAAATGAACTCCTTGTTTTATCATTGTGCTTGTTCATATACATGTATTGTATTTGACTCATAATTGTTTATAAGCTTTACTCGGTTTACTTTCTGGAGCTGATTGGTGCAGTAGATTGTAGGAAAGTCGAGTCGTGTTTCTTTGTTACCTTGTGCTCCACTGTTCCCTGTTTTTCTCTCGATGACTATAGCGTAATTATCGCGTGACGTCAAGTCTGATGACCGGGTTGAGGAACTCGTATGTCAGTCATGTTTCAGCAGAATGCTTGCCGACAAATAGTATCACAAAAAGTAAAATGCCCAAGTCCCAACTGCCAAAAAACTGAATGACTTGAGGTGTTTTTGTGTAATGTGATGTGTGCATGTTGATGTTTGATGTATATATGACATTGCATGTTTGTTTGTATTTGTACATGTGTAATCATGGGCATATTGCCTAATTTTCGAAATAAACTATCTATCTATCTATCATGTTGTCTGTGTTCGGCTGGTTCAGTTGATTGCTGCCTTCCTTGTCCGATTTTTAAATATCTTTATGCAAGTTGCACATGTAATTTTCCTAGGGATGATGTTCTTTGTTTGTACATGTATATGTAGTGTACCGCTGTGATTGTTACCTTTGAAATACGGTATGCGCTATTGTTTCTCTTCAATGTCGCTTTCCCAGTCATAGTACATGTATTGAAGTATTATCCTTGAAGAAAAACATATTAAGTACTAGTTTCAGGGGAATTTGTCACTTCAACTCCTCAGTTGTCGTATATGACAAATAAATGTTGAAATCAACACCGATAAAACAGATTGTAAAGTATCATATCAATAAATAACAAACACTAAGATTGTTCAGATATTAGATTTATTGTTGTTGTGTGTTGTAAACTTGTTACAATATTTTGTTAAATATAAAATTACATCACAATCAGTTTATTGTCTTGCTGCTAATACATATAGTGTTCATGTGGGTTGTTATCATGTGATTGTTATCCATTTTAACACAACAAAATCATACTCTCGTATACATGTACATCACAATTAGTCAGCTTTTAATAACACGACGATAAATCTTGACATGTTGTCAAGGTAAGTTGAAGTCCCCAAGAAGTTTTTCAGATATATTTCGTCACCAGCATTTGCATGTACAACAGCAGTATCCGAGGCGGATGAGTGTTCATTAGAACTAAGACCAGTGAATGGACGAGCAATTGCGTTCCCGTTTTGATACACATTTATATAAATGCGATGTCCATTGTCACTGAGAATCGTGCTAGAAACCAGGTATAATCCACTGACGGGACACGTGAACACACCAGTAGTTCTACTATATGCATTCCCGATGTCTGTTGTAATCTGTTGATATTTGACGATTTCATCATAATCTGATACAGGGATATTCACACCAACTGTGCCGAAGAATGCCACCTGGTGTCTATCTTTACTCATCTGATCTGAAACCAAGTATGTATTTCTTATAGATTACTGACATTTACTGCATTTAGCTATAAACTGAGAGGAGTGTTATGTAGCCTATATTCAAGAACTTTTAATCTAGCAATTTTGTTTTGTCAGAAAGTTTCAAAATCAAACTAGCATTATTTGGAGTTAGAAAACTAAGACCGAATACGCTAATAAATCATTTTATTCAAGCAAGGGGCATGCGATATTTGCCGTCACGTGACGTTATGCCAAGCGCTACAGTTTGAATTGTACATAGGAACTTTCTGGACTCATACCCGAGCCCATCTAGACAACACTGTTTTTTTTATTTTCAATACAAAAATAATAGCCAATTATTCTGGAATATAAAGTGCAATGGAAACGAATTCGAAGCGTTATTGACAACAAATTCGAAACAAGGCGGCTGCCTGCACAAAGTTTACAATCATATCAACAATTGAATGGAGACATTGAGTAGATCGCACATTTAGAGCGCAAAGAATCTACAAACATTGTAGTCAGGTGGTCTTAGAGATACGCGAGGAATTGTCAAGTTGTGTGTTAGTCTTATTGACATGTCATTATTCTGTAATTACGTATGGTCCATGATTCTCGTATCTACAATTAGCTTTAAATAATTTAGTATTATACAAATACTTGAATGATATGTTTTCTACATAGCAATCATTACATCATTTTAATTACAAGCATCAACGATGCATGGCATACATACAGTAACTTATACAAAACAACATGTGCTGGCTTACAAGTAGGGCGTGCATCATGGTTTAGAAACTTCTTATGAATATTCAATCAATTGTGGGGTATACTATAATGAAATTCCATCTACTCAGTATTGGCCAAAACAAATTCAATTTCCGTATTGAACGTATAATTGCAAACTTGAAAGGGATGTTTATATTTCGGTCACAGTCCCGCTCCCAAAGTCAAGGGATTGCTCCGGTTAAGTTTAAGGTATTGCGAAGTTATAAATTATCTTACCTGTTAGATTGTTAATCTGTGATATCAAACCGTTCATTTGTTTTTGCTGGTCATGTAGCTGTGTCTCTAGTTGAAGTCTCAGAGATTGTTCCTGTGTTATCAACTGCATGATAGCTGCATGATCCGGGTCAGTCTCACTAGTGGCTGGATCCAATAAAGCTCCACACAGTACTAACATAGCACTCAGAATTACGTATTGCAGCATATTGTATGTCCTTTCTCTACAACTTGCTTGGCGAAAATATGTATCAAGGCTCTCACCAAAAGGCTTTATATATAAGCCTACATAGATGAATCATCTGTTACCCACGTACAAAAATGTAGTATGTGAACACATGTAGTTTCAGTTTTTCGAAATTGTATCTTTTTTCAAACTTCGGGTGATTAAACAGTACGTTGAAATTTAATCTTAGTTTTAATGGAATGTTCTTGAGCTTTACATTTAATAGGTGCATTTAGGAGCATCTGTTATCTTTGAAATTGGATCGTCTGATTTAAATATTGTACACTGAGCGTCAAACGTTTCGCAACTATAATAAACAGACCTTGGTTGGCTATAATAAATTTATTTCTTTGACGTAAATATCATGATTATGTTAGCCTTTTGTCAATGCTTTCCGTTAAGCCTGAGTGATCACCATGTCACCATGTCGCATCATGTCTTATCATGTATTCACGCCCTCAAACTAATGTTTCATGTTAATTAACCAATAGTTGTATCAGCTACACCAGTATGTGTTCGTCAATTCAATACACCAGTCAGTTGCTTCTACGCCCCACCCCCCACTAACATCCCGGGGACAATATTAAGTCTTCAGGGGTCGGTAAAATACCGGAGATTTTACTATCAGCTGTCGCCCGCTCAGTCGTGGAAAGGCGGGGTTTTATGACAACCCAAAAGTATAAATAAAAACCGCCCATCCCCACGGGGTTGGGGCCGTGTATGCAACTGGATGGTGCATTCGAGGCGATGCTAATTTTCCTGAGGGGAATTACATTGTAACTTCATGTATTAAAAACTAAGACAAATCTTAAAAGCCAATGCTTTTAATTTTATTACATATCAGCTAAACACTGCAGCTGTTGGAGTAAAACTTCGCCTCTTGCTTTAATTAATAATTTATCGTCAATATAAAGAATGTTTTAATTGATGTTTAAAACGGGATAACTGAAACCTTATTTGCTCCTATTATTATGTGATTTCTTGTTCGGAGGATGGTTGTTTATTCGAGTCATTCCATCGTTTTTATGAATAGAGAAATATAATGAAAGTTTATTTTCAAGTTGTATACACCTTGAATATGCATTTAGAAAACTGATAAAACTCCTTGTAAGTAATTTTATGGCTGAAATTGTGGTGATATGATAATGGCCGATTATGAATTTTATTGAGTGTATATCTTTGTGATACTGACAAGTCGATCGCACGCGATGTGTTTATCTATTTAGACTTGAGCTAACTCGACTTTTTCCCTGAGATACGATATGTTCTCTGTATGACCACACAGAGTATAACCATGTCGCAGTTGCAGGTACATTTGTACGAGGGACGATCAATATATGACGAGAAAATGCTTATGACTTTTATATAATCCTACCGATTTTGCCCTCACTTTAGCTAGGTGTAGCGAGATGTATAAGTAATGAATCGGTAAATTTCTAATTCATAGCTATAGTATGCTGAAATCTATGGCTGCACCCTTTTCTTCACATTATAAACATTTTGTGATTATCGCTCAACCTGCCATCGAACATAACATAGCTCCTGGCTAACCATCGACCTATAAGTCCCATAAGAGGATTAACTGTGATTTAGTGGATCAGTACAAGGGACACGCTCAAAAATACTGGATATTGCCCCAGGCTATAACGGTACGAGGCTATATGGCTGGCTCACAGAGACATTCATAGTACGTGTACCTGCCCGGTTTATCACTGCAATATAAATCCGCGTTATAGACCGCGCCTTAGTTCATATAACAGTTAGTATAGCTAGTTTGCGATAGAAAAAAATCGTGTTTTTTGTAACATTTCTGAAAACCTATTCATCAGATTTTGGTAAAAAATTACACAGAACTACAATAACTTCATACCTACTCCCATTTCGAATTCCATAATTTTAAGTCACCTATTAAAATACATTTATTCTTAATTATATATTGAAATTACATGTTAAATTACAGTTTAACGCATGGAGGTAATCTGGTATCCCATTGATGATTTATTATCAATTATTTAACTGTTACACTCCGAGATCGTCGGGATTGACATTACTGTTATAAAGCCGAGACTTAGGAGGCCCGTATAATTCAGTTTATTTAGGTGTGTCGCTTGTAAACGATGTACAACAATAACATGTACTTCGTCAGATTCACAGACGGGCCTCGCGTGTGTTATATTAAGTAGGTTGCAAATACGTAAATATACCGTTAGGCGTATCACATGACCGTAAAATTGGCTGTTGCAAGTAGCAAGTCTTCTTACTTGATATTTCATACAAAACTACAAATATGTTACATAGAACTTATGAACAAAAGTTTTTTAACTGAATTCTGATGTTGCGGAAATTTCAGTGTGTATTAGGTAGATATATTTCATTTATTCGTGCAAATTTTCATACATGTAGGTTTCGTAATTACAGAGAAATGTTTAAAAAACACGATTTTTTTCTATCGCAAACTAGCTATATATTGATCTTTCCTCGTATGCATTCGATGTCAACTGCTGATTAAACAACTAACTCAAGTGTTTTGTTATTTTACGCGTCTATTTATAATTGTTGACCGACTTCAAAAACATATATAGATAAACCATGTTTTTTGAGCCGTGACGGATTACCACACTAAAAAGTCATGGTGTGTGAATATACCTGGTTAAAATCTGTTTAAAAAACGTATATGGCTTTATATTTGTAGCGCATTAGTATAGCTATGTCGCTGGCGCAGTTGGCTAAAGCGCTGGTTTTGTAGACTGCCGGATGCGAGTTCGAATATCAGAATGTACCATATTTTTATTATATTATTTTTTATTTAATTTTGTCAAACCCTCTTCAAATGCCATTAAAAATATTTTTTGGTATTGTCTATTTTTTCAAATGATTTTGTCATTTGATATTGACTGTTTCTGTATTTTTTTTATACATTATTATTAGTAATTTATTTATGTCATATTTTTAGATTTCATAACAAATTCAAATCATTTCAATTTCACTAGCTGTGTCCGTTGACGAGCCTTCAGCAGTATCTGTCTCTGAGTCAGATGATGTGTCCGTGTCCGAGTGAAGGTCTATAATGACCGGTGCTGGTAGATCGTCCATGGCAATATCTAATGCCCAGTACCTCTCTTCAACTGACTGTGCATGCTGTATACAATTACGCCAATCTGTAGCGGACACTGCTTGTAATCCTTCTGTTATAAGATCCTTAACATGGGTCATCTTAAAGGATAAGTTCCTACGTGCAACATATCCTGAAATAAAAAATAAGCATAAGGTACGGATAATTGATTGTAGAATATGTTTCTTAACGCAGCCTGAAAAAAGGTATAACATAATGCGATAATAAAATAATAGAATTTAACATTGCTTATTTAACAAACGCCATAGAGCAACTTCTTTTATTACTTACCTTTAAAAATTCCCCAAATGAGTTCTATTGGGTTCAAATCCGCATGGTAAGGCGGTAGCCGAAGCGCCCGGTGACCATGTGTTGCCAGCAACTGGTCGACTATATAGACAGGATCAGGCTTATGTTGATTGCAAATAGCTATCAATTCTGGCTTTAACATGGTGTCGGTGAAATTGATGCTGTGCCGTCTTAGCCAGTTCTGTAATAAACGGAAAGTATAACAAATGTAATACACAATTCGAAGAAGCACCAAGCCATGCAACCTATAAGTTACCTTACTTGTATAAATGGCTTAATTACAAATTTGAATTAGATCAAGCCAGTGTTTCACAAATTCCATTGAAATTAGTATTAAATAAAATGAAGTTGTCAACATAATTATGTCTAAAATTATAACAACGATACAAGATTAATATACATTACCTGTATATCTGCTTTCCGGGTTTCAAGTGATGGACAGCGATCTACTTGCACATTGTGGTATGCAGCGTTATCCAACACTAACACAGATCTAGGTGGCAGATTCGGGATTAGCTTCTCTGTCAACCACCTGGTGAAGTTCTTCGTGTTCATTTCCGTGTGGTAATCACCAGATGAACTGTTGGCCTTGAATACCAAGTCAGCTCCAGGAATAAATCCAGTGTTGCAGCCAGCGTGCAAAACAATCATCCTCTCTCCTGAAGATAGACAAACGAAACGTTTAATTAGATCCATTTTATATGTTGTTTAAATGTTATATATACAACGTATGTAACATTCACAAATATTGATTTACATAAGTTCTAATTGAATAATAGATTAATGTATACCTTTCGAAAATGGAATCATCAGGCCAGACGAATCGTCCTGTCAGCATTTGGTAACCGAATGGTTACTGTGCACAAAGGTTTCGTCAGTATACACAATGGTGTGGCCAGCATCTCGAAGAGTCTTTATCTTCCTCAAGAATGAAATACGTTGAAGAACTATATCTGGCCGTTCCATCAACACCTTCCTGTTCTGTTTGCAATGCTGGTAGGTGAAGCCAAGATGATGAAGATGCCTTCTCAAGTACTCCTTACCCCCAGTATAACCTATACTGTTACGTAACGAAGTTCTAAGGTTCTTCAGCGTCGGTAAGATCTTCTGGTGAACATACATGGTGCTGATAGTTCTCCGGATCACACCATCGTCGAAATCATCGAACCTGTAAGTAAATAAGAAAGAAAGTAAGTAAATAGTTTATTAACCTGACATTATATTAAAATAATTAAATAAATAGAAAACACCCGGCCCAATGTACCTATAATATCATCGGCTTTGTGACGTATTTAGAGATCATGATACATAGTATTGTTCATAAACATGTATTGCTTATTATGTTAATTAAGTTGAAATATACAATAAGATGAACCTATGGCTGTTGATCCTCCTTCTCTTTGGGGTAATATCAGCTGACTCCTTGCTAATCCTCTTCACCGTAGCACTGCTTACTCCAGTGAGTCTGGCCGAACGTTCAATGCTGCAGTCCAATGGTAGCTTGAGTTCCCGATTCCTCTTCTCTTCGACGCAAAATGCATGCACATTTTTGATGATTTTCCGAGCATCATCGCTATACTTATATCGTGTAGCCATACTAGACAGTGACTGATAAGACTGATTTTTATTTCGGACTCATAAATTCCTGATTAACTAATTTAATCATTGGAATGTACATGCACAAATTTCTCGTGCAATGTGTATACAAACACTCGATTAAAAGAATATTTTTAAAAAAATGAACCTACCAAGCTTCGAACCTCCAATTGCTAGTGTCTGGAGCCAACGCCTTATCCTTTGTGCCACGAATTTGTTACTCACGGCTAACGCTTAAATCTTAATACGTACCTATACTGCCCTTAAAACGCAAATCAACCTGTCTGCATAAATTAGTCACGGCTCAAAAAACATGGTTTATCTATAGCTGAAGAATTATTCAATTCTAATACTGATAATATATTTGACCTTGACACATATTTATATTTTATTTCATAGAAAAATGTCAAGTCGTCTCGTACCAAACAAAAACGCAGATAACATTTTACAACGAAACCAATGTAGAGATCCGGTATAAACTCATTAAATGCTATAAGTACACCAACACAGTACATAGCGATATGTGCAAAGAATGCATGTAAAGTTAATTGGTTCTACCTTGAAAAATGACAAAAATAGAACTGTTATATCACGTTCATGGCTTATTATGTTTAACCATCGTAGAATTTGTAAGTATTTAAGTGTTATGTTTGGTTTAGATGTGTAATGTACTGCGCATGCTTGCAGATCGGTCGGTCGACATGCCGAATAGTTCTCCAACAATAACTCCATAACGGGTGGAACTAGGATTCTAACATTTTAGGTGGAGATTGTTCATCCTCCACAGACCGTCCGACTCAATTTCAAGGTCATTTGGATCACAGATCAAAATCACCGTGACCTTTGAATACACAACAATTTTGGTCCAGAACGTATGCAATATAGGTTCTTAGATTGTAAAACTTTACAAAGAGGTTGCCGACTATCAGCTGTAGACTCCTACACATTTTAAAGTCAATGGATCGTAGGTCAAGGTCGTGGCGACCTTAATAACACTAGACTAGATCTTTCTACTGTCAAGAGACGTGCATGTTTCACAAAACTCTCTTATACTTTCTGTTATTGGAATTTTTCCGGTTTTTTGTGTTTTCTATGTGTGGGTATTGATGGATAATGTGTAGGTAACAATTTTAGACTTCGTGCGATAAACATGTGTTTTGCACGTGCATTTTCTTATAATTTAAATATTCATGGTTTGCTGCTTGCAGCGGGCAAATTACAATTATCGAATATTGTTGCTAGTGGTTGCTAGACTACTCGCATGAAGACATGCAAACAATGAACACGATAACAAGTATAATAAAAAAAGATATACGTCTTACACTTTATACCTCAAACATTCTAGCATAACTTTAGCAACTTGCTACAGAAATGTTTATATACAGAACGCCATTAATTGTATTCGCGGCAAGATCTTTCAACTACTGTGCAGGAAACAATATACTCTTCTCGTATCTTGATAATTAGTTGGGACTACGTTTGGGCATTGTGTCGTGTATATGTGTTATGTGATATGTACATGTTGCCTGTGTGCAGCGGGTTCAGTTGAGTGATGCCTACCTTGTCCGATTTGTAAATGTCTTTTAGCAATTTTGAATTTTCATATGTTTTTGTCTTAGATATTATGTTCTTTGTATGTACATGTAGTACAATTTTATCAATTTATATCCATACCTGTAACAGTCATGTACATGAGTGAGACGTTAATAAACTTGTCTTATGAAGTGAATCGCGTGTCTTGTTACCTTTGAAATACGGTCTGCACTGCTGTTCATCTTCAAAGTGATTCACAGTCATACATGCATTGAAGTATCATCTTTGGAGAAAAAACATAAGTACTAGTTGCTTGGAAAGTTTGTCACTTCACTCCCCAGTCGTCGTATATGAGAAATAAATGTTGAAATCAACACCGATAAAACAGATTGTAAAGTAACATATCAATAAACAACAAACACGTAGATTTTCAGATCTATATTAGATTTATTGTTGTTGTGTGTTGTTAACTTGTTACCATATTATGTTATCTAAAATGACATCCGAAACAGTTTATTGTTGTGCTGTTAATAAACATATAGTGTTCATGTGGGTTGTAACCATGTGATTGTTATCCATTGTAACACAACAAAATCTTTTTTTTTTAATGAATAATGCCGAGCATAGCCTTTATTTGCTTTATTTCTACTGAAACATGGCAGGCATATATATGTACCTCCACCCGGATTTGAACCCGGGTCGCCAGATTAGACGACAAGCGCACTAACCACTGAGCTACGGAGGCACACAACAAAATCATACTCTCGTATACATGTACATCACAATCAATCAGCTTTCAATAACACGGCAACAAATCTTGATTGGTTGTCAAGGTAAGTTGAACTCCCCCAAAAACCTTTCAGATATATTTCGTCACCAACATTAGCATGAACAACAGCAGTATCCGAGGCTGATATGTGCTCACCAGAACTAGAACCAGTATACGGTCGTGCTATAATGTTGCCGTTTTGATACATGTTTATAGCAATACTCCGGCTTGCTTCACTGATAATTGTGCTAGAAAACAGGTATAAGCCACTGGCAGGACACTGGAACACGCCCGTTGATGTTCTGTATGCATTCTGGGTGTCTGTTGTAATCTGTTGATACTTGACAATTTGATCAGATTGAGATGCAGGTATATTCACACCAACTGTACCGTAGAATGCCACCTGTCGTCTATCTGTGGTTATCTGATCTGAAAATCAATGGGTTGTGATAAATCATGTCATATGTGGACAGCAGACCGATGAGAATGCGGTCGTAAGTAATACAAAAGTTTGAAAATAACAACTAAAACTTGGAACGCAAACATTAGATTCGATTGTATATAATGCATGTATTTATTTAGTATAGTCTCCTTTGACAAACGAGCCAAGTCTCTAAAGTAAGTTCAATTCGTCCAAGCTTTCACATTGTCCCAGACAGATACGTATCACCATGGCTCTCAACTCTAGTTAGCGTCAAATGTAACCGGACCCAAAACATAAAGTTCAACCTGCGTTGTTTCGGCCAGCTGTGCATGTTCTCCCTAATCATAGAGTCGCAAGTTGGTTACAGCACATGGGCTTTAACACATTTATACACATGTGTATTTTAAGGCAAATTAACCAGTGGCACAAATAGGGGTCGAACACGTGATGCCACGTTCCTAAACCACGTGCCTTATCCCAAGACTGGCGTTCCATACACCGAGTCATATAGTGGAAAGCTATATGACAATATGACAATGTGGAGTCAGATAATCTGTGACGTTATTGTTCGACACGCTTGTAAAAGGCGCAGCGTGGATTATTGATCTGACAGTGTAAATAACTGAAAAACTAGCATACAAATTATCATACTTTTGTAACAATTGGGAATATTTGAGCGAATTATGAGGTATGTTGATAAAGTTATAGACTTTTGAACCTAACGACTCCCGCCAAGTTTTTGAGAGACGTCGCAAACGTCATTCGAACGTTATTTGACGTAACGTTAATACTCATTTCATAAGTCCAGTCTTTGATAAATTATTAATGTAATCTTGTCAAGATTTTGTCACATTTTAGAATGATATTCTTATTTTACTAAAGCATGAGGAAATAGTAAGTGTTTGATGAGAAAAGTAGCTGCTAAGTTTAACCACTAACCCCTTATTTTTCTCAATGCGGGCACTTTTGGATGGAATTTATTCGACATAATTAATGATAATTTTTTAATTTTAAAGATAGTACTTTATCATCGAACCACTTTTATTAAATCGGTGGAAATGACTTTTTTCTCATTTTAGACCAATTTCTAATTAGTATTACATTAATTACTAATATAATGTCATTTAGTCCGGTTTTCATGGAGAACGGCTCATACGTAACCATCACATTATAGAATATTCAAGACACAATGGTTTGCTAGAAAGTAATGACATGGAAGTTGCGTACTTTCCCGATTCAAACACAGTTATAGTCCAGTTAGGATAATTTGACAGTGACGTCATCGTTTATGTGTACATAAAACATTTACACCATTGCTTTAATACAAAGAATTTAGTTTGATATTGAACTGTTGACATAATCCTAAATATTTGTTTTTACACTGCCCTAGTGGATTGTTCCACTGCGTCACTGTATTTTTATCCTGACTGGACTGTATAACATTTTCTTTATAATACTAATATTTTATGAAATGCAGCAACAATATAAGAACAATATCTTTAGGTAAATATAGAGCCGGCACTGCTTTCTATCGATTCACATTTTGAAAAAAGTGTACTTTTAAAATAAAAATCGTCTTACCAACCAGCGTGTTTATCTGTGCCTGTAAGTGTTCATCTAGCGATGATAATGCTTGCATGATTGAAGCATGATAGTCGTCATGTGTACTGTCTCTTGTGGCTGGGTCCAATACCGCTCCACACAGTACTAACATAACACTCAGAATAACATAGAGTAGCATATTGTCTGTCCTTTCTCTACAACTTGCTAGGCGAAACTATGAATCAAGGCTCTCACCAAATGGCTTTATATAGAAAACCTATTGTGTTAAAACACGTGGTTTGTTTGTGTTTCAAGTCATTTCTTCGTACGAGGCTTAAAAACATGAACTATCTTATAATGTTTTAATGAATTATTATACATATATTGGCTGTGTGCTGCACAAACATCAAGACCAAATAACTCGTTTCTTTGAAATGGTGAATATAATTTAGTCTCTATGTGTTTACTGTATCATATTTAGTGTACTTCACAATGGTTTACAAACTTCGTTCAAAGGTCACACACTCACTAGTGAGTGAAGTACAAAGTAGACCAAATTTGTCTAAAACTGATTTATATAACGTTATGAATTCCTTTAAAACATGCAATATATTATTGAAGTTCAAAATGTAATACAAACACAAGATAATTCCCTTTGCATCTCAACATGATTACTGAATACAATATACAAAGTCCCTTTGTCGACTTCTTTGTGCCTATTGTGACTGCCATTAGTGTATGGTCACGCCGTCTATCCCCTGTCAAATTGTCCACGAACCCAGGCGAAGAGACTTTAACACTTGAATGAATATGCAATTTGCGGATACTTAGTAAGTTCGGGGATCGTACGTACGCAACTTTCGATATCAAGACAAACATTGCATTATGAATGTCGAAGGACAGACAGTTGTGTGAAGTTCGTGGTAAGCTTAATCTACGGATAACATAAACTCTCGTGAATAAAACTGAGTTAACAATAAGTAAATACGTCGTATCTGCTGTATGAAATATGGCATCGTGCTATCAGCGTACATATCTAACCAACACCATGACCCGGGTCTACCAGTTTTTTACACATACCACTGGAGATTGCCCACATGATCCGAGTGTACGAGTGTTTTACACATACCACTGGAGATTGTCAACATGATCCGGGTGTACCAGTGTTTTACACATACCACTGGAAATAGTCAACATGACCCGGATGTACCAGTGTTTTACACATACCACTGGAGATTGTCAACATGATCCGAGTGTACGAGTGTTTTACATATACCACTGGAGATTGTCAACATGACCCTGATGTACCAGTGTTTTACACATACCACTGGAGATTGTCAACATGATCCGAGTGTACGAGTGTTTTACACATACCACTGGAGATTGTCAGCATGATCCGGGTGTACGCGTGTTTTACATATACCACTGGAGATTGTAAACATGATCATGGTGTAGGAGTGTTTTACACATACCACTGGAGATTGTCAACATGATCCGAGTGTACGAGTGTTTTACATATACCACTGGAGATTGTCAACATGATCCGAGTGTACGAGTGTTTTACATATACCACTGGAGATTGTCAACATGATCCGGGTGTACGAGTGTTTTACATATACCACTGGAGATTGTCAACATGACCCTGATGTACCAGTGTTTTACACATACCACTGGAGATTGTCAACATGATCCGAGTGTACGCGTGTTTTACATATACCACTGGAGATTGTCAACATGACCCTGATGTACCAGTGTTTTACACATACCACTGGAGATTGTCAGCATGATCCGGGTGTACGCGTGTTTTACACATACCACTGGAGATTGTCAGCATGATCCGGGTGTACGAGTGTTTTACATATACCACTGGAGATTGTCAGCATGATCCGGGTGTACGCGTGTTTTACATATACCACTGGAGATTGTAAACATGATCATGGTGTAGGAGTGTTTTACACATACCACTGGAGATTGTCAACATGATCCGAGTGTACGAGTGTTTTACATATACCACTGGAGATTGTCAACATGATCCGGGTGTACGAGTGTTTTACACATACCACTGGAGATTGTCAACATGATCTGGGTGTACGAGTGTTTTACACATACCACTGGAGATTGTCAACATGATCTGGGTGTACGAGTGTTTTACACATACCACTGGAGATTGTCAACATGATCCGAGTGTACGAGTGTTTTACACATACCACTGGAGATTGTCAACATGATCCGAGTGTAAGAGGGTTTTACACATACCACTGGAGATTGTCCACATGATCCGAGTGTAAGAGGGTTTTACACATACCACTGGAGATTGTCAACATGATCCGAGTGTACGAGTGTTTTACACATACCACTGGAGATTGTCCACATGATCCGAGTGTACGAGTGTTTTACACATACCACTGGAGATTGTCAACATGATCCGAGTGTACGAGTGTTTTACACATACCACTGGAGATTGTCAACATGATCCGAGTGTACGAGTGTTTTACACATACCACTGGCGATTGTCAACATGATCCGAGTGTACGAGTGTTTTACACATACCACTGGAGATTGTCAACATGATCCGGGTGTACGAGTGTTTTACACATACCACTGGAGATTGTCAACATGATCCGGGTGTACGAGTGTTTTACACATACCACTGGAGATTGTCAACATGATCCGAGTGTACGAGTGTTTTACACATACCTCTGGAGATTGTCAACATGATCCGAGTGTACGAGTGTTTTACACATACCACTGGAGATTGTCCACATGATCCGAGTGTAAGAGGGTTTTACACATACCACTGGAGATTGTCCACATGATCCGGGTGTACGAGTGTTTTACACATACCACTGGAGATTGTCCACATGATCCGAGTGTACGAGTGTTTTACACATACCTCTGGAGATTGTCAACATGATTTGAGTGTACGAGTGTTTTACACATACCACTGGAGATTGTCAGCATGATCCGGGTCTACGAGTGTTTTACACATACCACTGGAGATTGTCCACATGATCCGGGTGTACGAGTGTTTTACACATACCACTGGAGATTGTCCACATGATCCGGGTGTACGAGTGTTTTACACATACCTCTGGAGATTGTCCACATGATCCGGGTGTACGAGTGTTTTACACATACCACTGGAGATTGTCCACATGATCCGGGTGTACGAGTGTTTTACACATACCACTGGAGATTGTCCACATGATCCGGGTGTACGAGTGTTTTACACATACCACTGGAGATTGTCCACATGATCCGAGTCTACGAGTGTTTTACACATACCTCTGGAGATTGTCAACATGGTCCGGATGCACGAGTGTTTTACACATACCACTGGAGATTGTCAACATGATCCGAGTGTACGAGTGTTTTACACATACCACTGGAGATTGTCCACATGATCCGGATGCACGAGTGTTTTACACATACCTCTGGAGATTGTCCACATGATCCGGATGCACGAGTGTTTTACACATACCACTGGAGATTGTCAACATGATCCGAGTGTACGAGTGTTTTACACATACCACTGGAGATTGTCAACATGATCCGGGTGTACGAGTGTTTTACACATACCACTGGAGATTGTCCACATGATTCGAGTGTACGAGTGTTTTACACATACCTCTGGAGATTGTCAGCATGATCCGGGTGTACGAGTGTTTTACACATACCACTGGAGATTGTCAGCATGATCCGGGTCTACGAGTGTTTTACACATACCTCTGGAGATTGTCAACATGGTCCGGGTGTACGAGTGTTTTACACATACCACTGGAGATTGTCAACATGGTCCGGGTGTACGAGTGTTATACACATACCACTGGAGATTGTCAACATGATTTGAGTGTACGAGTGTTTTACACATACCACTGGAGATTGTCAACATGATCCGAGTGTACGAGTGTTTTACACATACCACTGGAGATTGTCCACATGATCCGGGTGTACGAGTGTTTTACACATACCTCTGGAGATTGTCAACATGATTTGAGTGTACGAGTGTTTTACACATACCTCTGGCGATTGTCAACATGATCTGAGTGTACGAGTGTTTTACACATACCTCTGGAGATTGTCAACATGATTTGAGTGTACGAGTGTTTTACACATACCACTGGAAATTGTCAACATGGTCCGGGTGTACGAGTGTTATACACATACCACTGGAGATTGTCAACATGATCCGGGTGTACGAGTCTTTTACACATACCACTGGAGATTGTCAACATGATCCGGGTGTACGAGTCTTTTACACATACCACTGGAGATTGTCAACATGATCTGAGTGTACGAGTGTTTTACACATACCACTGGAGATTGTCAACATGATCCGAGTGTACGAGTGTTTAACACAAACCACTGGAGATTGTCAACATGATCCGGGTGTACGAGTGTTTTACACATACCACTTGAGATTGTCGACATGATCTGTGTGTACGAATGTTTTACACATACCACTGGAGATTGTCAACATGATCCGAGTTTACGAGTGTTTTACACATAACACTGGAGATTGTCAACATGATCCGGGTGTACGAGTGTTTTACACATACCACTAGAGATTGTCAACATGATCCGAGTGTAGGAGTGTTTTACACATAACACTGGAGATTGTCAACATGATCCGAGTGTACGAGTGTTTTACACATACCACTGGAGATTGTCAACATGATCCGAGTGTACGAGTGTCTAACACATACCACTGGAGATTGTCCACATGATCCGAGTGTAAGAGGGTTTTACACATACCACTGGAGATTGTCAACATGATCCGAGTGTACGAGTGTTTTACACATACCACTGGCGATTGTCCACATGATCCGAGTGTACGAGTGTTTTACACATACCACTGGAGATTGTCGACATGATCCGAGTGTACGAGTGTTTTACACATACCACTGGAGATTGTCAACATGATCCGGGTGTACGAGTGTTTTACACATACCTCTGGAGATTGTCAACATGATTTGAGTGTACGAGTGTTTTACACATACCACTGGCGATTGTCCACATGATTCGAGTGTACGAGTGTTTTACACATACCACTGGAGATTGTCCACATGATCCGAGTCTACGAGTGTTTTACACATACCACTGGAGATTGTCCACATGATCCGGGTGTGCGAGTGTTTTACACATACCACTGGAGATTGTCAACATGATCCGGGTGTACGAGTGTTTTACACATACCACTGGAGATTGTCCACATGATCCGGGTGTACGAGTGTTTTACACATACCACTGGAGATTGTCAACATGATCCGGGTGTACGAGTGTTTTACACATACCACTGGAGATTGTCAACATGATCCGGGTGTACGAGTGTTTAACACATACCACTGGAGATTGTCAACATGGTCCGGGTGTACGAGTGTTTTACACATACCACTGGAGATTGTCCACATGATCCGAGTGTAAGAGGGTTTTACACATACCACTGGAGATTGTCCACATGATCCGAGTGTAAGAGGGTTTTACACATACCACTGGAGATTGTCAACATGATCCGAGTGTACGTGTGTTTTACACATACCACTGGCGATTGTCCACATGATCCGAGTGTACGAGTGTTTTACACATACCACGGGAGATTGTCCACATGATCCGGGTGTACGAGTGTTTTACACATACCACTGGAGATTGTCAACATGATCCGGGTGTACGAGTGTTTTACACATACCACTGGAGATTGTCCACATGATCCGGGTGTACGAGTGTTTTACACATACCACTGGAGATTGTCCACATGATCCGGGTGTACGAGTGTTTTACACATACCACGGGAGATTGTCCACATGATCCGGGTGTACGAGTGTTTTACACATACCACTGGAGATTGTCAACATGATCCGGGTGTACGAGTGTTTTACACATACCACGGGAGATTGTCAACATGATCCGGGTGTACGAGTGTTTTACACATACCACTGGAGATCGTCAACATGGTCCGGGTGTACGAGTGTTTTACACATACCACTGGAGATTGTCCACATGATCCGAGTGTAAGAGGGTTTTACACACACCACTGGTGATTGTCCACATGATCCGAGTGTAAGAGGGTTTTACACATACCACTGGAGATTGTCATCATGATCCGAGTGTACGAGTGTTTTACACATACCACTGGCGATTGTCCACATGATCCGACTGTACGAGTGTTTTACACATACCACTGGCGATTGTCCACATGATCCGAGTGTACGAGTGTTTTACACATACCACTGGAGATTGTCAACATCATCTGAGTGTACGAGTGTTTTACACATACCACTGGCGATTGTCCACATGATCCGAGTGTACGAGTGTTTTACACATACCACTGGAGATTGTCAACATGATCCGAGTGTACGAGTGTTAAACACATACCACTGGAGATTGTCCACATGATCCGGGTGTGCGAGTGTTTTACACATACCACTGGAGATTGTCAACATGGTCCGGGTGTATGAGTGTTTTACATATACCACTGGAGATTGTCAACATGATCCGAGTGTACGAGTGTTTTACACATACCACTGGAGATTGTCAACATGAACCGAGTGTACGTGTGTTTTACATATACCACTGGAGATTGCCAACATGATCCGAGTGTACCAGTGTTTTACACATACCACTGGAGATTGTCAACATGATCCGGGTGTACGAGTGTTTTACACATACCACTGGAGATTGTCAACATGATCCGAGTGTACGAGTGTTTTACATTTACCACTGGAGATTGTCAACATGAACCGAGTGTACGTGTGTTTTACATATACCACTGGAGATTGTCAACATGATCCGAGTCTACCAGTGTTTTACACATACCACTAAAGATTGTCAGCATGATCCGAGTGTACGAGTGTTTTACACATACCACTGGAGATTGTCAACATGATCTGAGTGTACGAGTGTTTTACACATACCACTGTAGATTGTCAACATGATCCGAGTGTACGAGTGTTTTACACATACCACTGGAAATTGTCAACATGGTCCGGGTGTACGAGTGTTATACACATACCACTGGAGATTGTCAACATGATCCGGGTGTACGAGTCTTTTACACATACCACTGGAGATTGTCAACATGATCCGGGTGTACGAGTCTTTTACACATACCACTGGAGATTGTCAACATGATCTGAGTGTACGAGTGTTTTACACATACCACTGGAGATTGTCAACATGATCCGAGTGTACGAGTGTTTAACACAAACCACTGGAGATTGTCAACATGATCCGGGTGTACGAGTGTTTTACACATACCACTTGAGATTGTCGACATGATCTGTGTGTACGAATGTTTAACACATACCACTGGAGATTGTCAACATGATCCGAGTTTACGAGTGTTTTACACATAACACTGGAGATTGTCAACATGATCCGGGTGTACGAGTGTTTTACACATACCACTAGAGATTGTCAACATGATCCGAGTGTAGGAGTGTTTTACACATAACACTGGAGATTGTCAACATGATCCGAGTGTACGAGTGTTTTACACATACCACTGGAGATTGTCAACATGATCCGAGTGTACGAGTGTCTAACACATACCACTGGAGATGGTCAACATGATCCGAGTGTACGAGTGTCTTACACATACCACTGGAGATTGTCAACATGATCCGAGTGTACGAGTGTCTTACACATACCACTGGAGATTGTCAACATGATCCGAGTGTACGAGTGTTTTACACATACCACTGGAGATTGTCAACATGATCCGAGTGTACGAGTGTCTAACACATACCACTGGAGATGGTCAACATGATCCGAGTGTACGAGTGTTTTACACTTACCACTGAAGATTGTCAACATGATCCGAGTGTACGAGTGTCTTGCACATACCACTGGAGATTTTCAACATGATCCGGGTGTACGAGTGTTTTACACATAACACTGGAGATTGTCAACATGATCCGAGTGTAGGAGTGTTTTACACATAACACTGGAGATTGTCCGCATGATCCGAGTGTAGGAGTGTTTTACACATACCACTGGAGATTGTCAACATGATCCGGGTGTACGAGTGTTTTACACATACTACTGTAGATTGACAACATGGTCCGAGTGTTGGAGTGTTTTACACATACCACTGGAGATTGTCAACATGATCCGAGTGTAAGAGGGTTTTACACATACAACTTCAGATTGTCAACATGATCCGAGTGTACGAGTGTTTTACACATACCACTGGAGATTGTCCACATGATCCGAGTGTACGAGTGTTTTACACATACCACTGGAGATTGTCCTAATGATCCGGGTGTAGGAGTGTTTTACACATACCACTGGAGATTGTCCTAATGATCCGGGTGTAGGAGTGTTTACACATACCACTGGAGATTGTCCACATGATCCGAGTGTACGAGTGTTTTACACATACCACTGGAGATTGTCCTAATGATCTGAGTGAACGAGTGTTTTACACATACCACTGGAGTCTGTCCTAATGATCCGAGTGTACGAGTGTTTTACACATACCACTGGAGATTGTCCACATGATCCGAGTGTACGAGTGTTTTACACATACCACTGGATATTGGCCTAATGATCCGGGTGTAGGAGTGTTTTACACATACCACTGGAGATTGTCCTTATGATCCAGGTGCAGGAGTGTTTTACACATACCACTGGAGATTGTCCTAATGATCCGGGTGTAGAAGTGTTTTACACATACCACTGGAGACTGTCCTAATGATCCGGGTGTAGGAGTGTTTTACACATACCACTGGAGATTGTCCTTATGATCCGGGTGTAGGAGTGTTTTACACATACCACTGGAGATTGTCCTAATGATCCGGGTGTAGGAGTGTTTTACACATACCACTGGAGATTGTCCTTATGATCCGGGTGTACGAGTGTTTTACACATACCACTGGAGATTGTCAACATGATCCGGGTGTACGAGTGTTTTACACATACCACTGGAGATTGTCAACATGATCCGGGTGTACGAATGTTTTACACATACCACTGGAGATTGTCCACATGATCCGGGTGTACGAGTGTTTTACACATACCACTGGAGATGGTCAACATGATCCGGGTGTACGAGTGTTTTACACATACCACTGGAGATTGTCAACATGGTCCGGGTGTACGAGTGTTTTACACATACCACTGGAGATTGTCAACATGATCCGAGTGTACGAGTGTTTTACACATACCACTGGAGATTGTCAACATGTATTGAGTGTACGAGTGTTTTACACATACCACTGGAGATTGTCAACATGATCCGGGTGTACGAGTGTTTTACACATACCACTGGAGATTGTCAACATGATCCGGGTGTACGAGTGTTTTACACATACCACTGGAGATTGTCAACATGATCCGGGTGTACGAGTGTTTTACACATACCACTGGAGATTGTCAACATGTATTGAGTGTACGAGTGTTTTACACATACCACTGGAGATTGTCAACATGATCCGGGTGTACGAGTGTTTTACACATACCACTGGAGATTGTCAACATGACCCGGGTGTACGAGTGTTTTACACATACCACTGGAGATTGTCCATATGATCCGAGTGTAAGAGGGTTTTACATATACCACTGGAGATTGTCAACATGATCCGAGTGTAAGAGGGTTTTACACATACCACTGGAGATTGTCAACATGATCCGGGTGTACGAGTGTTTTACACATACCACTGGAGATTGTCAACATGATCCGAGTGTATGAGTGTTTTACACATACCACTGGAGATTGTCAACATGTATTGAGTGAACGAGTGTTTTACACATACCACTGGAGATTGTCAACATGTATTGAGTGTACGAGTGTTTTACACATACCACTGGAGATTGTCAACATGATCCGGGTGTACGAGTGTTTTACACATACCACTGGAGATTGTCAACATGTATTGAGTGTACGAGTGTTTTACACATACCACTGGAGATTGTCAACATGATCCGGGTGTACGAGTGTTTTACACATACCACTCGAGATTGTCATCATGATCCGAGTGTATGAGTGTTTTAAACATACCACTGTAGATTGTTCACATGAAGTCATAAAGTTTATTGCAACAATAACATTAATAGAGAGATTAAAGGATGTAGAGATATAGTAATGTTATTGTCGTCACACAGAAAGTAACTGAGTTACAATTATTTATAGGAACGAACAGATTGGCCCTGGCATAGACTAAAATTATCATTATTTTGTTCAGAAAAATGATCAGTTATAGTCCAGTTATGATATTTTTTGACAGTGACCTCATGGTTTATGTGTACCTAAAAGATGAAATCAATTGCTTAAACAGGTAGAGTTTAGTTTGGTATTGAACTGTTTGTACAAGAATTTATACTGGTTTTACACCGTAATAGTGGATTGTTCCACTGCGTCACTGTATTCTTACCCAAACTGGACTGTAGACGACAAAGAACCGTACCCACCGAAACTCTACACGGCAAGTGAAACGAAAATTTGTTAGGTCATCTGACGGGCCGCTTTAAATAACTCTATGAAATAAAACAGTGTTACTGTAACATTGTCGATACATCAACGATTAATCATTTACCATGCTTATAATCGTCTGTCATCTTTTGTTTACTGATGAGAACTCTGAAGCAATATGTTTAGACCTGTGACTTGTAGATATGCGTTCCTGCTAACAGTACGGTAGGTTTATGATACATGCTTAGTCACGTGCAAACAGTACGGGTGGTTTATGATACATGCTTAGTCACGTGCAAACAGTACGGGTGGTTTATGATACATGCTTAGTCACGTGCAAACAGTACGGGTGGTTTATGATACATGCTTAGTCACGTGCAAACAGTACGGGTGGTTTATGATACATGCTTAGTCACGTGCAAACAGTACGGGTGGTTTATGATACATGCTTAGTCACGTGCAAACAGTACGGGTGGTTTATGATACATGCTTAGTCACGTGCAAACAGTACGGGTGGTTTATGATACATGCTTAGTCACGTGCAAACAGTACGGGTGGTTTATGATACATGCTTAGTCACGTGCAAACAGTACGGGTGGTTTATGATACATGCTTAGTCACGTGCAACCAGTACGGGTGGTTTATGATACATGCTTAGTCACGTGCAAACAGTACGGGTGGTTTATGATACATGATTAGTCACGTGCAAACAGTACGGGTGGTTTATGATACATGCTTAGTCACGTGCAAACAGTACGGGTGGTTTATGATACATGATTAGTCATGATAATAATGTTATGATTTCATAGAAAGTTTCAAGTGCGAGTTTTCTCGTACATGTAAACAAATACATCTTTAGAACGAAACGATTATAGCCATGATAAAACTTTGTCCTTTATATCCTACTTCGATATGAATGATAAAAGTCCGGACGAGGATTGGGGATTTTTCGCTTAACCTTGCTATGTAGTATTAAGTTTTTTTTATTGTTGTTCTGTGTTGTCAAGGTATTGAAGGTCTCAAAACCGTTTGATGACACTCTGTCATCATTGGGGAACTTTTTTTATTTGGGGTTAAAGATGGCCTCCGAAATGGCGATTTTAACAATTAAATACGGACTATTATTCCATATATCATTTGTTCTACCGTCAAAATTTCAGCACATCTTTGTTTTAGTTGAAATGGAATAAACATGATTAATAAAGGAACTGTATACATTAGCTGGGTTTTAAAAAAATTCACATTTTCAACAGTTTATGTGTAATTTACGTGACCAAAATGATAAAATGCAAAAATAAGCGGTTCTAATAACTGTTTAATGTGATAGCGAACATTACAATGAAGTAGATTTAAAGGAATGGTAAGTGACAAACACTGGACCCAACCTTATTGCATGTAGAACAGTATGTGTAATATACGTTACCATTAAATTGTTTATATGCAAAGTATGTTCTACTATGTTCTATACATTCTGGGTTATCAAACTGATATTATCAATGTTTTCTCTTAATAGACATCTTTTAAAAAAATAATTTGACACGTTATTGAACTTCTTACACAAAATGTGATTTACGTGACCATATGTTACCACATAGAAAATACATAAAAATACATAGTATAATGTAATATTTGTTTCCATCAAAGTGTTTAAGTAATTTAAGTCGGGAATATTATACTCTTACTCATTCTGAATTTGAGTGAGATGATCGATGATTTATTTCGATAGATCTGTTTTAAACTATCGTATAGCAATACTGTAACTTAATTCCTTTTTGAAATACAAATATAGTGATTTACGTGACATCATGCAAAACTAAGATGTTCATTGTATAATCAAGAAGAATCAATCAAGATTGTCAACGACATCATATCAATAGCAAACTTAATGTATATCGGAACTTCTTACAATTATAGTGAGTAATATTTGTAAAACGTAACCACATGTTTCATTTCCACATAATTATATGTTTGACTTTATTCAGTATACTTGACAAAAATCACCACAGTTCGACTAGTTACTTGAATCAATATATATCTGAACTAAACGTTTTTTATAATCATAGTTTCGAGCGAAACTCACAGGAACATCACTACAGCTTGATAAAATAATTTTCAAGCATGTAGCTGTTTAATTACACCTTAAATTCAGGGTTATTACAAGTGATAGACCCATATATGCACAAAATAATGTACATTCGAGCACGGTAACATTTACAATGACCAGTTACACATGGCTGTACTGTCACAACCGCACTTGATCAGCTCGAGTCTGGTAGTAACATTGTCACATTGTCTGTTGTCATCTTAAGTGCTTTCCTTCATAGTTGCATCAAAATTGACTGAAGGGTAGCCTAATGTTGTGAACCTGATTGTAACACATTGAAAGCAGTAATTCTTACTGTAGATTTACCTACGGTATCTCTGAAGATCTCTAATTATGACTGCATCCTGTAATGCTGTTTCGCTAATGTCAACTGAAGCGCGACCTCTAAGAGTTAGTTATTTGTGTATATAATACTTTGGAGGCAATGTTATATGTACATTGTATTATCATATTTTAGTCAGTTTTCCCCTCATGTGCGTCAGAAATAATATATTGTTAAAAACGTGTGCCTCGTCGTTAGATGTTTTGAGATCTTGGTGTAGTATCCTGATGTGCTTGTCCAATTTAATGGGTCTATGGTTTTGTGCAGTTACACCAAATCATGATGTAGTCCTTTCATTTGAAAGTGTTTGTACTTCTAACTCTTCAACAGTTGTTTTTTATTGCCATCTGCAGTCATGGTTGCTTTTTGTTTGGTAGCAGCATAGTTATTGACAACAGATGAATTTACCTAATAGTATGTATTTGTTTCGCCCTCTTACCACGCGTCACTTTCAAGTCAAATATAGTGCTTCAGTCGACATAAGAGAAACAGCATTACAAAATGAAGTCATATGTTTAAACACCAGATATTCTAGCGTCACATTCTCTGTTAAGTTGGGACACTAACGCTTCATATTTATGGGTAGGTGTTGGGTAGTCTAAAAGTGTTACAGTCCGGGTCTGTTCCGTTACATTTGGAAACCACGCTTGGCAACCGTACTGTGTGTCGATTGTGATACCATGACAAGAGATATGGAAATGGTGGTGATACTTAAACCGTCCACCAGCGTGTTTGGATAACAAAGGCAGGGAAGTCGTCTGCTATCACGCCAAGAATTTCACAATATCGCACATATGAGGTATTTGAAAAGAATGCAAAGCGGGAACACATACAGACAGTGGAAAAGCTAATTAGAACCAAGACACAAAGGAATTAGAAATGCGTAAAGGTAGAATCAGCAATGTCCTTCTGTCTGGTCATGATAGCTGACAATGTTACCATGGCACCAATATAAAACACTTAAACTGCCTCCTCGATAGCCATGGCATAGGGCGTTCGCCTATATACCAAAGAAGAAACAAATATGGTATCTACTGTAATTCCCTTGCTTGACGCTGAGCATTAAAGGAAATATGGCTTCTATTCTCTCATACCCTCATGGCGATGAATGACACCAGTAATTAGGTGTTGAGAATGATTGATGTAAGTTAGAAAACTTTTTACACAAAATGTGGTTGTGACAATAATATTTAACTCGAATTTAGTGTACCTTTGTTTGCGTATGTATGTACTTGTATTCTATTGCTTATTGTAATTCTGATACGAAGATGTATGTAAACGGCTACATGCTTGAAAATTACTAGTTTCTAGTCAAACTGTGGTGATTATTTCTTGAAAGCATAATTATAATTTTAAACAATATTGGCAGGTATTGATTTAAATAGCTCGTCAAACCGTGGTGATTTTTTGTCAAGTCTATATGTAAACATGTACCTGTACGGGGAATAGAAACATGTGGTAATTGATTACAAATATTACTTACTGTAATAATAAGTTCAGACATACATCTAGATTAACATTAACATGACGTCATTGTAGATTTAAAAATATTGACAAACTGGATGGATACATCTTCATCATACAATGAACTGTGGAGCTTTGCATTATGTCACTACTAGTATTTCAATCAGAAATCAACTTTCCATAATGCTTTGTGATAGTTTAAAACAGATTTAGCGAAAGAAAACTTATGACACAGAATGAGTTAGAGTATAAAATTCCAGACTTAAATTGCTTAATTACTTTGATAGTAACATATATTACATTATATTATGCATTTTTCTATTTGGTAACATATGGTCACGTAAATCACAGTTTGATTAAGAAGTTAAATTACATGTCCAATTTAACAAGATGTGTTCAAAGAGAAAACATCAATCGTATCAGTTTGATAACCCAGAACAAGCAGGAAATATAATAGTTCATACTTTGCATAAAAATAATTTAATGGTAACGTATATTACACATACTGTTCTACATGCAATAATGTCTTGCACATTGTTTTAGGTTGAATATAACTTAAAACTCATTAAAACGTACTTCTTTGCAAGGTTCATGTTTGATATCACCTTTAACAGTTATTAGTACCGATTGTTCTTGTATTTTATCATTTTGGTCACGTAAATTACACATAAACAGTTGAAATGTGTATTTTATTGAAACCCAGATAATGTATATAGTTCCTTTATCAATAACGTTTTAACCCTTTCAATGTAAACACGCATGTGCTGATATTTTGACCGTAGTACAAATGTTATATGAAATTATTGTCCGTATTTAGTCGTTAAAATCGCCATTTCGGAGACCATCTTTAACCCAAAATAAAAAAAGTTCCCCAATGATGACAGAGTGTCATCAAACGGTTTTGAGACCCTCAATATCTGGACAACTCAGAACAACAATAAAAAAAACTTAATACTATAAAGCAAGGTTTAGGTTACTCTCGTCTGGACTATAATACTGGGTAACACTTACACTTCAATTTATGAACCAATACTCGACTAATGAACATGCGAATAGAATACCGAAAATGGTTCAAAATACCTTCTTTATGAGCAATCCTAGTTTTGAAACGCACAATTTGTTGTCGAACATTGGATGTTGCTTTGGAAAAATACCTTTAATATTAACGGTTACTTCCGGAAAAAAGACAATAATGCTTAGATATGGTTGTAACTCAAGGGTAGGCTGCTCTTAAGGGGTACTTGGACACATTTCCATGACGAAAAAATCATTTTCCTAAATCTTACAAAACACCAGAAGTGTCAATTCTACTATAGAGTCGTGGAAATACGGTTTAATCTTTGTAAAGACTCCTCAATTTTATGCATTCTAGAGACCAATAGTTAGTTAGTGTCTTAAAGGCTATTATTCTAATTATGAGGCTTCATTGTAAACCAAACATAAATAGACAGTGCTCTTGAACACCTTTAGGCGATGGTTATACAGGTATATGTGATCACACATTGAATCCATTGTTCGGTGGCCTTTTCTTTGTAGGAAATCTACATCTTTCACCGTGAAATGTGTCCTTAAAAACCGCTCACAACTGGCGAACGACACATGCCAGTCATGAGCGCGATGGCATGAAAAAGACACTGATATTGGCTTGACCTTTCTTCTGCTTAAATGTTCAATGGTTACATCCTTAAAGTCATTTTTCCAGTATCGCTGTGAAAAGGTGTGTGAGTCTCTCAACGGCAATATGTCCGCATGACATGGAGATCTATGCCGGAATTGCATCAACTCCTGTCGCTATTCTGTGGACATAGGCTTTTAAATTGCTTTGTCTCTTCCTAAGCAGACAGCTAAATAAGTTCGGCACTTACTGTTGATTAGGGGAAGACGAGCATAATGCCTCGTCATTAATGATATATAACGTGTTGAGCACGGCGTCATCGGGTTCTGTCCATCGAGATAGAATTATAACTGGCATAGGTTTGGGCTAGCCATGTACAGTGATTGCATTTTGTTCTTTTATTCAATCAGCTAGGTGACTTTTACGTCGTTTTCGCCACATACTGTTTATAATGGGCCTAGTGTTGAAGCAGGAAGTCTCATTGAATAACGCCCAGTCCTGTTCTGCACAAGGTTCTGGTGGCTCGATCATTGCATCCAGTTCCGTTTCGAGTTGTTCCCTAACCCTATAAACCCTTGTTGCTAATAAATATAGGGCTTTAATTTCGTCAATTTGACATTTATTTTGAGTGAGTATTTCCATTATAAAGAAACAATGACTTGTCATTAAACCACCGCGAACAAAACAAGCTGAACAAACGCCGACTTATCTCTTTACGTATGCCCTTTTCTAAAATAGTATATCCTGTCATATCAAAATCGTATGTAAGATGTCAGAGGAGAAGCAAATTTGCAGTTAATTTTCGTATTTGTCAATTACAGACTCTAAACCCCTTTAGCAGCGAAGCATGTTTTTTGGTTTTCAGCGTAGAAACACCACCTTTTCTCGGAACTGTACATTTACGTTTTTTTCAAAATAGTTCGTCGGATAGATCCTATTGATATTTCCACCCTTGTTACTATTCTATTTTTGGCCAATATATTCGTCATAGATACCATTAAAGCAGCGGCACTGTATATATACTATGTAAAAGAGTTTTGCACAGTATTTTTAAAAACGTCCGAGTGTCTACTGAATGGGTGGGATCATACATTCACAACCACATGGCTATTAGACAACATACGTGTGATCTATTATACATTCTCAGTGCTATAGTGTTTGTACCTGAGCCGAGATCGTGTATAACTACTAATAAAATTTGTCAGATTTGTCATTCAAGTTATTGTCTTTTGACCAGTGAACTCAAACCCAAAGAAACAAATCAGGATGGGAAGACGAGCAACAATGACGTCAAATCATCGTCTTTTGGCTGCTGGTGTGCAGCATGGCGGAGCGACTGTTCGATGATTTCTCAGCAGTTTGGTGCAAGTATAACACGTTTAAATCAACGCTACAACAATACAGGAAGAGTACAAGATCGACCATGTTCAATGAAAACGTCAGCAATGGACGATCGTTATATTGTACTGACGGCACGGTCTGCGCCAAAAAGGGCAGCAGGTTTGCTCAGAACGTCTAGAATACGTATCAGCTGGCGATTCTGTGTCCAGGATTAGTGTTTGGCATAAACGTGGAGACGATATGACTCTAACAACTTTCTGCATTGAGATCGTTTTGGAGGGGGTGTCATGGTTTGGAGAGGAATTTGTGGCAATGGACGTACTCGTTTTAGTCACTGCTCAAGGGACGAAATCATCGAACAAGTTTTAGCAACATTCATACAACAATATAACGGGATAATGTGCGTTCATATACCACAAGGCACACGTTTGGTGTATTACAGGCTAATAGCATTCACACTCTTTCTTGGTCGTCACGTTCACTGGATTTGTCACCTATTGAACACATGTGGGATATTCTTGGTAGGCAAGTACGTCAACGTGACGACGTTCAAAATACGCATGACTTATAACATTACACGAAGAATGGGCTGTCATTGCAGTGCAACTACTAATTTCAAGTAGGCGGATTTTCAAACTGTTAGCATTCATCTAATAATTTCATATTTCGTATACAAACATGTGTCCAATAGTTTGTATTAAACTTAAAAAACCAACGCACAGTCTTCAGCTTTTGAAATGAGTCTGATACATACTGCAATATGAATTGTTTCTAAACTTGTTTTACAGAGTATAGTTGCTTTTCGATCATGTTGTGCGATTTTCAATTTTTGTGACATTACATCATTTCAAAATGCAGAACTCCGTCAATCCTTCTTACGACAAAAGTTAAATATTTTCTTCCAAAAAATGTGTACATCGGTTATACATGTATAGTGCGTGTTCTATAATAAGATAGGCGGGGACATTTGGTATATAACGCACAGGTGGTTTAATCAGACCTGCATGATTTATCTGTGAAGTACCAACCACCATATATGTATACTCAAGTTTTTATTTCATAGAAAACTGATAACATTTTACGAGGAACCAATATACGGATCCGAGCTATATATTTATGTACCTGACCCTAACCCCTCATAATCTAACTATTGCATATCGCACTTACTTACCCACAGAAATAGTTAAATACGCCAGTTATCTCAATACATGTACTGTTCTTAGAAAAATAAGAATTATACTAGTAGGCATAGACGGAGGTCGATTGTTTTATTTTTAAAATCGTTTGAGCAACATTGGTTACACTCAATACGGCATTGCTGATCAAAAGACCGTGTATATCATGTTCCAACGCTAGCACATATAATGTTATATACATCACAAAAACAGCAAACCTAAAATATATCGCTAGCACATATCATGTTATATATTACAAACACAGCAAACCTAAAATATATCGCTGGCTTAGAAAGGTAGTAGGTACAACATCAATATTTTGATAAAAAAAACTGTCACAAAACTACTCATTACTTATTGTAAAACAAGCGGTTTCAACTTCAGTTTTTATTTCTGATTTTCTTAAGAATAGGTTCAAAAGAAGCGCCTTGTGATTCTGATGTTAAATGTGTATCTTTTTCTATAAGCCAGTGATATATCCCCTGTGTAACAAAAAGGCCCTTGGACTCTCACCTGTCCTAGAATGTACCTGTGGTGACGTAAGAAATTATTAACAACTTGTTATAGACAAGTATCATGAAGATTCGATCAAAACCAACCGTGGTCTCTTAAGAGTGGATACAATATTTGTTTTACCCAACGTGATCAGGTTTGAACATTGACCTAGATGTCAGTGAGACGGACATTCTGACCAAGTGTCGTGAATATGAGATAAAAACTGGGATCTCTGGAGTGAACAAAAGGTTTTTATAAGCTTTGACCTGGTAACCTAGTTCTTCAACCGCTATGACACAGATTCAAAATTGGCATTCATTTCATAAATAGTGACATTCTGTATTTTATGAAGATCGGATCAAAACTGAAGAATGAACAGAAGGTTTTTCTAATAATTCTTTTTATTTGACCTAGTGACCGAGTGTTTTACCCAGCAAGACACTGTTTTGAACTTGACGTATCACAAAAGGTAACTCTGAATAAAATGAGATTTGTATGTACATGTATGTATAAGCAGCGAGTATCAGATATGTTTATACAAAACTAGAAATCTAGATTGGAAGATTCAATTAGAGCTAGGGTATATGTTTTTATATCAGAGTTTAGTCTTCATGCTTACCTAAATAATGTTAATATAGACAAGTATAGAATCGCTTTGACAAGATTACGATTATCTGCCAATAGATTGATGGTAGAAACTGACAGATGGCACAAACAAATAGCTACCCCTTTTAATGAAAGAAAGTGTCATTTGTGTAAAACTCTTGAAGATGAGTATCATTTTGTACTGGAATGTAATCTTTATAGTGATATCAGAAAGTTATATGTTAATAAATATTTTTACTTGCGTCCAAATATGGTAAAATTTATTGAATTGATAACCTCTCAAAATGTTAATATTAATAGACGTATGTTTTTAAGGCTTTTGAAATTAGAAATCAGTATTATATGTACTATGGATAAAGAATTGGAACCATTCCCGCTTTATGTGAAATATTGACTAGTATCTTTAATAATTTATGAATAAGTAAACCAGAATAAGTACATTTTTGACCGCTGACTATACTTATGTTTGCAGATATACATTATACGCTGTGTAAACTCGTGTGATATTCTGATATATTTCTACTGTTTTTGTGTGGCGATAAGCCACACTATGTAATAACTATCTTTCAGATTTGATTTGATTTATATATACTATGAAGTTAACGCCTTTATGCCTACACCAATAAATAGGTCTATGATTTGAACAATATTACAAGCATGCTACACAGGTTACACGTATCACTGAACCCGATTTGTTTACATTACCAACATTTATTAATATTAAGACCAACAATTACATCAGAATTTTATTTTTTGAGGATATTTTAATTTTATAGCAAATCATTCCGCATGGACTATATTCCTACTACCAAAGGCCTGCGAACCGCCAAGGACCGTCAAGAAGGTTGAGAAAGTAATCCCACGGTTTCGTGTTTACATATCGGGGCATTCATATGCAAATTGATATACAACGAGCTATTGGTCAGTGACTAGTTTGTATTGTTGACTTAGCCAATAGATTTCTGGTGGAACGCGGATGAACTGAAATGTGTCTATTAAAATCACTCCGCCGCTGAACATTTGTAGACGATGACCTAATTATGTTGTTTACAGACATTGATGCTATAAATAGAAACAACATGTTTTCACTGGTGGCCGGAAGCTGAATTAGTTCAAGGACAGTATATACAGTCTATCTATTCGCTAGCAGACGATCGATACACTAACTTAGACAGGATCTTCTATTTTAATAGATCTCTGGTTTAGAACAGTACTGTCACGCAATATTCAATTAGTTGCAGTTCCGTCAATTACTATCGGATTTTGACAAAATAAATTTTGTCAATACCATGAGATATTTCAATTTATTAATATCAAATTAAATTTAAATTATAAAATAATATGAATTCACATTGGCGAGTTAAATAGCGAGTCCCTAGATTTCCTATTCGCGAATTGCGCAAATTTTCGGAACTACGTGAGGTTTTAAATCGTCAGTAACAATTTTGTTTTCTAATTTACATAAACAAATAATACCTCACTGAAAAAAGGAAACCATCAAATGTCAAGTCACCTCGTGCAAAACAGAAACACAGATAACATTTTACGACGAAACCGTGTAGAGATCCGTGATATATATTTTGTACTTTAAACTATCTAGAACATACCTTAGTGACTACCTACAGAAATATTTAATCACCATTAATTTTATAATCAGCAAGATGTTCGTTCTATTTTATATTATTATGTCGCGTTTTCTTACAAGAATAAAACAATGTTTGTTTTGTGGGTTTTTTTATATCTTTTTTCAAGGTGAATTTGCACAGACATTGACGAGCCGGTCACTGTGGTGCACTTTGTTTGTTATCATAAAAACGTCTCTTATCAATCATCCTGTGCCTCCGTAGCTCAGTGGTTAGTGCGCTTGCCGTCTAATCTGGCGACCCGGGTTCAAATCCGGGTGGAGGTACATATATATGCCTGCCATGTTTCAGTAGAAATAAAGCAAATAAAGGCTATGCTCGGCATAATTTAAAAAAAAAATCAATCATATATAACTTTTTAACTGGATGATCAATTTCAAGAGAATTTGGCATACACTTAGTCTTAGAACTGCTTTGTATGATTGCAATTAGTTTATGCAAATATCGATAGTCAATTCCTGTTTTTGATACCTTGAAAGTTTGGCCATTTTAGAACAAATATACCTTTTACAAAAAAAATCGTTTTAGTCTTAAACATTGACAGCTACCTGTGATGTCTCCTGGAAATTTCTCAAATAGCAGTATTTGTGTTTGATAGAACTTTCCGGTGTCTATAACTCTAACGCGGCATTGGGACATGTGCCACCTAAAGTAAACAGGTAAATCAGGTATAACAACAAAAGGATATTGGAAAGAAGATCATCTTTTAAATTTGTTCCTTAATTTTAATTTACTTGGTTAATAAAAGTGAGCAGATAAAACAAACTTCTGCTCTCCCTAAATCGGTGTAATGGTCAGTGATTTCTGTTTATATTGACATTGCAGAATATCGCGTTAGAGTTATACCCCTACATCCATTGAACTCGATCTGTTGGTTATATGTTTGTCCTATTCATCATCAAACCAATGTGTGACACTTATTAAACATGTTGTTTAAATTCACTTATGTGGGCAACGGACAAAAAATCCTCTTAGAAGATCTAATGAAAGCTACTGATTGATCTTCACTAAAACGGTACATCCAGGATTCTTTAACTCTTTTTGGTGCTTCGTTGGGAGTGTTTATTCTCCAGTAAGCACTTTATGTACAGAATTGTCGATTTCGGCTGGAACCAGATCGCAAACAAGACAGTGAGTGCATAATTAACATCGGATTATCAAGAAAGTATAATATAAGATATGCAACGCTGTTCAATGTAAGCGGGGCACCTCTCGTATAAGAAAAAAGCTTGGTCACAACGACTCATTTCAAGAATCATTATACACTATTATTTGGTCATCTGGGATCAAAAACTATGTCACTGTCAATCGTGGAACAAACTTGCGTATGATTTTGGCCATCCTTATACATCAGTGGTTTGTAAAGTTCCCATACTATGCATATTGATCGAGACCTGCAAGAGGCTGTTTTTCTCCGGGTATTCATGAACAATTATAAGAATGAGGCTGTTTTTCTAAGGATATTCATGAACATTTAGAAGAATGAGGCTGTTTTTCTAAGGATATTCATGAACATTTAGAAGAATGAGGCTGTTTTTCTAAGGATATTCATGAACATTTAGAAGAATGAGGCTGTTTTTCTGAGGATATTCATGAACATTTAGAAGAATGAGGCTGATTTTTTGAGGATATTCATGAACATTCATAAGAATGAGGCTGTTTTTCTCAGGATATTCATGAACATTTATAAGAATGTTTGTTTAGATGAATGTATCGCAAGTTGATTTGCTACGTGAAATCAAAGAACAAGATGACCCAAAGGACTTGACTGTTGGTCTAGTTTTTACCTAGCTTTACACCAAGTATAACCCAATATCACTGTTGTATAACGTACACCGGATATTGCTAGCAATATGAGTAAAATTACAAATTTTCGCGACATTCTAGTGTTGACAAGGGTAAGTTCAGCGACGATATTAAGTCTTTCTGCGTGTATTTAATATATATATTATACAAACGTATCTCGTACATAAATTTTCCAAGTCCGTGCAACCGGTTAATTGCCAGGAATTTCTTAAAAGGGTGATTAAAGGACCAAACTCGTATCGTTACTCACGCAAAAAATAAGCTCGATCTGTCAAAATAAGATGCTTTTGTTTATATTCCTCGTTAAAATAGACAACTTGAATCGAGCGAATTGTCATTCCTGTTACAAAGACTGTATTGTAAATGCAGTATTCGAAACTAATCGCAAATAGCGGTGCATTGTGAGAATAAATACAGGTGTTAGTGTACAGAGTATTGCTATATAGTTGCTCACTGGTGTACGGAGTATTGCTGTATCGTGTACGGAGTATTGCTTTTAAGTGCAGTGACTATTTGTCACACAACTTGAATAAATACAAGGTATTTAATCAGTGTTTGTTTGGTAAAAATAACTTGTTATTGCATAGATCTGTACCTATTAAGTTTGGATTGTATGTACTACATGAAACAATTAATGTAACAAGCTAATCCTATCTCCAAGAACCCTATCCCCTGAATTTTACATGTTGTGATATTAGAAATGTACACCAATTCTACAGGGTTATGAAAGTGGTCTGTACTATTTCATAAGAACAATCGCTTCTTTGACCGACTGAGCAAAATAAGTTGCCTAACCTCTGCCGGGAAGAAAATGCAAGATCCCCTTGAGAAAATGTCTGTAGTCAGGCAAACATGCTTTGTCACCCACATATCAATATTTTCTGTTAGTGCTTTTGTGACAACATAATACAAAATACCACACAAACCTTAAACGTTCTTTTCTGTTAACTTGTTAAGATGGTGTTTAGATTTGAACATTTTAACCATGACATTAAGATTTTTCACGTTAAAATAGACGTATTATTGGAATTCTTACTTAATTATATTCATCTTCTTTCGCTATTGTACATTGTACCATGATAATGTTTCGATTTGTTAAATAACATCTCAGATTGGGCATCGGATATTACTAGGAAATGCTAGAAGTTCATGTAGTCAGTCAGTTGCGCCCCCCCCCCTCCACTCCCGGGGATGGGTTTTGGAAGGCCGGGGAAACGGTCGTGTTTTTACCTTCCAACTACCCCGCACTGCCGGGGAAATGTCCGAATCTCCCTGTTGACAATATTAAGTTGTCATGGGGCTGGTGAAAACCAGATCTTTTACCATCAGCTTCCTTGGCAGGGCCGTGGATTGTGGGGGGGGGGGGGGGGTTACAGCCCCAAAGTAAAAAAACTTGCCCATCCCCGGGGATGCAACTGATTGGTGCACAAGTATGTGATCCATTGTTTCATGTATGCATCGGTTATATTTGGTATAACAAATACGATTGGTTCACTGCCGGATGTGATTGTACCCATCGTTGTTGCTGAACTCACTAAACATGTAAGTCAAAATAATACAATGAACTCTTTGAGAATAAGATCTTACGAAGAAGTGGCCTCGCTGTATAGTGGACTGGTTTTGTGACGTTTTCTAGTCCCCTATGACGGTGCAAAACCGGCCGTGTACAACAAGTTATCTGTAATTTCAATGCTAAACTAAATGAACATATATTCGCTTTTTAGACCATAGCCGCAATGTTACCTAAAGTAACTGTATCCAAAAAAAAAAAAAAAAAAAACGAAACATCTTTTACCAGAAAAATACTTATTTTCGTTTTAGTCGTCAATGATACAGTAAGCTTCTTCTTCTTCTTCCGTTAAATGCGTAGAAATCCTTCTGGAATGTCTTGTACCCAGCGATAAAATCTGTCATGCCCGACAAAACAGTTGTATATGTATTTACAGATTAAAACTATGTACAAGGACTGGTGATCTAGTGGCCGACTGGTAGAGACATCACTGCAGCTCTGAATGTCTCTATGCTGGTACTGTATGTGACCATCGCCGGGAGCTTGTTCCATTCCGATATCGTTTTTGGGAAGAATGATGTCCTGTATGCCGCCTCTGGCGCTGTTAGTTGCTTAAAGCGGTTAACTCCGCTTGTGCGTGAGTCTGCCTGGTGGAGTGGGTGCTCTGGTACCTCGGCTAGTCCGTTGTTGATTTTGAAAATCATGGTGATTCTGGCCAGGTATCTCCGGTGTTGCAGTGGTTGCCATCCAAGGTTGGCAAGCATTTATGATACACAGCCGGGCGTGCGGTCTGCATATTGCTGCGTGGTGAAGCGCGCTGCCTTCCGCTGAACTTGTTCCAGGGTGTGGTTCAAACAGGTGGCTAACAATGGTACTATGTGTACATGTAAAATATAGCATCACTCTCACACCACACTAACTTCATAGTAAAATTGTTCTCTAATGCCTAGGTCCCACTAAACAGTTTTTCTAGGCGATGTTCTCCTTATTTAATAAATACTTATTAGGCATTGGATAGCATCGGTAAAAGAGTCTTCGTAGTATCGAGGGAGATTCGGTGAAGCTATATATTTGATAATATACGAAATACCTGTTCCTGATGCCTCCCGAAGTTTATTACAATCGGGAGAACATCACCGAAGCAACATTTGTCCAGTGGAATATAGGCTTTAATGAATAGAGAGGCGATTCTAGAATCTAATTTCTATTTTTACACGATTTCAGAAAACCAGTGAGGAATGGAGAACTGTATTCTACATATCATGTAGTGTTGCTATATTTGGTGCTTTCATCTATGGTGTGTTTGCTGATTGTGAGGTAGCACCATGGGCTGGAACGAGTGATATAGAACTTAAGGTGGTCTGTCCACGCACCCAACAATTAAGTATACAATAGTTAAATAATAAATAAATATCTACGATAGAATATGTCAACTTTTAAATATTTTGTTAAGTTATGTTTTTCATTGTAAATAAAAATGTGTTACGTTCAAATCGTCATTATATAGATAAACATGTATCTGTAAATAAATATTTTTGAAATGTAAATTATGAATGCAACTACACTATTACTTATACAAACCATTACAGCTTGAACTGATTACTTTTTGAAATCATAGTGATAAATTCATCTTCATATTTTGTAACTTTATTAAACATATTTAGTCCATCCACAATAGTAAATTTTGCCTTAAAGGAAGTATTAAATTGTATGTTTGTCTTTTCATCAACTATATATTATGTTTTTCGTGTATTTTTGTTTGATGTTTATCAATGTTTATCAATGTTTAGTATCGATATATATATATGTTTCATTCTTATTTCATCACGTTTATTTTATGTTGTATATATATGTTTGTTTATCATGAGAAACTGTACAGTTTAAATGAATAAACTATCTATCTATCTATCCATCCAGGGAAACCAAGCATTCTACAGATTGCAAACATAAACCACTGAACACATTTTCGACACAATGAACAATTGACAATTACGCAAGAGAATAGATCGCCCCACCTGGTTGTTTGTCGAAGAGTGCTTGGCGAAGGTCTTCAAGTTCATCCACTGGATCATGTGATTATAATTTACCGTTAAGGGTATTGAGTGACAACTACTAACACATAATAAGTGCTATAACGACATAAGACATTTTCACCGAGGAGTCAAGGGACTACAGGGTATAATTGCGAATTAGATATGTTCGGGTGAAAATGTCTGCTGGTGAACTGAAACATTTGTCCTTAAACACAGAACAGTGTTGTTTTTCTGTTTGAAACTCGCGGATATTTAACGTCACTGACTGCCACTTCACGAAAATAGTATTTTGCAGTTGGCATATCGATACAGCACCGACTACATAAGGCCATATTTGTGGTCCAAGTAACATCATACAAAAGTTATAGTCAGTGGGACAAACTGTGACATACTAGTATGTTCATTGTATTATTTCAATTTATAATATGACGATTTTGTAAGATGTATTTCGACAGTTTATTTATCTTGGCTCAAATGAACAAAATTTTAATGTTTTATACATCTTCCTTTATCTTTGTTTCAATTTTGAACTTTTAAAGGAGTGATATGTAACAGAAACTAACGCAGTTCTTCTGAAACAGAACTGGATGGTGAACCTCTTTGAGTAAGTTAGAGCTACCGGAACCCCTGTGGTGGACTTGTAGTTGTAATGCCCCAATATCCTTGCCACAGTAATATCATTCAACAATAAACGACTCAACTCAAACGACGTTTCACCATTTATTTTATTTCACAAATAATCATAGTTTTTATCACAATTTAACCGACTTGAGCATTTATTTTTAATCCAAAAGTATTTAATTTAAACGGACAGAATGATGATAATTCCAAAGTTATAAATCCAAATTATACGAATGTTCATTTGCATATTATTTCCAAAAAGACTGTCCAAGTTCAATGTCACCCTGGGTATTAATACCAGATGTGATTTATTCAATGCTGTATGTGAAAAACATGGACCATGTGACTGTTCCTTATAAGGAGTAAACATTAAGAACAAGGAGCATACACTTAGAACGATTAGGTCAAACAAGGCTACAGCCTGAAATTCATGCTTTTAGATTTACATAAGGTGGTCAATAGGAGCAAACATAAGAAGGAATATTGTAAAATCATGTACTATTTGAATCGTGAAATAAGCAAACTGTCGCATCCATGAGCTCCTAATGAGAGTCACATAACCTTTAAATTCAATTTCAACAGAAATATTAATACTGACCAAACCATTTAAATAATACATACACATCAATGCAATACACAAATTAAACATTCGCAAGTTTGCGACAACCCCATCTAGGATCGGCTGAAATGTGGCTCCTTGTACAATATCTAGTTTCGAGTGGAAACGTCAACAAAATGAAATAAAGAAACCACATAAGAAACAGAAAACAGTCATCATAAGACAGTTATGGCGTTCCACAGTTTACATCGGAATGCACGTACTTCCCGGTCATTAACTATAATTAACTATTAATCGATGGCTTAGAATGTACACAATTTTTAGCAGTACAAAATTAATTAATTAACGAATAACAACCAACTTACAGTAAAAACCCAGTAAACACAAATCAGGTCAATCATTGGTCAGTTTCGATATTCATCCGCGGGTCAGATATTTAACCGCTGCCCGCGTAATCATAGTCACAGTATTGTGAGACACGTCGATCTTGTCGTTAGAGAAAAGTATTTGTTCGTTGTTGGTCCAAACTGTGGCCTCCATTCGTATCATAGTGATTTATTGAAGAAAACATCAAATTATTTACCAAGGAGTAGAAAGTAGACCGGTCACACAGAGAGGCTCCCTACGTGTAGGGAGTATTATAATATACTGTACATTCAAGGATCACAGTTTATACTGTCCACGGATCACAGTGCTGGCAAACGATGAGCGAAAAACCGTCCAGACAAAAATCAGTGATCAATTACAAAACCATGAATGAACGAGGATTAGTTTCTCCCAGTGCTCAACAGGACTCCAGTACCCCGTCGAGAACCCCACGAAGGTCAGTCGCGGCGCAGCTTGACAAACGTTCACCTGACCGGGAACATTGTAAACAGGAAGTGGAGGAAAAAAGCGTTTTGTTACAAAAATTGAGAGAGTTGGAGGAAGAACAGGATAAGTTACGAGAGCAGGAGGAACTCCAGGTGTTACGACGCAGAGTGAGGGACACGGAGAGCGCAGTTAAAATTAAACAGCAGGAACTTCGTGCCATGGAAGGAACATCAGAGGCGCCACATTCCACCAAGGGGAAACTAGAAAAGAAAAAGAGTGACAGAGGTATGCCCTTTAATAATCTTACAATTGACAATTTAAGAGCATTACCTGGACTCCAGAAAGAGGCGAGAAAACATTTGACAAAATTAGGCTTGTTGCAAGCCGAAGCTAGTTCAGAATGCTCAAGTGAGAGCGAGAACAGTGCACAATCGGACTGTAGTAGTAGTTCAGCAGAATATGCATGTAGTCAACGTAGCTCTACCCAGAGAAAGAGCAAAAAAAGTGGTGCTAGCAGAATGAAGTCAGGCATTGAGGCTAAAGCTTCTGAAACCGTGGTTAAACCACAAAAATATCCACATGCAGCCCTGAGGTTTGATTTCACGAACGCTAACACCACTTTCGATAATTTAGATATGAATTTGTTTGTAGCAGAAGAGCTAGACATCGTTTCCTCTAGCAAAACCAAAAAAAGGAAAGCACAGCTCGAGTAGAGTTACTCAAACGAATAATGTACTTAGCAAGTTCATATGAATTTCATGTTGTCAGATCATTATATGCTGCCATATTGCGGGAGATAAAATTGGGTCACATTTAATGGGGGGACGATTTTCAGTACGTAGAAACGGCCGTCCTAGCTCGCTTCAAAGTAAAAAGCAAATCAGATTACAAATTCAAACCCAACCCAGCATATACTACCCCTACAGAAGGGAGTTCCAATGCAACCACATCTGAAGAAAATAAAGGGTGGTTTTGTCCAAAGTTCCAAAGAAATAAATGCAGTCAGAAAACAGCCCATTTATTAACAATTAAAGGGAAAAATAGATATGTAAAGCACATGTGCGCCACATGCTGGCAGACCGACCATAAAGAATTAAATCATCCCGAATGCTCAGTAGATTGTCCCCATTCAGCCATGTGACTGAAAAATAATCAATACTGCTTAAAGTTTGTACTTAACCCAGTCGCAAACATTTTTTATCCAAACTTTTGTACAATAAATGACAGCCATCAAAAATTAGTCTCCAAGTGTCAGTATAAAAATTGTAAACTCTGTAGTAATGTCAAGTCAAAATTAGGACAAACCAGTGATGAAAAGGTCTCCACATACCACCGGGTTAAAAACTCCGGGAAGTACAATTTCGAGGGGTGTAAAATACCAATCAATACAAAAATAAATACAGAGTACATGAGAACAATGCTGGATGGGTATTATGATTTACAAGTGTTAGAATTAATCAAATTTGGGTTCCCAATTGGAATAAAAAATAAACAAGACAGGATAAAAGCTGAGGAATGTAACAAAACAAATAACACCAAAAATCATGGAGGAGCGAATAAATACCCTCAACATATATTAAAATATTTGACCAAAGAAGCAGAGTGCAAAGCTATCATGGGTCCATATACAACAAACCCCTTTCCAGAAAGAATAGTAGTGTCACCACTCAACACTGTCCCAAAATTGAACTTAAAGGACAGAAGAGTAATTGTAGACTTAAGTTTCCCCAAAACGGGTCAAAATATCAATGCATACATTCCTACAGACACATATTTGGGAAACAGGGTCGAATTAGTGTTACCTAAAATAGAGGATTTCATAGCTCTTATAAAAGCAAAAGGCAAAGGTTGTCACATGTACAAACTAGATCTAAAAAGGGGTTACAGACAAATTAGCATTTGCCCTTCCGATTATAATCTAGTAGGATATAATTGGAAAGGTCACTTATTTTTCGATACAGTGTTACCTATGGGGTTACGCTCAGCAGCTCACATTTTTCAGAGAGTGACTAACACGGTGGCATTCATGATGTTTAAACTGGGGTTTTCAGTATTGAACTACTTGGACGATTTTGGTGGGGTAGAAAAGGCTAAAAGAGCAACAACAGGATTTTTGACTTTAAGACGAGTTTTAGAGAAAAGTGGATTAGAAGAATCCATTGAAAAAGCATTTCCACCTACACAATTGTTAGTATTTTTGGGAATATTATTTGATAGCGAAAACATGACTATGAGTATCACATCCGATAGGTTAGAGCAAATAAATAATTTACTGCAGACTTGGTTAGCCAAAAGTGAAGCCTCGGTAAAGGAGATACAACAATTACTTCGTAAATTAAACTTTGTAGGTGCCTGTGTGCGATCAAGCAGAATATTTGTCAATAAAATATGCAACTGGTTAAGAGAGTGTTATCATGTAACAGATAAATTAATCACCATACCAGCTGAAGTAAAAAAAGACATAACATGGTGGAATACCTTTTTACCAACATATAACGGGGTATCTTTAATTGACTATGGGGATTGGTCGGGAGTGGACCACATTTTCAGTTCAGACAGTTGCCTGTCAGGATGTGGAGCAATGATAGAGAACATGTACTTCCACAAAGAATTCCCCGATTTCATAAAAGACCAAGAGCTCCATATCAGTGCCTTAGAGCTATTGTTTGTTGTAACAAGTACTTAGAAGGAAAAAAGGTCAAAATATACTGTGACAATATGCCAGCATGTATTGTCATAAACACTGGAAGGGCCAGATGCCCTTTTTTACAAAATTGTCTGAGAGAGATATGTTTAATAGCATCAAGTTATCAATTCCAAATTAAAGCCATACACTTAAGTGGAGATAGCAACAGACTAGCGGACTGTTTGTCGAGGTGGCACTTAGATAACAAGTATAGGAATGAATTTATAAACCTCATCAACGTCAGTAACTGCATAGAAACACATGTAGAAGATAATTTATTCAGATTTAGTCACCAGTGGTAATTAACTTTTTCAGGGCAGCAATTATGCACATTGAGACAAGAATTAAGTGAGTCAACATCTTCAGGATTTGCAAAGGGTACTAACAAAAATTTACTCATTCAATGGGAAAGTTTTATAATGTTTTGCTTATATTTCAACTTAGAATTCATACCGGTGAGCACAACCACGCTCCAGTTATATGGCCAGTTTTTAAGTAGGTCTTTTAAAGCAGTAGAAAGTATAAGGAACTATATCAGTGGAGTAAAAACCTTGCATGCCATTGTAGGAGTAAATATAGAACAGTTAAATACATATGTGTTAAACTTGTCATTACGAGGCATAGCCAGGCTAAATCCAAGACAAGTGAAAAGAGCCAGTCCAATGACAATTCAGATCCTGATTGATATACATAGAATACTAGATTTAACCAAGGGAGAAGATATAGTGTATTGGTGTTTGTTTATGTTTGCCTTTTTCCTAGTAGCCAGAAAATCTAATTTAGTCCCTACGACAAAAGACGACATAATCTCAGGGAAATTTTTACATACAGACAGTGTCAAGTATTTTAAGGACTATATTTTAGTACATTTTAACTGGTCTAAAACAATTCAATATGGAGAGAGAGAACTGATCAACCCTTTGATCAAACTCTCAGATACATTTGTAACAGGATATGTCCAGTTACAGCATTTGAGAAAATGAACCAATTAAATATTAATAGATCTGGGCCAGAATTTTTCACATTACCTAATGGGTCCACCATTTTTTATCATATGTTTCAAAAAAAATTAAGACAATGCATAGCAAAGTTAGGGTTAAACCCAAACGAATTTTCTACACATTCCTTCAGGAGGGGGTTTGCTACACTGGCATTCCAGGCAGAATTACAACCTGAATACATTCAATTACTTGGAGATTGGAAGTCTGACGCATACAAAACTTATTTAGAACTAACCTGGAATGACAAAGTAAAAATTTTAAAGTCTATGTTTCATAACAAAGTAATAACTAATTCTAATTCCAGATGTGAAAGTGGCGATTGTTAGCGATTCCATAGCCAAACACGTTCAAGGTATTAGGGGAGCCACTGTACATCCATTTCCGGGGGCCAACATTTCAAGGTTGGGCACCAAGCTATCCAGACAACCACATATTTTAAATACAGATGTTATAATTTTACATGTGGGAACCAACGATGTTAATGCGTTAAAAGTACCAGAAATACTGAGTGAATTTAACAATTTGATCACGCCCATAAAAAAGTTAAGCAAAGCAAGGCTATTGGTCTCCAGCATTCTGCCCAGATGCGTAGATTACGAATCCACTGGACCAAAAGTAAAAGCAATAAATTTAGATCTAAAAAAGTTATGCAAGGAACGTCAAGTCACTTTTGTTAGTTCGTTTAGACCTTTTTTCAAGGGGGGCAAACCTAATAGACACCTGTTTGCAGTTAGTAGTCCATGTCCCAGGTCTTGAAAATTGAAGATCCATTACCAAAGAGGTGAACAGATCCAACAATGATTTTCGGTTAGCTTGATATCTAAGCTGTCTGAAATCAGTTGATGGACTTGCGGGACATTTTGCCAAATGACCTTTTGGTGGCCATCTTTAAAGATGGCCGTCGTTATTTTAAGCAATCAGAGGGTTTAGGAAATCTTCGATTATTCCTTACTCACAAGGGCTATCGTCTTGTAATTTGTTTTAAAATGTTTGCAATTGAAATGTGCATATAGCAATATATTAATATAAATAATATAATGTGGTTATTAATTAATAATTATTGATTTTTTAAGGAAATTATGATATTTTTCGATTTTTGTCGTTAATTTTTCTCTTTCAAATCGGATCTGAGTGTGTATTTGACCATTTGTTGATCGTTATATGCAGAGGAGGGTTATAGGCGTCCATAATAAACATTACATTGACAGATTTTCGTTTAAAAAACCTTCATGAGCCCGAAATATTTGATACCTTAAAGTTTAATAGTAGTCCTGTCTATAAATGGGATATTTAGGTTTGACACAACATTGGATTGAATAGTAAATATTTTTTGGTTTTCTGTAAGGGAATTTATTGTAATTGAAGAATATGAATAATGCCCAGCTGACATCATTGAGCATTTTGTGAAAATCAAGATGGCGTCCAAGATGGCCGCCAAAATTCAGAAAAACAATCAGAGGTACCAGAAATTAGGATCAAATCGCCTTTTTGCAGATTGGTTGTAGTTGAAATGTTTTAAACATAATTATTTATTTATATTCAATATTATTGATTGAGTTAGTGAATGTAAAAAGGCATCCGTGATGGTTGGAATCAACATGGTGGCTAAAATGACAAGCTGTTAGGAAAATAATTTGTTTTTATCACAATTTAAGTTGAAGTGGTGTATAATAAATGATTGAACTGTAATATGTAATAAATGCTCCAAGAAATCTTTGAGTTTTAAGCATTTAACCATTAGCTGATTCAAAATGGCTTCCAAAATGGCTTCCAAAATCAATTACATATTGTGTTAGTGGTGCAAAGAAGTTACAAATTGACAAATTGATACTTTTGTGATCGATAGCAGTGTAAGTTTTGCAAACATTATTACAACTAAATACCCTGTATAAAATATAACATTATATCTATTTGGTGATCGACCTACCCCGTTTAAATGGTATCAATGAAGGCTAAAATCATAACTGTGACAAAATTGCCACCGCATACAGGTATGTCAAACTCAAAAAGTGCATTAAAACATGTATCGTAATGGAATGTGTTGATGTGAATACTGCTATAGGTTAAAAATATAGATCTACTGTACCATTAGAACACTTTATGTGCAGTATATCTGATATGACTTCTAAGATGGTTGCCAACCATGTATGTTCAAATGGGAGTGGTATTCAATACTGATCTTATCTAATAGTTTTGAAGAATAAGGATAGCCACATAGTCACATCGCTTGTAACTGACCAAGTGTTGACTATGGTGTTATCTGGTTGGCTGTCCTTATCCTTAAGTCAAGTACCATCAATATTGTGAACCACCGGTACTGATTGTCTAATTTGTGTTCGGTTGGTAACGTGGTACGGTAAATGCATAAGATATTTTTCATACATAGTTATACATGTTTTATTTACACATTGCCGTCAAAGGAATAGATCATCTGCACATACATCAAACTCGACGCATACACCGAGTTCACAGTAGCACCATTCATATGCCACGGAAGCGATCCGCTCGCCATTACACTAATCTACAGATCACCCAGCAGCAACTAAGCTTTTTATGAAGTCAACCACATCCACCCTGCCTACACAACATCGACAAAATGGCTTACAGGCAGCATCAACTTACCAGATATCGACTTGGAAACTGGCATGATTACAGACAACACCTACCATCGCCATACTTGATTAATATTTATAGACACGGTCACAGAAACAAGCTCGAACAATTTTTCATCTTCACGATAGGGGTAAACAACAAACGTATCCTCTGTATAACCAGTACAGCACTATCTTGGGTAAGCGACCATAGCACTGAATTCATAGTGGCGAGGACCACAGCGGCAAGATGGAATACCCCGGCAAGAACGACACTTTTGTGGAAGAAGGCTGATATTAACATCATAAGCATGATCCACGGCGTCAGCATTGACCTTGCCTAGCTCTTTTCTCATACCACTGATATTGACACATTATGAATGTTATTTCAGAGACTATGCCAACGTACCATATAAAATTACAAACCCATAAACGATCCCAGGTATTTCCAACCATTGTTAGTAGTAATCAGAAAAGTCAAACGTCTATGATGAAGAAGTGGGCATTCCGCGCAACTTCAGTATAGACAAACTGGATACCAACAGCCAAGCACTCGACAAGGTCCTGAACTAAGCGTTGCGCATAATGACTGGTGCTTCGAAGTCTACACCGATTGAATTCATGGAAAAGTTCACTGGTACCCAGCCATTATACAAACGAAGGCAAGCCAAAGTCATGCTTCAAGCGGAGAAGTTCAGATCAATACCGAACCACCAAATGGCAACAAGATTGGCTGGATTTACCAAAAAATCGGATCAAGCGAAGCAGCTTTGTACATGAAACCAAGAAGTTAGACAAAGATTTTGCACCTGAGTTGACCATAGCAAGTACACCTCTTGTTAGGGATGATATAGTCAACCCATTAGCAAATGATCTGTCTGCAGTAACTGTGAGACCCCAAGTCCCTCAACTCGAGCCAGGCAAGCAAGATGATGAATGTGTTCGAAGGAGCCTGACACTAGCCATGATAACTTGATACGCCAAGAATACCCTCCTGAGATATGGACCCATGTCTATACTGATGACAACAAAACACCAGAACTAGCCAAAATACTACATAACCTTAGTACTCACTGCAAACTAGCCCTACAGTGGATTCCTGCCCACTGTGAAATGCCTGGAAATGAAACAGCAGATGAATTGGCAAAACTGGGAGCACAGTCAGCACAACCGCCAGTACATGTGAGATATACAGAGATAAAGAGATATAAAGATACTGGTCCCTACCATCGCCTTAACAGGTCAGAACAAGCGATTATGGTACGAATACGCTCAGGGCACAACAGGCTGAACCATCACATGTACCGGAAGTACAAATTGGTGTTGTCTCCGATCTGTCCATGCGGGGAAGAAGAACAAACTGTCGATCATGTCCTCCAAAGATGCAGAGGACAAAACCAGGATCGAACTGCAACGTGGCCCACAGACACAACTCTCCAAGAGAAGCTCTATGGAGACGCTGATGATCTGCGGAAGACCAGAAAGTTCATCGCAGACACTGGGATGATAGTGTAAGACGAACGACTGAGGTAAGGTGAGGACAAACTGGATGTGAGAAAGAATATAACTGGTCACGGTACGCATGAAGCAAAGATTCCAAACAACATCCACACAAGTTTTTGGAATACTATACTCCCTTCAGACTAGAGCGTCACACCCATCATCAAAACTAGAGACCAATTTATAGCGACCTAGCAACTACTGGTCCATCTCAATCAAGTCTGTGTGAAGGGTTAGGGTTAGGCTCACACCGTTACTTCAAAGCCAGATCATGGCCCTTCTTGACACGTTTTAGATACTAGCTGACTAACAACAAGGTTCGGAAAGATATCCACTGAGAGTCAGCTGCATTCCATAACCAACTACAACTGTTACCTAGATGGTTGAGATCAGATTAGCCCGTCATTCGGGACTTCAACAAAGCCTTCGGTCTAAGGAGAGGAGAGGCAAGCCAGCAAACTGAATTATTACAATATCAGTGGAACCTGCTGGGCAGGATTAGTACTAGCATAATTCTTGCAATCAGAACCCAACATGTACTGGTCGGAGAACAGTCCACCAACACAGCACCAGTCATCAACCATTGGACAACTTTTTCTGTTGTATATCTACCACCTTCTAATTCATGCAACATCTACTCACCATCTGCTTGCTGACAACAACCTCTTGAACATGGTAATTACTAAAGAAAATGCTTAAGGCAAACAAGATGACATTGACAGACTACAACAATGAATGGGAGGGTCCATGGTTCATGTCATTTAAGTATATGGTCACCCGCATCACTAGGAAGAGCACTCGTGTTGAGACTCCGTTTTTCATCCACAACAGCATGACACGTTACAAGTTGTGGCAGAGATAAGTACATCGGGGTATACATAGATGGGGTCTCCTTGAGTACCAATGTTGCTACCATTGTGAGGAAAGCTAACAACAGCATCGCCTTCTTCTGGACAACCCTGACCCACTATCAAAACAGATTAGGGTACGATGTTACCAGACACCTGTCAAATCAATCCTTGAATACGCAAATTCGGCAAAGGGTCAACCAGGTCAAATATTTGTCAGCTGGAGGCAGTTCAGCATATTGGACGCAATTCGTCAAACGGTACTTTAGCACAACAAGCAACATCAGGCAGATCATTGGTGACTTGGGTTGGAAACTCTAGAACCAGATTCATGAGCATTGTCGACAGCGTTTATGCCTTCTCGAGGGGTCTTATTTATTGTGGATAATCATGATTATTTGTTTTTAACAAAAATAACTCGCCGCTCACACGATCTTGTAATTGAATATCAATGGCACGATAATGCCCAAGAGGACGACCATATATACTATACAGAAAGAAGAATAATCTGCAATTTATCCACCACTTATGTAATGTTAAGTGGCCATCTTTGCTGCCGTTTTGAAGTTAAACCATAATGCAAGTCTGATAAATATAATGTTTAATACAAATAAAAACTATTTCAACATACTATACGATTGTAATAAAATATGCTTATTCAGCAATTATGATGGCCATTACAGCCGGTAGTTGATTTCTTAGTATGCTATCTTAAATAATTTCTAACAATAAATAATGATATGCTTGAATAGATACTATGTTTAACATATACACAACTGCCAATTAGCAACAATAGTAATTTATGTAACTAATCGCTTGCACCACCAACATATTTCCTGATTTCGGCGGCCATCTTGGACGCCATTTTGAATAAGACAACGGGTAAATTGAATCGAATCGAACTTTTAATTGAATGTTAGTTAACTACTTTAATTCCGATATCAACAAAAATCATTTCAATAAATGTTTTAATAGAATATATCAATATGTCAATTATTGCGGCCGTTGTAACCGCCATTTTGATTTCAGCCGACATGGATGCCATCCCACAATATTTTAATCGACGAATAATAATAGATATAATATAAAAACATGTGTTAAAAACATTTTAACTACAACCAATCGGCAAAAAAGAAATTTGTAACCAAAATCTGGCATCTCTGATTGTTTTTCTGATTTTGGCGGCCATTTTGGACGCCATTTTGATTTTCACAAAATGCTCAATGATGACAGCTGGTCATCATTCACATTCTTCAATAGCAACATATTCTCTAACAGAAAACCAAAAAATATTCACTGTACAATCCAATGTTGGGTCTAACCTAAATATTCCATTTATAGACAGGACTATTATTTAACTTTAAGGTTTCCAAAATTCCGGGCTCATGAAGGATTTTTAAACGAAAATCTGTCAATGTAATGTTAATTATGGACGCCTAGAACCCTCCTCTGCATATAACGATCAATAAATGGTCAAATACACACTCAGATCCGATTTGATAGAGAAAAATTGACGACAAAAATCGAAAAATATCATAATTTCCTTAAAAAATCAATAATTATCAATTAATAACCACATTATATTATTTATATTAATATATTGCTATATGCACATTTCAATTGCGAACATTTTAAGACAAATCACAAGACGATAGCCCTTGTGAGTGAGGAATAATCGAAGTTTTCCTAAACCCTCTGATTGCTTAAAATAACGACGGCCATCTTTAAATATGGCCGCTAAATGGCCATTTGGCAAAATGTCCCGCAAGTCCATCAATTGATTTCAGACAGCTTAGATATCAAGCTAACCGAAAATCATTGTTGGATCTGTTCACCAATTTGGTAATGGATTTCGGTCTGTCACATGGACTATATAAAATCATAGTTCTTATTGCTATGTAATTGCTAAGAACACAGAAGTCCGCTACCATCTGTCATTGTTTCTGTTACCATGAAAACAAGAATGTTTGTCCAAAAACAAAAAAAAGGACGTACATTATCTCCATATTGGTCCCTATCCAATATGAAATAATGTCATAAATAAAAAAGGATTGTATGTACAACAGTACAATCTGTGGGACGAATTTGTTATCTACGATGTAAATCTCAGATATACTCGTATTATGCAGGTCTTTCTTTGTATGACCCCGGTTAACCCACACTATATTTAAAACGCAAATCGATAATAAAAAATATATTGATATGTCTTTATCTAGTTTAGTTTAGGTTTTAAGGTAACAGTGGAAAATCATTTACATGTTCATGGTTAAAATTCATTTACATTGGTTCGTTACATAAACACCACTGTCCATTCACCGTGTGGACCATATTGCAAATTGGTCTAGAACCAAATATGTTATCCACTATAAATAAAGTTATTATTAATAGTATACCAATCCATCATGGTCAGAGTATGGTCAATCTATCATGTTCAGAGTATGGCCAATCCATCATGGTCAGAGTATGGCCAATCCATCAGGTTCAGAGTATGGCCAATCCATCATGTTCAGAGTATGGCCAATCCATCATGGTCAGAGTATGGCCAATCTATCATGTTCAGAGTATGGCTAATCCATCATGTTCAGAGTATGGCCAATCCATCATGTTCAGAGTATGGCCAATCCATCAGGTTCAGAGTATGGCCAATCCATCATGTTCGGAGTATGGCCAATCCATCATGTTCGGAGTATGGCCAATCCATCAGGTTCAGAGTATGGCCAATCCATCATGTTCGGAGTATGGCCAATCCATCATGTTCAGAGTATGGTCAATCTATCATGTTCAGAGTATGGCCAATCCATCATGTTCGGAGTATGGCCAATCCATCATGTTCGGAGTATGGCCAATCCATCAGGTTCAGAGTATGGCCAATCTATCATGTTCAGAGTATGGTCAATCTATCATGTTCAGAGTATGGCCAATCCATCATGTTCGGAGTATGGCTAATCCATCATGTTCAGAGTATGGCCAATCCATCATGTTCAGAGTATGGCCAATCCATCAGGTTCAGAGTATGGCCAATCCATCATGTTCAAAGTATGGCCAATGCATCATGTTCAGAGTATGGCCAATACATCATGGTCAGAGTAAGAGTATGGCTAATCCATCATGTTCAGAGTATGGCCAATCTATCATGGTCAGAGTATGGTCAATCTATCATGGTCAGAGTATGGCCAATCCATCATGGTCTGAGCAATGACAATACATCATGGCCAGAGTATGGCCAATCCATCATGGTCAGAGCAATGACAATACATCACCAATTTCGTTCTCTGATTTCCTCATCGATTTGGTTTATGATTGGTCTTTGTCAGAAGGTATGGCTCTCTTATTATACCAGGCCATCTTATGTGAATAATTTCATAATGTTTCAGAGACGGTTGACATTAATAAGTATTAGAAGTTTTTAAAAGACATGTTCTTCTTTTCCAAGTCTGAGAGCTATATAAAAAGTATTGTTTCGATATTGATGTGGGAAGGTCTTAATTTTATTGCAAAAGTTTGTACCCTGTTACCTTAAAGTATCCAATATATGAGCGACATAACTTAATAGACACACGTAAATATTCTTTGTGCCAAAAATAACCTTTGAAGCAATCTTACCTAAGTCAACTTTAAAGACGTAAAAGACTGTTGGTAATTCGGTGAAAACGTTTTGGTTTTTTATATCATATAAAATATATCGTGAAATCCTCTAATTCCTCAATCAATTTGTGTGTGTTAATTACACCGCGCGCACATGAGCAGAAAATTATAATTTATAGGTACGTTTAAGGATGGCAGCGAGTGCTAATAACGAGAGAATTAAAGACAAGGTGAGTTCTTCGATCATTCTATAACTTAGCGTTTTAAATATCTGCTACGGGTGCCAGCAATTATTTAATTGCATAAATTGTTAATATATAGAGGATCTATCACGAGTTGTCAATTCGGGTATAAATTTATATTAAATGAGTTTTGGAGATTTTATTAAGCGATCCTCTGGCTTAATAATATTTCCTGATTGAGTTTAATATAAATATATCAATTGATAACGAGTGATATATTCTTTATATCACATGACACTGAAAAGCATAATACGTTTTGATTTATTGGAAAAAAACTCACCCATGTATTTAAACTTTATACTGCACGTGTTACGTATAAGATTATACGTACTCGCTATGTTATCAAGGAGACAAGTAGGAAAGTCATGTGATATATAAAGTTATCAGAAAAATGATGAATATTAAAGGAGGCGAAGTCATAGCACATAAACTTGAAAACAAACTAAACAAGTAAAGGACTAGCATAGCTGTGTTAACAACCTGGCCGATGAACACAAAGCAAAATGTACATGTATTCTTCTTTTTCTTCTTATGTGACTTTAATGTTTGACGATGTCGTCATTTAATTATGTTATGAGAGTTCAGATAGTACTAAAATAAATTGAATCGTAACTTATCATATCAAAGCTTCATTATAATGCTGATCAACCAGACCCGGTGATTATCAACATACATTGTAGAAAGTACAATTACTGTATGCACATCATACTTCGTACTCCAATTGAAGCATTTCTTAGTTACAAAAAACTGCTGTAACTTCTTTATTAACTTTCTGAATGGAAACATGTGAAATGTGGTTTATTTTCTTAAGTAGATCATTGCTGCCAGTTGAAGTTGGTTTTGGTGCAAAATTCTAAAAAAGTTGGAGCATGGAGTATGGAGTTCGAGTATGAGAAAAGTTTATAATCACCAGGCCAGGGCGAGATGATCGTATTGATTGAGCTATGGGTACATATATGCATGCACATTTAATCGTGTTTTTTATAGTAACCTTAACGTTAATATAATTATTCAGTAAATAATTATGATTGATACTAACGGATAATTTTGCATTGCATATAATCGTAAAATATTTTCACATCCAGAAAGAAGAACGCGCGGTGAGCAATCCAGCATGTTTGGAAGTGAGTGGAAAAGTTTCGAGACAAAGCCTGGTCGACGAGGCAAATAAGAATATAGAAAACTACAAGAACATAAAACAATTGCTCGACGAGCATATATCTTATATGGAACAAAGATCTGCCCAGAAACTGAAGCTAAAGGATGACGATCACAAAATACTACAAGAAGCGAGAAATAAATTTAAAGAAATGGGTGAGCGTCATGCAGCACTGCTTGCCAAAATTGAAGAATATGAAAATGGTATTGACGCAGTTCAAATGAGATGTGGTTGTGTATTTTGATATAATGCGGGCAATGCCGGTAGAATCGAAATTCGGGAAAACAGAGGATCCTGAACTCCTGAACTTAAAAAAACAACTCGAGTGTGCAGAAAAGGAACTAGGAGAGAAAAATAATTGTATTGCCAAGATATTATCCAAGCAGAGTAAGATGAATGAAAAGTTAGAAGACACTTCGAACGAAGTAAAAGAAGTTAAAAGTATGTTAGCTGATATGGGTCAGGCAGTGCGACAGCTAGTCTTAGCAACAACAGAAAAGGGCAAGATATCACAACCAGGTCATAGGGCAGACATTGAGAGAACAAATCAGGTACCAGGTCGGACACAACGAATCGGTGGACTACCGCTGCATCAACCAAAAGTTAAAGGACTAACCGACTCACTTGCAGCCAGGCCGAGATGGACATAAACCAACCAGTCTCCAATGAGTAAACATTAAGATATCAGAATAGTTTATCTATTCACTTCAGTGCAGTTCAATCAAAATATGTATGTCTTAAGTTGATTTTGAATACTAGCCTTGGGTTTTATGACAGTGGTTTGTTTTTTTACTGTGCTTTATGTTACAATCATCTCAATGATTACATATGTATTATAGACTACCGAATTATATACTTTGGTTTCTGTGAAACTACCATTTCTGTTACAACAACATGGTTTATTTCGAGAAACTTTAGGCGTTATGCCCATGAATTATAATCAATACAATACATATACAAATACCATTACAAAAGTATACTAGCATACTATCATGCACGCACACATCATGCATTCAGACAAGCACACCCACAAATTCACACAATCACACACACACGCACGCGAACACACACATACACTCATGTATACACATGTCGCCCGAATAATTATGTATATTTTTGTCATAATATGTTACCTATGCATTTGTGTTATTTGTTATTATGAAATATCATATGCTTTGTTTTTGATAATAAATATGTACTCTTGAATTTTCTTGTTTATATACGTATTAGATTTCGTTGCATGGAAACGTCACTTGTTATAAACATATACATGTCCAGTCTACACGTATTATGAAAGCAGCATGGTAGTCTCCCTCAAATTCTCGAAATAACTGGCAACTTCATGAACGTACATAGGTGGACCTTCTTTACAAACTCAATGCTAGTATAAAGGAGATAAAAAGCCTAATTCGGATATTTTATCTCGTACGTAGGAGATACAACAGCCTAGTGAGAAGAACTTAAATCCTACGAAGGAGATAAAAAATGTCTAATTAGGATGTTGTAAGTTCTACGTAGGAGATATAAAACCCTAATTAAGAGATTTTACCTATATGGTCCTGGTTGTGGTCTTGTTCAAGTCGTATCGGCACACCCTACATATACCACACGCACAACTTAGCTCGTTGGTACCTATAGAAATTCAAATATTCTGTGATGTAAATGCACATGTTATTTATTATCTTGTTTTATTAAATGAATCGAAAGTCTGCATGTTCATCTTTTATAAACAAAGATATAGCACAATTGATTTCTAAGCACAGCTTCAGCATAGCCATGTCCTGCTTGATTATAAGTCATGTCCACTTTGAATACAGTACGGCCTGGTAAAATGTAGCGTACAATGGGAGACAACTACGAGTTTGCTTGTCATCGTCAATATATATAAACAACTTCAGTTTCAAACTTATTGTGTACTATGTAGTGCGTGTATGCAATTAATTGGTTGTATGTAACATATTAATTGTTTGTATGCAATTTATTAGTTGTTTGTATGCAATTTAATGTTAATAACGTTTGTGCTACGTTATGTTGTGTTGAGTAATGTCGTGTCATGTCGTACAAGATGTGGAATACATATGTTGCACCAAGGTACCTCTATGGAATAGAAGTGTTGAAATTGACTAAAACAGATGCTGAGAAGTTCGCTATTCAACAACGCAAATGTCTCAAACATTTCAGGGACTACCCACAAGAGTCGCTTCGGCTGCAGTTTATATTCTCATCGGTGCGGAACCCGTTGAAGCTATCATCGACAAGAATAGAATATCACTTCTATACAACATCATCAGTCAACCAGACTCAGTGGAATGTAAAGTGCTCAAGAGACAGTTCATTTCCAAGTGAGATCAGGTTTACACTGAACAAGTATAATCTCCCAACACCTGAAAATTTAATCAATACTCCAACTGAAATAGAATACTGGAAACGTATAGTTAAGCAAAATGTGAATGAATAACGTTACTGGGAAAGTAGAATGAAACATGAGGTTTCAACAAAATCATCACTTAAATACTAACAAGTACAAAAACATCCTACCAAAAATGCCCACACTATCTGGATTGCAATTAGACCTAGGAGCCATGAAGTGAAGAGAGCTGAAGTGAAAAGTAGAATTCTCACAGGAACCTACATCATTCAAGCCAATACTGTGAAATTCAACCACAAGGAAGTTTACAGGACTTGTAAGCTTTGCTCAGTTGAGGACGAAACAGTAAAACACTTTCTGCTAAGATGCTCGTCACTGCATTCAGAAAGAAGTGAAAGCCTTCAGAAACTTCTCCATATATCAAAGATCTCGACAACTGACTGCGACACACTTGTCCAGCTTATTATAGACTGCACTCACACCAAACTGCAAGGTGTTGTACAGCTATCACATGACCAGATCCGATTCACAAGTTTTTCTCAGTTACAAGCTGCACTGCAAAAGATCTCTCCTCCTGACTTCTACATCTACATCAACATGGTACGTCGACACTTGACCATTTAGTGACGGGTGGTTTCAGAATAAAGAAAAAGTTGTGAAATAGATAGGAAAGTAAGAAGAAAAGTGGGATAGATCAAAGATAAGAGTAAGTGTATGGTAGTGTTAGGCAGCTGCGTTTTCGTCTTCCTCATCCCAGACCTCTCCGGTTATGGTAGCCACGGCCGACACAGCCCTGGGAGTCATCGATGATTTACTTGCAGCTGACCCGGGCCAAATTAAATATGAAAGGTAGACAATCCCCGCTTGAAGGATACCAAGTCGCTAGCTCAAAGAGTATCAAAACAAAAATCACATAAGGGATACATTCCATCAATGGAATTTCACATTTATATAAACAGTATAAACTGTAATGTAATGTAAATATGTTGTGTTATAATTTGGCTGTTGACTTGTTGAATCAGACGTGCGAATGACAATTTTAACTATTTAAGTGAAGATAGTTATGTTTCGCCAACGTTTTTATCATTTTAATGAATTGATTTGATCATCTTCCTGATTGAATTCATCATCATCATAATAATTGACCAGATCGTCCTATTCAATATGAGAGGCCTCCAAGAGAAAGGGGGGAACCGACCAATAGAACAGAACATGCCATACCGTGTCATGTCGTGCATTTCGTGTCATGTCGTGTAATGACTATGTCGTGTCGTGCATTTCGTGCCATACCGTGTCATGTCGTGTCGATGTGTGTCATGTCGAGCCAAGTGTTGCCATACCGAGTCAAGTCTGACCGTGTCGTATCTCATCGTGCGTGTGGTGTCATGTCGTGTCTAGTCGTGTGGTGTCATGTCGTGTCTTGTTGTGTCGCTTCGTGTTGTGTTTGTAGGATTTTATAGGCTTGACTATTTGACAGGCTATAGGGCGTACCTCTCAAATTTATAAATCGTGCAAATAGCAGATCGTAAAAACAATTGCATGGCCAGACATCTTTAATTAAGTTAATTAACATAGATATTAATGTACGTATATTCAAATTAGAATATTAATAATAAGAAATTAAGTATACACAATCAACATTCCTGTGGTGATGTATGTACCAGAAGGACCTCTTTAGAAATGTATACAATGGGTCATTCTCGCCCCATTCAAGTTTTTTCTATGCCCATGCCCTTTATTTATTGTTATATATGTAACAAAGAGTCTGTCTGGTGACGTAAATCATACGAGGGTGAGCTCGTTCACTGTGGTATAACGTACACCGGATATTGCTTGTAAAGTGAGTAATATTATCAATTTTAAGGACACGAAATGGAGACCAGGGTGATCGAGTTTAGAGACGAAATTTTCCAAATTACTGACTTCTTATGCATATCCCAATTGAGTTTTAACTTCTTCGGGCATTTTGGTAACTTTATAGCACACTATCGTGTATCAGATATTCACAGAAAGGTTAAAATGAACCAGTATTTTGCCGTAACTCACTCGCAAATATTGATAGCAGTACTTTACAAGCTTCTGGAATGGCTGTATTACCAAATTGTAGATTTTTTTAACTGGCCATTTTGTTTATATTGAACCCCAAATTGTTGCGATCAAATTTCATAAATATTGGTTGAAAAACAACTAAGATACACAGAGTATTGCTGTTTAGTGTACATAGTATTGCACATAAGTTCAACAAAGTGTGCGGTGAGTAAGGCTTAATAAAATGAGTAAATAAAGTATGTAAATGGACAGTTTTAGCGTATTATTACGTCTGCTCACCAATAAGGTCATGCCTTGTGGGTTATACGATATAATAAGAATATTCTTAAATGATTATGTTAAAATATTTCAACCGTCAGGCAAATGAATGCGATTAACAACATATAATGCTGAATTTTATGCATTAAGTGTTCTTGTGAGTAGTACAAATGTGATATTTAGCTTGGATATATACAATTCTTTGAGAGTCATGCTTATGGTCAAATGGCAAATAAGAGCATTCACATCCATATATACACACCAAGGTTTATTTTATTATCTATCAACTATTACAGATGCTACAATGAGGTTCCTTTGCTATGACTTACATTCAACGTTGCCAATTCAAAGTATTGGACATTGTAGTAATTTTGTGTTTGTCTGATGTAATTGCTCAGCTATGAATCTTTATTGTATGTGAAATACAAAGTTACTAATAGAAGTTTCCCATAAAATTCAGGGAGGAATTGGAGCTAGGATTAGCCTGTTACATTGATTGCTTCATGTAGTCCATACACTCCAATCTAAATGTGTACATATCTATATAATATAAGTTATTTTTATAAAAAAACGCTGATTATACCTTGTATTTATTCAATTTGAGTGACAAATAGTCACTGCAAGTAAATGCAATACTCTGTATACGATACAGCAATACTCCGTATACCAGATAGAAACTATATAGCAATACTATGTACACGAACACCTGCATTTATTCTCGCAATGCACCGTCATTTTCGATTAGTTTCGGATAGTCCAGCAATAATGTCCAATAAACATTAATTTTTGGAGAAAGTTACCAAAATTGGTACAACTGTTCCTTGGTCCATTTGAAACATTTTTTTCATGAGACCCACTTAAAATATTTTATTTGGTTGCCATAGCAACGGTTTTCAAAAAGGCCGCCAAAATGATCAAATGGCGGTTTTCGCCCAATTACTTCAGTTAGAATTGCATATCGTAATGAAACTTGGTGTATAAGTAGCTTGACTCAATACGCCACTAAAAATAAAAAGTTGGATGGGTGGGGTCAATATCTAGGTCACTGTTACTAAAAATAGAAAATTGGTTTTTGCTCAATAACTTCCGTTAAGAATGAGATATTTGGATGAAACTTGCTATATACGTTGCTTGTAGGATGATACACGTTGGAATAAAAAATGGGACATTTGGGGTCAAGGTCACTGTTACTAAAAATAGAAAATCGGTTTCCGCTGACTTTATTTAGTCTGGAATGACATATATGAATGAAACGTGGTCAATATATAGCTTCCGAGAAGATACTTTCCATCACAAATAGGTGTAAATGGGGTCAAGGTCGACGTTGATAAAATAAAAAGCCACTTTCTGCTTAATAATAACAATTAATTACGAATTACAAGCAATATATAAGCACCCTGTTTGGTTTTCTATATTTTTGTTACCATAGCAACCGCAATTGTTGTCTGAATAAAACACAAATTGACATAAATATTTAGCTTATTAATCTGTATCCACATACCAAGTTTCATCAACCTAGCTCCAAAACTGTTTAAGCTATGACCGGATCCAGATTTTATAAACGGACAAAACCTTGAGTTTACTATGTTATATATATAAGCCAGTCTCCAGGAAAAACTGCTATGTTGACAAGAAACATTTTTTGTGATGTTTCATAGTTATCAAGACTTATGCCAATGAAGCATGATTCAAAAGACATTGTGTAAATATCTTGAGTTTTGAGGAAGCTACAGCTATTTTTGTAAAGTCAATATTTCGAGTTGTTTGCCTGAAAACGTCATTCGAACGTCATTTGACTGTAAAACGTATTTCATAATTACACCATAAGATTAATTCTTGACATAAAATGTTCAAAATAGTGTCACATTTTAGAATTATGTTCTGATTTTTTATCATATTGCATTTAGAGAAAGGCTACTGTTGTTTTAAACATCTAACTCTCAGTTTTTCTGAATTGAAGTATTTTTTCCGAAATTGGTAACCATGGCAACAAAGCATATAGTTTCAACTTAATTTATGAGGAAATTTAAAACTAAGATCTAATAGTACTATATGGATAAATTACTTAAAGTAGAATCAACAGATATATACATTGTTTCACTTATTTTAGAGCCTTTTCAAAACCTTGTTTTATACAGTTATTACATGATGTCAAGTCAGCAGGTTTTCCTGGATTACGGCTCATATATAAGTGGAGAATCAGGGGTCAACGTCACGGTTACTTTAAAAGAGTATCAGTTTACTATCAAATTACTTTGAATGAGATATTATGATGGCAATTGCTGTAAATGTAGCTTGTCTGAAGAATATATAAAGTATTTTGCGCCAGATTATTTGGCCGACATGAAAACATGATTTTCAAATTTTCATGGAATTTCATATTTTCTTGTTGTGGAACTTCTTTTTTCGAATATTTCAAACAATGCAACGTTAACACAAATATATGAGATGGTGACCAAAGAACACAAATTTTGTAACAGTAATCAAGGAAATGGGGCCCACTTGCAGTGTTAACCTCATTTGATTAGCAGACTTGAAGCCCTGTATAATTTCGAAAATGTCCAGGCCACACCAGGTACTAGTATTTGAAAATATGACCAGGTAAAGCCATGTCAAACAATATGATCTACTCAAAATACAATATGCAGATATTCCATGCATGTGTGGTATTCATCATTATGCCTAGGTCTCACTGAACATTTTTATCCTGACAATAAAGATACCTAATTTGGTCGGCCACAGCAATTCCTCGTCAGAAATTCCTTTTCTTGGCGACACGTTGTGTTTTATTCCTGTCTTAGCAATGCTTTTGGTAGATAACGGCTCGTTGTTGTACACATCATTGCCTGATACATAATTGCTTGGAGTAGGTTGTTTCATTTACTCTTTTTGTGTTTCATTCCAAAGAATTGCATTTTACACAAGTTATTTCATACATAAATGTTTTGATGTACGTATTAAGCAAATGCAGTGAGTTATTAACGAATACGATGTTTAATAATTGTGTGGTCTTCAGATTCCAAAAATACTAAATTACTGTTTATAGTTAAGAATGTTTTACCCAAAAAATATAACATAACATATGAACAACGTTTAGAACAGATTATTAATTTCTTAATATGCGAAAAGGCAACATATGCCTATCTTAGTGATTAATCATAAAATAGCACAGTTTGTGGCGTTATGACATTGTGATCATTAGATTCCAAAAATCCTGACTTTTATTAATTTTATATTTTTGACTGTTTCACCCCAAATATATCCCAAGACACCAGTCATTTTGAAACTAGATTATTAATATATTAATAGGAAAAACTGCATATGTCTATCTTAGTGATTTATAACTAAATAATGCGATTGGTGCCATTGAAGTAAACCTATTCCAAAAATCCCCATTTTAGTTTATATTTTGTACGATTTTACCCCAAAATAGCATTCAGTAATCATAAATGATAATATATTATTTGATATACTAAACTTTTAGTTACTACAAACGAATTGCAGTTGTTTTATAAATAATACGACTTTAAATGCCATCGTTGCCAATCGATTCCTCAAATCCTCACTTTTGTTTATATTTCCAATGTTTTTGCCCCAAAAATGTCTTAAAATACATAACATTTAGGCACCAGATTAGCAATATCATAAGCACGAAGACAATATGTGTCCATCCTATTGATTAATAATCAAATACCATAATAAATGACATTACAGTAAACAGATTCCAAAAATCATCATTTTTGTTTTCATTTTGTAGTATTTTACCCCAAAAAAATCGTATCTTGACCAATATCCGATAATTTCGTATGATATATAATACTAAAAGATACTACACTTATATTGCAGGGGTTTTCAATAAAATACTACTATAAATGACATTGTTGTCTGCCAATTCCAAAAATTCTCACTTTTGTTGGTAGTTTCTCATACTTTACCCCAAAAATATAGGTCTCAAGTGTTAGTATAGAACTCCACATTAAGTATGTTACAAGGCAACAATTATGTGGCAGGATATAACATAAAACATTTATGTGCATTTTGTGCCCTGTTCTGAAATTCGCAGAAAATGGTGACGTACCTTAAAAACTCAATTTTCTCAATTTCATGTCATGTCATTTTAGGGCCCTTTTCTCAGATCGAGGCTTATCGTTATTGAAATTTACGTCCCTAGAATAAAATATCTGCTTTATCCACTAATTAATAATTAAACTGGAATACATTTAACCAGATTTTTTCTAGAACTATCAGTATAAATGTTAAAAATATAGTATCAGTATACCTAAAGACTATTATATAGAATATTTCAAATTTGGCGGCCATTTTGGATATTTCAAAACGATTTTTCGGTTAAAGGTATCAGTTAGATGTTAGTTAAGTTATTTCTAATAAAAATACTTTACAATTACTCATAATAGCGTTGTTATCATGCGTTATATAAGATATACACCGATTTTTCGTTTTTTGGCGGCCATCTTTAAAAATGGTTGCTATGGCAACCATAATGGCAGATACGAGATGGGTCTCATGAAAAAAATGTTCCAATATGCTTGCCCAATGTATATACCAAGTTTGGCAACTTTCTCCAAAAATTAATGATTACTCGATTTTTTGAGACATTATTGCTGGACTAGGATACTACATTTGCAATATGATCTTTGCAACAAGAATGACAATTCGCTCGATTCAAGTTGAGTATTTTAACGAAAAATATAAACAAAAACATCTTATTTTTACAGATCGAGCTTACTTTCTGCATGAGTAAAGATACGAGTTTGGTCTTTTAATCACCCTTTGAAGAAATTCCTGGCAATTTACCGGTTGCACAGGCTAGGAAAATTTATGGAGGAGATAGTTTTGTATAAAATGTACATTAAACACACTCAGAAAAACTAAAAATCTCTGAACTTACCCTTGTCAACACTAGAATGTCGCGAAAATTGATAATATTACTCATCTTGCTAGCAATATCCGGTGTACGTTATACTGCAGTGAATATCGAACTTTACATAATATGTAGGAAGTATGATCATCAAGTCGACAACTCAAGTCTAATGATTTGACCTGGTAACATATGTTTTGATCCCATATAACGCAATATCAATCATGAACTGGATTTGTAGATGCAATCTACCTATTCAAATGCGAGCACAGATTGTGTTAAGATGATTAATGTGATCTAGTTCCATTAACATGATAAGCCAAAAATTTGTATTGGATCTTGCTGATTTTTTTCTTTTATAAATATACGTAATGTTGAATAAGAGACAAAACAGTTCAGGTGTGACTTGGGTATTTAATTTTCAAGTTCGGTTATGTGTTGGTAATGGTTATGTGATGTTTTTGTTTTCTGTGGCTGCACTCACGGTAAAGATATTCTGACAGTGAGGTCATCGTTTATGTGTACCCAAAAGATAAAGACCGTTGATTAAACAGGTAGAGTTTAGTTTTGTATTGAACTGCTGGTATTAATGGACCGAGATGCCGTAACGTTTTATCTTAAATATTTTTTTCAAGCTCAAGACTTATATATTTGGATAGAAGAGAGTCTGGGGATTTCATAAAACCATTTCTTGATTGTTGGCAACTTCGCGTTTTTTTAATATTTACTGTTGTTTCTGGTGTTTTTGTCAAAAATCGCGACCCAACGTTATTGATAAATCGTCATTTTTGGAATGGATAATCATTAGAAATCAAACATACACCTATGTACTTTTATAGTCAGTTACTTAAACTGCACGAAAAAGTTAAAGAGGTATCTGTGATATTTTTCTATTATTCAATACAGGCCTGTATTTTACGTTACCAGCCATTTTCTACGCATTTGACCATCAATCAGTTAGTGCTAACAAAACATGCATTATGAATTCCGATCAATTTTCATATATTTTGATAAATTATTATATTTTAAACATATAAAACGTTTTTTGGGTGGATATATTCATGTAAATGGTATTGATAGGGTACTTTAATACTGCATACATAATGCTAAAATTGGTTATAAACGGACAAAACACACACATCAACTATACATGTATACTGTCTGAAAAGATTTGCAAGACACCTGTACTCTTTTATTTAGTTGCTATTTGTTTTGTGTAAAAACTTTTGTCTTTTGCAGTAAAATTCATTCCGTATGTCTTCATTATGTTGTAATTTACGTTACACAAGCGTATCCATACATGACAACTGTATCGTGTTGCATGATCATTTGATTGTACACACTTTTATTTAAAAAGAGATATGTATGTGATAGTTCAACAAACTACAATCGATATGTACTCACTTTTCTTAATTTAATTCTTGTAGATTGTCTTAGAGCCGCCACCCATAATAAGAGAATGCCACACATTCTCAAAATTTGAGTCAATATTGGAGAATAGAAAAAAGTTGACATTTAAATTCTTTATAATGGTCCATACTTTCGTAGGGCATGAAAGTCGATCCCCTATGTGAACATATTTCAATTATTGTCACATCATAAATCCTACGCATTTTCTAGGCCGCTATTAATCACTGTTTTCACCAGAGTATTTTACGTTACAATTGTATATGTACCATATTTATTAATAAACATAAAGGACATAAGGAAGAAGTTCAATACTTTTGTTATCAAAAATACTACATATCTTCTTACACTAACTCTGTGAAAACATTAAATTGCCAATATACTTATGAAACCGGTATGTATATCATTAAATGCGCTTTTGTTAACACTCTATTTTACATACATATATCTTACATCATATTTGAATTAGTAGTGCAAAAGCGTGCGGATATTCAATGTTTTATTCACCAATCAAAGTCAGCACAAATGGCACTACTTGATGATATGGCAGATTTTTAAAACAAAACCAGCTAAATATAAAATGCCGGTACATGATTTTACCGAAGTTTTCGTCACGTAATATACAAAATAAACTTATCTATCGATAATGAATAGAATGATACAAGTTGTGCTTAAGAGACAATTCCGGCCTCATAATAAAAGTAAAATAAAATGGTAAAAGTGTGCCAAAAATCAAATCAATGCATACATTGCTTTTGCGGTATGTTTTCGAGTATTATGAAATGGGGTCAGGAATATTACTACAATAGCAACAAACTAGAATAATGCAAAAACTAAAACAAAACAATACAAATTAAATGTATATGGAATGTCTAACCACGATTTCCCTATAAGACGTCTTTGAGAGCGGCGGTCTAGATGTAGGGTGCGCGCTTTGGGATCCAGGGGTCCCGCATTTTCTACTTAACCAATGTAAAAATTGGTACTTGCTAGGTAAGTCTACGTATTTTTGGGCGCCGTAGATCGATATTCACTGCCTCATCCTCAGGAAAGATATAAGTGTCATCAGGGAGACTCGAACGCATGTTTCCTTAGGTAGCCTAATGTCCAGAGGTTATTAAAATGGCAACAGTTGAACTGCTGAAAATAACCATCGTCTTACTACTTAAAATGGTAAGCATTGTCTAGAGTTTTAAAATAGAATATGTTTTTACGGTAACGTAAAATACAAAGTCCATAAACGTTTTAACAACAATTAACAAACGTTAAACCTTTATCAAACAAACAAAACCCCTGTGTTTAGTCATATCATAATATTATATTATTTCTGAAATATCTCCAGTAACATGTCATGCTTTTTTTCTTTACTGCTTCGATGTGAGTCCTGTTCAGTCATATGGACAGTTTGAAAGCATGCATCTGTTTTAAAATACATATTGGTCTTTAAACGTGTGAAGTGTTCGTTTCTTCTTATATCAAATGAAATGAAATTTTGTATAATAACAATTAAATGAGCATGTACGACAATAACCATTACACACATGACAATAAATAATTGTTATATTGCTGCAAACAACTCTTGTATAATTTTGTATTCTACGTTACGAAAATTATACGGTCATTATGCACGGAATTGCTGTCATGATATACACTAATTTTCCAAGTAATGAAAGGTCATCAAGTAGTATATATAAAAAAATGATACAGATAGCATTACCTCTCACCAAAATCGCTAAATGCAGTAATTTGTTACAGTTTATGTAACTGCACGGACCGATAAGTTTATACTTTTTTACTCTCACAACATCAAATGTTTTAATATTGTTTGTTTAACATGTCAACTATACACATACTAGTTATTGAAACGTATTATATTCTAAACTTGTGATGTAAATCCCCAATAAAAAAAGCAAAAATAGGTCAATAAAGAAATCCAAATACAATTAAGTATTTCACTTAAAATTTACGTGACAATAAATTGTATTTTACGTGACGAATGAGATCGTACTGACAAAGCCATAGACATCCATTATCTGCATAAAAAACAATGTCTTTCAGGAATAAATATAAAGTATGCCACATAATAATTATCTCAATGATTGACAATTTACCAATTTCTGTCAAGAATAAAAATAAAGTATGCTCTATATGTCAACGATTGATCATGCCTGTTGACGAGCAAATAATAAAATATGCATGGTATATGTACCATAAAATTTCAACCACATGCCTATTATGCAGTATTTTTGTATACATATTAATTGTAGAATCCAAATCCGTCAAAATGGCACCGCATTAGATGTATTTCTTTTTATATCGTTGTTAACACTATTTTAACAAAACTAAAAAAAGTCATTTAACTGTATATATAGAGAGAGAGAGATAGTCACGTAAAACGTTTTGTAGTCTTTGTAGCATGTTTTTTATCTATTGTCGCTATCAGAAGATGTAATTTTTCATACAGTATAATTCAGATGATGTCATTAATGAATTCAGGAATAAACAATAATAATTCCATAATACTAATATGGTTCATACTCTATTTATTAACGTTTATATATTCCGTAATACATAAGCGATTTGTGGGCGCCACGTAAGAATGCAACATGAATTACTCGGTATAGTTCAGACATGTAATAGACGAATTATTAATGACTTGTGCATATTTTGTTGTACAATATGTGCAATTATCATTAGAAAATATTTGTAAACGACCTAGTTTAGTTAATTGAAGTAATATGTGGACATAGCTATCACATCCACAAAACAGTGTCACGTAAAATAGACCTTACATGTTACAGAACGGCTGCATTCGTGTCTCCCTGTGGAGACTTTTGTCTCCTATGGGTGTTGAAGCCAACTCCGATCTGCGACGCCAAGGAACATACACTGTCGTAGCAGGTACCAATATACACTTTGGTGGAGTATATCATGTGAAACATCTTGATACCGAAACATGTATCCAACTATCCATCGCTCTCAAAGATGTATTAAAGAGAAATCGTGTTTAGACATTTCATAGATATTTAATGTGTACCTGTTTGGTACCAGTTTAGTGTTTATGCAAGTTTTTCCATACAGTAAATAAGAATTCCACATGACCATATTTCATACTACTCCTAAATATATCGCTAGAAACAATATATACGTTGATTGTATTTATTTAGTTCGTTTTTACCAAACATTTGGTTCAGGTAAGCCTTGCTCATTAACACAACTTGTAGCATTGTACTATTGTATCGATACATATATATTAGTTTATTTTGTAGTTTACGTGATGAAAATTTCAGTACAAATCATGTACTGACATATTTATTTTTAGCCAGGTTATGTTTACATACTTTTCTATATTATCAAGTAGTGCATTTGGTTCCAGGTCAGATTAGTGAATATAACATTGAATAGTTATATTTGTACTTTTGTACTTCAAATTCACATATAATATGAGATATATGTATGTAAAGTAGAGTGTAAACAAACGTGCATGTAATAATATACATACTGGTATCGTGAGTACTAGCATATATTGACAAGTTGATCTTTTGGCAGAGTTAATATGAGAAGATATGTAGTTTAATATGTAAAAACCCCAATTATTGAACTTCTTTCATGTGTCCGTTATGTTAAGAAGTATGATACACATTCTATCGTAACGTAAATCACACTGGTAAAAACAGAGGTTAAAAACGGCATAAAAATGGTAGGCTTTATGATGTGCCAATAATTGAAACATGTTCACATAGGGGATCGACTTTCGTACCCTATGGACGTTTATGATGAATCTGAATGTCAGCTTTTTTTTTCGATTATACAATTTTGACTCAAATTGTGAGAATGTGTGACGTTTTCTTATTATGAATGGTGTTTCTTATACGCTCTACAAGAATGTAACTTTAGAAAATTGAATAAATATTTATTGTAGTTTGTTGAAATATCAAACACATATCCCTTTTTAAATAAATGTGTGTACTATATTAAAATGAGCATGCAACACAATAAAGTTGTCATCTATGGATACGCTTATGTAACGTAAATTACAACATAATGAAGACATACGGAATGAATTTTACTGCAAAAGACAAAAGTTTTTACACAAAACAAATAGCAACTAAATAAAAGAGTACATGTGTCTTGCAAATCTTTTCAGACAGTATACATGTATAGTTGATGTGTGTGTTTTGTCCGTTTATAACCAATTTTAGCATTATGTATGCAGTATTAAAGTACCCTAGCAATACCATTTACATGAATATATCCACCCAAAAAACGTTTTATATGTTTAAAATATAATAATTTATTAAAATATATGAAAATTGATCGGAATTCATAATGCATGTTTTGTTAGCACTAACTGATTGATGGTCAAATGCGTAGAAAATGGCTGGTAACGTAAAATACAGGCCTGTATTGAATAATAGAAAAATATCACAGATACCTCTTTAACTTTTTCGTGCAGTTTAAGTAACTGACTATAAAAGTACATAGGTGTATGTTTGATTTCTAATGATTATCCATTCCAAAAATGACGATTTATCAATAACGTTGGGTCGCGATTTTTGACAAAAACACCAGAAACAACAGTAAATATTAAAAAAACGCGAAGTTGCCAACAATCAAGAAATGGTTTTATGAAATCCCCAGACTCTCTTCTATCCAAATATATAAGTCTTGAGCTTGAAAAAAATATTTAAGATAAAACGTTACGACATACGGGACTATAAGCATTCTGTTCTCGGCTGATCTCTAAGTACTGAACGGTCTAGTTTTCACATCAACAACAGAGGAAGGACCTAAGCTCTCAAGTTTATTGTACCTAACAATATATTTCAACAACTCTTTAGGAAATACATGTAGTTCATCTACAATAGCCACATACCAATGTCAGGGAATATCACAGCTTGACCGCACTCTGTATTCAAACCTTGGTGACACGTGCACTCTGTATTCAAACCTTGGTGACTCGTGCACTCTGGATTCAAACCTTGGTGACACGTGCACTCTGTATTCAAACCTTGGTGACTCGTGCACTCTGGATTCAAACCTTGGTGACACGTGCACTCTGTATTCAAACCTTGGTGACACGTGCACTCTGTATTCAAACCTTGGTGACACGTGCACTCTGTATTCAAACCTTGGTGACACGTGCACTCTGTATTCAAACCTTGGTGACACGTGCACTCTGTATTCAAACCTTGGTGACACGTGAGAACTCTATATACAGTACTTATCATGTAGGTGCATCATCTATGTATCTGTATGAACATCTAGGAAATATGGTAGTGTGAGAGAGAGAGATAGGTCATTATTGTTGCTCAATTCCGGTTCTTAGAAGGGTATAATATTCACCCTTGCTAGGTACCATATTTGTGCTGTGCTCCACTGTTTAAGTTGAGTGATGCCATACCGTGCTCAGTTGCTCTTTACATATCCTGTATGCAGCTATGTACAGGGTTGAATAGTTAGGGAAATGTAAGAATATGGTATAACATTATATCAACCAAAAGATGAAAACTAAACAAAAGTGTTTTCTGGACCAGTATTTATTTTCTTATTATTACATATTATTTCTTTCATTTTCTGTATCTAAACCCTCCTGACTTTCCACCCCTCTTGCCTCCTCCACCCGACTGAGACTTAAATCCACCACCGGGCTTTCCTCCCTTTCTCCCGCCTCCCCCAGACTGAGGCTTCTTAAACTTTCCTGGATTAGGACCGCGACTCTGTCCTCCTCGACTTTGTCCTCCGCGACTCTGTCCACCGCGTCGACCTTTCTGTGAAAATTTGCCGCCACCTTTATTGAACCTATCACCTCCTTTAATCCAGCGATCCCTATCTACTTCCCATCTCAGCTGTTTAACGTCTGAAATAACAATAAACATTTACATGCTGTGAAAAGCTGCTTGTTCATAAAATTTGAAGTATGTTTCATGTAAGATAGATACATATTGCCAGTGATTGTACATTTTTATGACTCTACATTAACATATGAATAGATAACATTTAACAGCAGTGGTGGTAGCCTAGATAACAGCAACATCAAATATTTTACAAACTTTACATGATGCTCAATTTTCATTTAAAGGTTCATATTTTAAAATTAGTTATTGCATAAATGTCCAAAAAGGTTCCTCACAAGACATTAAATTTGATGTATATGCAATAAATAGTTGGAAACACAAACTCTGAACAATGATCATCATATATAGATAGAGAATAATAGGTAAGTGCCGTGGATGAGTAAGTTTATCTGGCAAGGCGGGGGAATTTATCGGGTGAGCCGTAGGCGAATCCGATAATTTCCGCAGCCGAGCCGGATAAACTTTTACTCACTCCACGGCACTAATCTATTATTCTATTTATCCGGTCACTACATCTGCTTTAAAAAGGGAATAAAAGTCGGGACTATTTATTTGCCTTTTCATTATTAGTCACGTTCGTTCACTGACGTCACGACAAAACAACAACGTCGGACATCTTGATAACGTCATGTACACGCCGGTAATTCGTAGAAAAATTATTGATCGACCTAAGCTCATTTTGAATATGAAAACCTCATTCTCGGGTATGGTGTTTCAGCCGGCGACTCCGCTTTAAGAAGAAGTCCATCAGATCATGTGATGAGGTGACGGTTTATTGCAAGTCACATGACCACTTGACGATTTATTGAAAATGATAAACGGCACCCTGTTATCGGGCCGATTTTGCCGGAAGTGACAGGATAAATATAGATAATAAGACTGACCTGCTTTATCTGGGTTAGCTAAAGCATCGGCTCCTGTACCAATATACTTAGAACCTGCCGTCTCATCCATCATCATAGCAAACTGTAAGTAAAATACACAGACACTAATAATTCTTTATTACTCGTTACTTTTTTACTGGAATTATGTATCGACCAACAATAAATAACTTCATAAGCCAACCATTCATCAATAACAAAATGATTGGAGTTACCAGCCAACAGCAGTTGTTTATCATTAATATAAACAAGAGGGCCTGAAAGGCCATACGTCGCTCACCTGTTGCACAATAGTCTAGGTATCAGAACAACCTACATTCTGACCATATTTCATGAAGATTGGATCAATTTGAACATAGTGACCCCTGGAGTGAACACAATGTTTTTCTAAGCAATTGACCTAGTGTTCTAGTTTTTGACCCCACATGACCCAGTTTCCAACTTGGCCTAGATTTCATAGAGAACAACATTCTGATCAAGTTTCATGATGATGGGATCAAAAGCACGACCTCTGGAGTGAACACAAGGTTTTTCTAAAATGTGACCTATTTTTTGACCCAATATGACCCAGTTTTGAACTTGGCCTAGATTCAATGGAGAACAACATTCTGACCAAGTTCCATGAAGATACAATCAAAATTGTGACCTCTGGTGTGAACACTAGGTTTTTCTAAGATTTGACCTAGTGACCTAGTTTTTGACCCCACATGACCCAGTTTCGAACTTGGCCTAAATTTCATAGAGAACAACATTCTGATCAAGTTTTATGATGATTGGATCAAAACCACGACCTCTGGAGTGAACACAAGGTTTTTCTAAAATGTGACCTAGTTTTTGACCCAACATGACCAAGTTTTGAACTTGGCCTAGATTCCATAGAGAACAATATTCTGACCAAGTTCCATGAAGATACAATCAAAATTGTGACCTCTGGTGTGAACACTAGGTTTTTCTAAGATTTGACCTTGTGACCTAGTTTTTGACCCAACATAACCCAGTTTTGAACTTGGCCTAGATTCCATAGAGAACAACATTCTGACCAAGTTACATGAAGATACAATCAAAATTGTGACCTCTGGTGTGAACACTAGGTTTTTCTAAGATTTGACCTAGTGACCTAGTTTTTCACCCATTATGACCCAGTTTCGAACTTGGCCTAGATTTCATAGAGAACAACATTCTGATCTAGTTTCATGAATATTGGATCAAAACTGTTGCCTCTAGAGTGTACACAAGCCAATTGTTGACGGAAGACGGAGACGACGGACGGACAGACGAAGAGTGATCACAAAAGCTCACCTTGTCACTATGTGACAGGTGAGTTAAAAAGGTTTTTAAGCCCAGGTAAGGAAATAAAGGGAAGGTCATAGAGACCTTGACCTTTGAACTACTGACGTCAAAATCAATAGGGGTCATCTACTGTTACTCCATGTTAAGTTTGAAGAACCTAGGACCAAAATATTTTTTATTTTGACTGATACATTATATCATATTATAACGAAAATAAGCAGGAGGATCCAAGATAATGTTAAGAAGTTTTGGGTGAGAACAGACTGGCATGATACAAGAGGAAGTCAAAGCATTCTGGTATAATATGATCTAATCTGGTATAATCTAGGGTAGAGCTTACATCTTCTGCTGATGCTTCAATTCCTTGTCCACCTTTCTTGCTCATTTTCCTGAAAAACAAGAACAAAATAACGTAAAAAAGGTTTCTCTAAATATACACAACAAATCAGTTTATCCATATACTTGTCTTATACTCATCATTCTTGATGACAGATCTTCAATGTGAACAAAGAGAAAGTCAAGTATATTGAATTATGTTTGTGTTCACAATGGACAAATCATCTACAAAGATTCACGGTTGATCTGATTTATTAATGATGCCTGTAACGGTGTTGGACTGCTTACTGACATTCTTCAATATAAAAGAAAACTTGGTTTGAAGTTGAGTTTTCATTGTTATAGCTAGCTTTAGTACAAATATACTCACTTTCCCTTTTTCATGGGTATAGTCTTCCCAGGACTCTCGGCTTTTCTTTTCTTCCCCTTCGGCATCATGTCTTGAAATTCATCTGTTAAGATTAAATACATATAGCTGTTGTAAGTGATAACTCTAATAAAATCCGTTCAGGTTTTAATTCCATTTAAGTTAGTAGTTTTTCAGAGTCGCCATTTTATGAATATTTTTGTTAAGGAAATCTTTTCTTCTAGATAATGACAGTCACTTGTACCATGAGCCCTAGAAAATGGTAACATAACATAACATATAACCATACATCCAATTAAAACCAGATATAAAGACCACCAGCATGATAAACAAACGTAAATATGATCACAAATTTTCTATTCTCATTGCAGCTTATTGGGTGCGAGTATGCTGCACTATGCGGCCCTGCATCGTCATAGGAAGAAGAAGCTAATTTACTTCTTATTTAAGGCAAGTGGGATTAAAAACCTGTATTATTGAGTGACACAAGATTGAAGTCAGTGTGAATCTACCTGTAATCACCTGAGGCTTATATTGTGCTTGTTATAGTTTATTGTATAATAAGGCCACCGGTCCATACCCAAATATACAATGGCATACATATACATACACAGTGTATGTTATTCTTTTATTACTGTTCTTCCAAACATATATATGTATGTATAACTTGTAAGTGTTATAGATGCACAAATATCTTGACAGATTTACACCACTGACAAATATATTTATAAAATACAAAATTAGTAACATACCATCATCAGAGAATTCAATATTTTCTTCATCAAAATCTTCCTCCTCCACATTTTCTCCACCGTTCTCACCAAACTCTTCACCGTAATCATCAGCATCAGCAAAGTCACCATCATCACTCACCCCATCATCATCATCATCAAACATGATCCGACCTTCATCATCTGATCCATCATCCATCTCAGCTGTATTCACCAATATGTTATACATTTTATAATGAAAAATGTATTATAATAATCTACAACTGAAGTTATTGCACCATGACATTATTTAACTTATATTCACTCAAACAGCTTTACTGACCAGGGTTAAACTGTAACTAGATTACCTAGTTTGTTAATTCTCCCCCCCCCTATCAAGTTGGGTTATCTTGTATCAGAAGATGAATAGTCTGACAAATAGTCTCATAAACAAGTTTAAATTACAAAGGAGTACAAAGTCATTCATTACAATAAGTATAAAGTGTCACCTTTGAATGCTCTAGCTAATTCATCATCTTCAAAGTCGACTTCCTCATCAGACAAATCTTCGTCTAAATCCTCGTCGTCGGAATCCTCATCTGAACCTTCACCTCTACCCTTACCTTTCTTCTTACCAAACTCACTGAAACATACCATGTAGTATCAGTAAACATCAACCAGATAAAACCTGCTTAGCAGAATTTACAAGTTCGATACCATCATCTATATTTGACTTTTAGTAATAAATAGACACACGCCAGGCAAATATTTTACTCAATAGAAGTACCATAACAAAGACAAGAAGACTATATTCAGTGAAGACTTATACCACGTTGGTAGCTTTGTCCTTAACTACTAAGTAAGTCAATTAGGAGCCATAATTCTGTATATTAATAGCTTCAATAGCGGTACATAGCTTTGGCAATGTAAGGTATTTATGGTGGTCAACAAGTATGCCAAGTTTGAAAGTGATGTCTCGATGGACTACTGTTGCAACAACTTTAATGTATTGGTTAAGTTATTTGGACAAACGGACAGATGAATGAATGGAAAATCACTGTATCCCTTCACTTCAGTAGATGTCAGGGCATTGTAGTATGTCATACAATGACTTACCTTGAGAAATCAATATCAAAATCTTCACCATCCATATTGCCCTCATGTTTATCTGCAATATAAATGTTGAAATGTAATATAAATGTTGAAATGTAATATAAATGTTGAATTGTAATATAAAGGTTGAAATGTAATATAAATGTTGAAATGTAATATAAATGTTGAAATGTAACATAAATGTTGTAATGTAATATAAATGTAATAATGCAATATAAATGTTCAAATGTAATATAAATGTTGTAATGCAATATAAATGTTGAAATGTAATATAAATGTTGTAATGTAATATAAATGTTGAAATGTAATATAAATGTTGAAATGCAATATAAATGTTGAAATGTACTATAAATGTTGAAATGTAATAAAAATGTTGAAATGCAATATAAATGTTGAAATGTACTATAAAGGTTGAAATGTAACTCAATCTTAAATACAATACTTGAACATTACTTACTGACTTACATTAATTAGACCACAACCACTGTTAATATATAAAATCCCCATTGGCACACAATACATAATATGTGCTGTAAATTTAGGAAACTTCTGCAGAATTTTATACACCCTAAATTACAATCATCACTTTACAGACGTTGAAGTCAGCACTGGTCTGGTTGTCTGGGCTGGGACGTTGAAGTCAGCACAGGTCTGGTTGTCTGGGCTGGGACGTTGAAGTCAGCACTGGCCTGGTTGTCTGGGCTGGGACGTTGAAGTCAGCACTGGTCTGGTTGTCTGGGCTGGGACGTTGAAGTCAGCACTGGTCTGGTTGTCTGGGCTGGGACGTTGAAGTCAGCACTGGTCTGGTTGTCTGGGCTGGGACGTTGAAGTCAGCACTGGTCTGGTTGTCTGGGCTGGGACGTTGAAGTCAGCACTGGTCTGGTTGTCTGGGCTGGGACGTTGAAGTCAGCACTGGTCTGGTTGTCTGGGCTGGGACGTTGAAGTCAGCACTGGTCTGGTTGTCTGGGCAGGGACGTTGAAGTCAGCACTGGTCTGGTTGTCTGGGCAGGGACGTTGAAGTCAGCACTGGCCTGGTTGTCTGGGCAGGGACGTTGAAGTCAGCACTGGCCTGGTTGTCTGGGCTGGGACGTTGAAGTCAGCACTGGCCTGGTTGTCTGGGCTGGGACGTTGAAGTCAGCACTGGCCTGGTTGTCTGGGCTGGGACGTTGAAGTCAGCACTGGTCTGGTTGTCTGGGCTGGGACGTTGAAGTCAGCACTGGCCTGGTTGTCTGGGCTGGGACGTTGAAGTCAGCACTGGCCTGGTTGTCTGGGCTGGGACGTTGAAGTCAGCACTGGCCTGGTTGTCTGGGCTGGGACGTTGAAGTCAGCACTGGTCTGGTTGTCTGGGCAGGGACGTTGAAGTCAGCACTGGTCTGGTTGTCTGGGCAGGGACGTTGAAGTCAGCACTGGCCTGGTTGTCTGGGCTGGGACGTTGAAGTCAGCACTGGCCTGGTTGTCTGGGCTGGGACGTTGAAGTCAGCACTGGCCTGGTTGTCTGGGCTGGGACGTTGAAGTCAGCACTGGCCTGGTTGTCTGGGCTGGGACGTTGAAGTCAGCACTGGTCTGGTTGTCTGGGCTGGGACGTTGAAGTCAGCACTGGTCTGGTTGTCTGGGCTGGGACGTTGAAGTCAGCACTGGTCTGGTTGTCTGGGCTGGGACGTTGAAGTCAGCACTGGTCTGGTTGTCTGGGCTGGGACGTTGAAGTCAGCACTGGCCTGGTTGTCTGGGCAGGGACGTTGAAGTCAGCACTGGCCTGGTTGTCTGGGCAGGGACGTTGAAGTCAGCACTGGCCTGGTTGTCTGGGCAGGGACGTTGAAGTCAGCACTGGCCTGGTTGTCTGGGCTGGGACGTTGAAGTCAGCACTGGTCTGGTTGTCTGGGCTGGGACGTTGAAGTCAGCACTGGTCTGGTTGTCTGGGCTGGGACGTTGAAGTCAGCACTGGTCTGGTTGTCTGGGCTGGGACGTTGAAGTCAGCACTGGTCTGGTTGTCTGGGCTGGGACGTTGAAGTCAGCACTGGCCTGGTTGTCTGGGCTGGGACGTTGAAGTCAGCACTGGCCTGGTTGTCTGGGCTGGGACGTTGAAGTCAGCACTGGCCTGGTTGTCTGGGCTGGGACGTTGAAGTCAGCACTGGCCTGGTTGTCTGGGCTGGGACGTTGAAGTCAGCACTGGCCTGGTTGTCTGGGCTGGGACGTTGAAGTCAGCACTGGCCTGGTTGTCTGGGCAGGGACGTTGAAGTCAGCACTGGCCTGGTTGTCTGGGCTGGGACGTTGAAGTCAGCACTGGTCTGTTTGTCTGGGCAGGGACGTTGAAGTCAGCACTGGTCTGGTTGTCTGGGCAGGGACGTTGAAGTCAGCACTGGTCTGGTTGTCTGGGCAGGGACGTTGAAGTCAGCACTGGTCTGGTTGTCTGGGCTGGGACGTTGAAGTCAGCACTGGTCTGGTTGTCTGGGCTGGGACGTTGAAGTCAGCACTGGCCTGGTTGTCTGGGCTGGGACGTTGAAGTCAGCACTGGCCTGGTTGTCTGGGCTGGGACGTTGAAGTCAGCACTGGCCTGGTTGTCTGGGCTGGGACGTTGAAGTCAGCACTGGCCTGGTTGTCTGGGCTGGGACGTTGAAGTCAGCACTGGCCTGGTTGTCTGGGCTGGGACGTTGAAGTCAGCACTGGCCTGGTTGTCTGGGCTGGGACGTTGAAGTCAGCACTGGCCTGGTTGTCTGGGCTGGGACGTTGAAGTCAGCACTGGCCTGGTTGTCTGGGCTGGGACGTTGAAGTCAGCACTGGCCTGGTTGTCTGGGCTGGGACGTTGAAGTCAGCACTGGCCTGGTTGTCTGGGCTGGGACCAGTAACTTTGCAATAGTTATGTAATTACTATGAAGGAAAACTAATTTAGGCAAGTACTTTCAAATTCTTAATTAAAAGAATGCCTAAACTAATTGCTTATACATTCTTTGCCTAGTTCTGTACAATACAGACAGGTATATATATACATGTACGAGGGGTGTTCCAGAAATAATAGGACTTTTCTCATAACTTCTTACGCAACCTTTACATTTTAATGAAATTTGTCTCATATGCTTAGCAATGTATGCTCTACATATTGGTAACACCAGAATTTCGTTATTGCTGATGATGCTCATACAAAGCGTTGTCATAGAAACCATGTAACACCAAGGCGGGTCACACTATTATTTGTCATTACCATCCTTATTAAAAATGTGAATATCTCAATAACCTCTTGATAAATTGTTATCACAAGTCAGTTATCAAGGTAATGTATGCAAGCGCGTCATGGGTGAAAATGACGTCAACGCAAATGAACACAAACCGCACGATTGTCAAATAATGGTATAAATTGGGAAAACCAACAGTGCTAACCAATGAAATGATGAAACTCATAAAATGTAGTGGCATTAAGCAGTCACTTGTATTCTGTTGGCTCAAACTGTTTACAGATCGCGGATTTATAAACTTACAAGTAAGCACAGGTGAGGTAATAGAAAATTAAGTTGACGTTTATAAACACTGTTTGTACCCTGATAGACCCTCCAAGGTTTGAGCGATTTCTAACATCATTGCAAAACATTCTTGTGAACAGGATTACGGAAACACATCTAAACACTCGGAACAGTGTTATTAGATCTGTTTAGAAAGTCAGGATGGCTATAAACAAACATATTAAAAGTTTCTTTATATCAAAATACTGTGCTTGAAATGCGACATCATAATAACGTCACGGTGCGACCCGCCTCCTTGATACATAGCATATTTAATGTTTAATAAATTTCTTATCGTTCATCCAATAACTTTGATATTTGGCATATTTGTCAGTGAAAGATCAAAATTTAATTATATACAATTAGTTTTCTTAATTTCTGATTTGCCGTGCTGCTATGAAAAAAGTCCTATTAATTGTGGAACACCCCACGTATATATGAGTACTCACCCAGGAAATCATCAAACTCTGCGTCAGTTATACTCTCAACATCACTATCATCATTATCATCTTTATGTTTCTTTTCACCCTTTACAGCCTTCTGTTGGAAATACCTACATCATCAATGTAAAGCATAACATTAATATCTTTATACAAATTTCAGTTTTCAATTGGTCACTAAACCATCTGGCTAGGCGGGTAGTAACACAGTTGATATATTGCTAGAATGTAACCTAGATATATTGGATATGCTTTGGTTATAAGCTTTAAATAAAAACAGGTTTGGTCATCTTACAATAAATTGATTGTTACCGCTATTACTCAACATAGGTAAAATTTATACATATACTTATTTGGAGTGATTGTTCTTACAACTTATATTACTACTTAATGATGTCATTATCACGAGGGTAGAGAAGAGAAGCCAGCTCTTCCTATAATGAAGGTAGAAGTAGAAGACTGTACCTATACAAGAACACATCATCTGCTGGTACCCGTTTCTCATCCAGTTTGAGGAACCGATCACTGGTAACAGCAAGTCCTTTAATACCCGTGGGAATAGAATCTTTCCTGAACATAGTAGCTTTCTCATTGTCTGAAATAGTAGTGAACAATATCTCAATAATAATTTAATAATAATTGATAATTCAAATTCAACAAATACTCAATAGTGACCATAACTCAAACACACAGACATTATTGATATCATCACAATCAAACCTAACATTATCTCTATCAAGAGTATTATCATATATGCAGTATTGGAAGCTGATATGACTATGTTACTGCCTGTTATTGAATCCCAGGATACAAAAACAGACACAGCCATTCAACCAATGAGGATGTAAAATAAAGAAAACATGCATTGTTTTATTTTCAACATAAAACATCCGTGTGATAACAATTATTTACAAGGAATATCATAAAACAGAAAACATACTCTCTTCTGGTTTCTTTGGGTTTTTGAAGACAAATCTATCAAGGAACCTTATCAGTGTGAAATCTTGTAGTGGATCACCCTTGTATCGTACTACTTGACCCTGAAATATATGTACACAACATGTCAATGTATAATTTAACAAGCCAATTAATTATTGTACCTATTAAAACGACTACTTTCTGAGGACATAACTTGACTTCTATCCTGTCACTAGGTAGTACATGGTAATCAAAGCTGGTAGCTCATGTTGTATAATGAACGCTGCCTAGAATATTAATCATTGACAAGTCAGGCAATAACTAGAACCATCACTGTCGTAATCAGGGCCCTGTCGTTATCATTGTCAATAAGTATTGCAAGTTTCATTTGAATATCTTGAAAAGTTTTTGAACTATGGCCAATGTTAAAGTTTTGAAGTCGAAAAAGGGGCACTTGTAAGCCAAAATTTACTAAAGCTGGAGTTGTTGTCCTTTGCTACACATTTGCATATTGTCACTGTCAATATGTACAGCAAGTTTCATTTGAATATCTGTAATGGTTTTGAAGTAATGTAGAAAAAAAGATAAAAAATGAGGAAAATTGTAATTTTACAAAGGGCCATAATTCTTACAATATTGTAGCTGGAGTAACATAACTTGGCATACAATAGTGTATTGTTGCTGTGACCTTATGTTTAAAGCAGGACCTTTTTTCCAAAAATTGGGAAGAGGCCTTAGCCTGTCAGTTTGGGAAATTCAAGCGCGATTTTCGGCCAAATTTGGAAAATGGAGTCTGACTGAAGATACATCAAAAAGGAAACTGCAGTCCATATACATGTTAAATCATCCAGGGCTTTCATGTTTTATTATAAAGTTAAGAAGTCTTAACTTTTCATGAAAAACCAAAGCCCCATTATAGCCCCCAACTGTCACCCTTAGTTTCTCTAATTTATCATTCTTTCATTAAAGTTCTTTTTCAAACATAATATACCTTTCCATTGTATGAGGCTATGAGCTGTCAATTAATTTTACGATTTTTGTCCTTGATATTTCAATTCGGAACATATTTTCGGCCCGGATACGAACGGTACGGTCCCATACCGGACTTTAGCCATTCTGCAAAACAATATGGCGGCCGTGTCTTCGAGTCGCTTTCCATGCTCTTAGATAACAATTGCAATATTGCTTCTGCAATGTCGCACTCGTAATTAATTAAAAAAATAAATTGACAGCCGTTCGTTAAATTGATTAGTAATGCCAATCGAATGATACATATTTGTTCTTCATTTTAACTGAACAATGGATAAAGTCCATACCGCTCCGTACGGTACTAACCGTTCCGTACGAAAATTAAATACATTGGGAATTTAGCATTGGTTTTTTGGGAAATTCTTTTACGAAATTGGGAAAAAACGAGGCTTTTTGCGATTGGGAAGTCACCGAAGATCTGCCTCTGTTTTAGAAGGAAAAAAGGCCCTGTAAAGTTGGAAGTCGATACCTTTAACGGTTTGCAAGTTATTAAGAAAAAACATGAAAAATGTGGACTGACAGACGGACGGACGGACGTACTCATGAGACGGTATTTGTGGGGTTTTCTTTTGTTCTTTCTTTTGTTTGGTTGCAACCCAAAAGTAGCATTTTGCACCCCACAAGTGACGGAATGAATGGAATCTTAAAATAGCCTATTGTTCCACACCCCACAACTACCGGTGCATTCGTACGGACGGACGGACAGACAGACGGACAAACAGACAGACAGCCAGCCAGACGGACAGGGTGATTACTATAGGGCACCTGCAAAAAATTTGCAGGGCCCTAATAAATATAGACACACTAACAGAGACATAATGTATAAATGACGTGACATACACACTAACAGAGACATAATGTATCAATGAAGGGACATACACACTAACGAGACATAATGTATCAATGAAGGGACATACACACTAACGAGACATAATGTATCAATGAAGGGACATACACACTAACGAGACATAATGTATCAATGAAGGGACATACACACTAACAGAGACATAATGTATCAATGAAGGGACATACACACTAACAGTGACATAATGTATCAATGAAGGGACTTACACACTAACAGAGACATAATGTATCAATGAAGGGACATACACACTAACAGTGACATAATGTATCAATGAAGGGACTTACACACTAACAGAGACATAATGTATCAATGAAGGGACATACACACTAACGAGACATAATGTATCAATGAAGGGACATACACACTAACAGAGACATAATGTATCAATGAAGGGACCTACACACTAACAGAGACATAATGTATCAATGAAGGGACATACACACTAACAGAGACATAATGTATCAATGAAGGGACATACACACTAACAGAGACATAATGTATCAATGAAGGGACATACACACTAACGAGACATAATGTATCAATGAAGGGACATACACACTAACAGAGACATAATGTATCAATGAAGGGACATACACACTAACGAGACATAATGTATCAATGAAGGGACATACACACTAACAGAGACATAATGTATCAATGAAGGGACATACACACTAACAGTGACATAATGTATCAATGAAGGGACATACACACTAACAGAGACATAATGTATCAATGAAGGGACATACACACTAACAGTGACATAATGTATCAATGAAGGGACATACACACTAACAGAGACATAATGTATCAATGAAGGGACATACACACTAACAGAGACATAATGTATCAATGAAGGGACATACACACTAACGAGACATAATGTATCAATGAAGGGACTTACACACTAACAGAGACATAATGTATCAATGAAGGGACTTACACACTAACAGAGACATAATGTATCAATGAAGGGACATACACACTAACAGTGACATAATGTATCAATGAAGGGACATACACACTAACGAGACATAATGTATCAATGAAGGGACTTACACACTAACAGTGACATAATGTATCAATGAAGGGACTTACACACTAACAGAGACATAATGTATCAATGAAGGGACATACACACTAACAGAGACATAATGTATCAATGAAGGGACTTACACACTAACGAGACATAATGTATCAATGAAGGGACATACACACTAACGAGACATAATGTATCAATGAAGGGACATACACACTAACAGAGACATAATGTAACAATGAAGGGACATACACACTAACGAGACATAATGTATCAATGAAGGGACATACACACTAACAGAGACATAATGTATCAATGAAGGGACTTACACACTAACAGAGACATAATGTATCAATGAAGGGACATACACACTAACAGAGACATAATGCATAAATAAAGGGACATACACACTAACAGAGACATAATGTATCAATGAAGGGACTTACACACTAACAGAGACATAATGTATCAATGAAGGGACATACACACTAACAGAGACATAATGCATAAATAAAGGGACATACACACTAACAGAGACATAATGTATCAATGAAGGGACTTACACACTAACAGAGACATAATGTATCAATGAAGGGACATACACACTAACGAGACATAATGTATCAATGAAGGGACATACACACTAACAGAGACATAATGTATCAATGAAGGGACATACACACTAACAGAGACATAATGTATCAATGAAGGGACTTACACACTAACAGAGACATAATGTATCAATGAAGGGACATACACACTAACAGAGACATAATGTATAAATGAAGGGACTTACACACTAACAGAGGCATAATGTATCAATGAAGGGACATACACACTAACGAGACATAATGTATCAATGAAGGGACATACACACTAACGAGACATAATGTATCAATGAAGGGACATACACACTAACAGAGACATAATGTATCAATGAAGGGACTTACACACTAACAGAGACATAATGTATCAATGAAGGGACATACACACTAACAGAGACATAATGTATCAATGAAGGGACATACACACTAACAGAGACATAATGTATCAATGAAGGGACATACACACTAACAGAGACATAATGTATCAATGAAGGGACTTACACACTAACAGAGACATAATGTATAAATGAAGGGACATACACACTAACAGTGACATAATGTATCAATGAAGGGACATACACACTAACAGAGACATAATGTATCAATGAAGGGACTTACACACTAACAGAGACATAATGTATCAATGAAGGGACTTACACACTAACAGTGACATAATGTATCAATGAAGGGACATACACACTAACAGAGACATAATGTATCAATGAAGGGACATACACACTAACAGAGACATAATGTATCAATGAAGGGACTTACACACTAACAGAGACATAATGTATCAATGAAGGGACTTACACACTAACAGTGACATAATGTATCAATGAAGGGACTTACACACTAACAGAGACATAATGTATCAATGAAGGGACTTACTTTGAGTAGTTGTGATGCAAACAATGATACTGTAGGATGGAAATGATTGACAAGTTTCTCCAGTTCCCAGATACATTCCTTCTCAGCATGACAGTACTGTGGATTACGATGAAACGGATCATAATCTGTCTTCTCAGATTTATCTGAAATATAAATACATTACTAGTACTGTGAAGTGTTAATCAGAATTTAACATATTCCTTTAGGTATATTGCTCACACTTTTATCAACTTACAATTGATGCATCCTTTACATAGCATTAGACATTTCCAAGCCTTGAATGGGAATACTAGTATCTGGAATGTTTGAATCTAGCTATACTTGAATAACCTACCATTTTACCTGCATACGCTACGTAACAGTTTAACATAATTGGGCAAATATAGAAATATTTTTCAATTCATTCAGTAACTTGTCAACTAAATCCAAACTCAGAATCATATCACCAGTAGTTATATGATGGTATATACTGACCCAATTAAGCATCAAGTATGGTTCACTGGTTTTTTAATTAAAAACCTCATTTTCACACTAATCTTTTTGTGTGTGAATGCAAACTACAGCAATACTCATTAAATTCTGAGCTGTATATTATGAATAGTTGGCATGGCACTTTGTGTAAGCCTAAGGGTAAATGATGTTTACTGTGACTTACGGTTAAGGTTAGCTCTGTGAACCCAGGAGATGCCGTGTGGTTTCACCTGACCAGCAGTAACTGTGTCGTCTTTGTTGTCTGTAACCTCTTCCTGGTTCTCATCATGAACTGTATCAACCGTCTCATCATCAGGATCTGCTATATCCACAAAATGTTCTTCTTCATCAGAATCCTGTATCAAGGGAGGTAATAATACATCAAGGGAGGTAATAATATATCAAGGGAGGTAATAATATATCAAGGGAGGTAATAAAATATCAAGGGAGGTAATAAAATATCAAGGGAGGTAATAATATATCAAGGGAGGTAATAAAATATCAAGGGAGGTAATAATATATCAAGGGAGGTAATAATATATCAAGGGAGGTAATAAAATATCAAGGGAGGTAATAATATATCAAGGGAGGTAATAAAATATCAAGGGAGGTAATAATATATCAAGGGAGGTAATAATATATCAAGGGAGGTAATAAAATATAATAAAATATCAAGGGAGGTAATAATATATCAAGGGAGGTAATAAAATATCATAAAATACCAAGGGAGGTAATAAAATATCAAAAATATCAGGGGAGGTAATAATATATCAAGGGATGTAATACAGTATAAAGGGAGGTAAAAGAATGTCAAGGGATGTAATAATATATCAAGGGAGGTAATAAAATCCTTCATAAGGGAAGCAATTCAATTAATTGTACATATGTGTAATAGATTCACAACTAAATAAAAAGATGTAATTTATTAAGTTATTATTTTTAAATTTGAAATAGATTTAAAGTCAGGTCATTCAATTTCATAGAACATAAGCAAAGGGAGGTAATTGATACTTTAATTTTAAATATAAGAGACTATTTAATTACCTCTTCTGTATGTGTAAGGGCCAGTAATCCTTTCTTGCCCTTCAGCACCTAGAACACAGGAAATGATATTTACGATGTAGTGTATTTATCTGACACATATAGTTGAAATATGTAAAATAATGACCATACAGACCGAGCTTAGCAATATCTGCACTATCAACATGTACAACAAATATATCACATTCCCATTAACATGTAAACTAGTATTGTTTCTGACATTACTTTATACCCTGATAAACATTCCAGCAACGTTTTAGTGATAAATTCGACACATATGATAATGCTGGAAAATTTAAACTACAAGATAAAATAACACCACAAATTAATCAATAATGTTAACACATCATGCCCACAAATCTATCACCCAGGCCCTGTTCATCATAAGCTTATCAGTTGAGATTGTGACCAAGTTAAACAAGTGAAGACTACCACAGTATACTTACCTCAGACAAGAGTACCAGGGCTCCACATGTAAACTGAGGTTGTTGGTATGAACAGACTTGTAACAAACGTTTTATAAATGCCTGAATAAAACAACACAGAACAACGTATAGAATGATACATATGACATGGATGGTCAAAACAGTTTTTATGAGACCAAAGATTTATCTGCTTCCCAAAAATATAAAAATACAAAGTTTCTTCCAATCATTTCTACTTGGTCATTTTCTTAACTGAGAAATATGCCTCATACATAAGTGTAGGGCTACAAATCTTGGTTATATGGCTTCTGGTAAAGTCATCAGTTTTTAAAAGCTATCAAGAACCCCTTTAAGTACCGGTTTACTTTCAGGAGTTGATACTTCCCAGGAGTAAGTAACCTTTTAGTTGGCTTCAATTCCATCGTTTGATTCTCATGAGCCATGTTGTAAAGTTGTCCGTGGTAATGGCGGCTTTCCTATTATGTCTGAGGCACATTAGTTAGATAAACGTTGAGGAGTTCCGATTGAGTTTCCTGCTGTTCATGACAGATGAAACCTATTTGTGGACACCCAAACAGACACCAACCTGTCTGACAAAATCACCTATCTGATTAAAAGGCTCTTATGTTTAAAAATCTGATTAAAAATTGCACTGATTTTTCTTTGATTATTTGTCAGTATGAACTTGTCAGACTAAACGGTT